>JBBPBQ010020324.1:50748404-50803257 GCA_037974755.1 Cicer yamashitae | reverse complement strand
CCACATAATCACTTAGGACATAAAACATTAATATATTTAAAAATTTATTAGATTTTTTATATTGAATTTAAATCATCTTTATAAAATAATTTATAATTTGAATGTTATAAACTCTTTTAAGTTTTTATCTACTTCCAATGCAAGACTTAAACTTTTTTTAATAAAATTAATATGTCTAAATTTTTTTTAAGAAACTAATTGAAAATTATATTTTTCTCTTAAAAAGTAACTTGTGTTAGGTGTTTTTTAGAATTAAAAAATAAAATAAGTAATATTAATTATGATAATTAAATCAATAATTAATATTATTTTTCAAATACAACTTTTAAAGTTCAATAAGTTTCAAAATTGAACTTATCTCTTTCTCTTATTTTTTTCCCACCTCTCATTTTCTTTTCTAAAACATACAAATCAATGAAAACGGTTTATTTTTTTGTTTCTTGTGCCGTTGTATGACTTAATTAGGCTAGTGAATATGATTTTCTTCTTTAAGAAAATGTGGGAAGAAACTAAAACATACACGCACACGAAATATTATTAATGTCAAATTGTGAGTGGATCAACGACGGAAAAAAAAAAGTCTTGTTTGAACCTAAAATAACAGTGAAGATTTTCATTCACTACTTCCTCAAAGGTGGATATTATCTGGAAAGGGAGTTGCTTGGTAGGGAATCTAGTCTAACTTATCTGTCCTTGTACTATTCAACTCGTGTGTCCACTCCAAAGAAGAATAGGTCTAAAAATTCTTTAATTTGTTTCTAGATTAATTTGTTAGTCTTTGGTTCGGAAAAAAAAAATCATCAATATCTTTATTTAAGTTGAATCTTACGCAATTCAATTTAGGCATGACTCGAGCAGTCTAATAGGAGTAATTTGATATTAAGTGATCCAATAGATTTTAGATAGATTTTGAAATCGTATTTGAATTTGGGTTAAACCCTACACAACTCTACAAAATCGACACAAAAATTATTCACTACTTATAAATATTTTATCATACTTTATCACATTTAATATGAGACTCTTTAACATTATTTCTTAGGTGTTGCTTATACCTTAATTAATTATTTAAAAATAAAAATTATAAAAGTAAGAATATCGACCATTTATAAACCATTGATTGTTAAAAATAATGAAGTTAGTTAGAGGTAGTTAGTTTGTTAAGTCTCTATTAGTTATATTTCCGTATTAGAGATAATAAAATTAGTTAGGAGTAGTTAATTTGTTAAGTCTCTACTAGCTCTATATATAGAGCACTCCATATACTTTTTTGGTATCTTTTATAATCATTGAATATGAAATAGAGAATAAAGGTATTGTATTAACAGCGTAAAACAATTTTATATTGTCATCCAATCATAACTCGTAACGGTGTCATATAGTTAGATAACTACCGTTGATTTAAAAACTATAGAATATAATTTGACAAATTAAATGATTATAATTGCATTAAAGTGTAAAGTTACTTTGTCAGCAAACTACCTTAAACCTATGGAATACTTTAAGGAATTTTTTTTTTATCAAAGTCACAAACTTATTTTCAATATGAAATGCATATTCAACTCTATGATCCCGTTGTTTCTAACATTTGTCATTAAAACAACAATATAACAAAACACAAGCTTTAACAATGTAAAAATAATATTAGATAATAAAACAAAGTATATAAGCTAAATTCTTACATTTCATATAAGGGTAATGAATATAGATTAACGTAATTTAATTAAGAAATATGCAATAAAATAACGTAAAAATTTATATACACTGAAGTCATTGTAAATGTTTTTTTACACTTTCAATCAATTATAATCATTTGATTATTTACATTTTTTGACTTTAATCATAATTATACTTTTACAATAACACTACAAATCCATTGAGACAATTAACTCATCCATGATCTAGAATATGGTTGCTAACCTTATTCATTAGAGAAGGCTAATTCCATATAATTGGTTAGGTCTAATCTACATTCCATCTAGCTCCCCCTACAGAGCTCAATGTGCTAAGTTCATGGTAACCTTTTTTTGTGTGTGGGGAATAAACATACTAGGACCATTCCCATTGGCCCCAAGACAAGTGAAGTTCTTGGTAACATACTTCGTTTCATTAAAAGAAATATTTTAACAAGGTTCAATATTCTTGTCTATCGGGACATCTATGGATGAAACATTTTGGTCATTGTCACCAGGACAAAATGACTAAAATGGCTATTTGAATAGACTCAATGAACATAATTGTTTGATAATTTTGCATATGACTTTGAAAGTTTGATGAAGTGGAAATAGACTAAGGTCACTTCCCTATCGGTCTTAACCAATATGCTATTCCACTTATTGAAAAATGACCAATGTTAATTTGGATTAACATTATTTAATTAAAAATATGCAATCAAAGAATGTAAAAATGTATATATACTCGGTGGCGGATCTTGAACTATAATATTGAGGTGACCAAATATTGAAAACTTGAATGAATAAATAAAAAGTATAATATTGTATTGTATATAAGAATTTTAAAGCGCAAATTTACAAAAATATATTGGAGAGAGATAGTAAATCAAATTTTAGTTAATATTTTTAATAATTAAAAATTAGTTGGAATTTAGGTTGGAAAATTTATTTTATTTTATAATTATAGTAGTTATTTTTCTAATTTTTTTATAAATTATTCCATCAATTTTTTTTATAATACACAATTATAATTTAGTCTACAAAAAAATTGGGCCTTATTCTAATCTTAAAAATTGGGTCTAATAAAAAAAGAGCAATTTTAATAATTGAAAAAATTGGTAAAATAAATTTTAGTCCATATACACATATCAATACAATGATGATCTACACATACCAATCTTCATGTCGTTTGGTTAGATTAATTCATGTAAAAATAAACATTTAGACTGAAACATACGTCTGGACAACATAACTCAACAACCGCAATTCAATTCGTTTGGTTAGATTAATTCATGTAAAAATAAACATTTAGACTGAAACATACGTCTGGACCACATAACTCAACAACCGCAATTCAACTCATAAAATACACCGATAGTACAACCCAAAATTAAAACTAACATACACCACTGCAATTATCGTATAAACTTATATAATTTATTTTCCAGATGCTTGTCACATTTAATAGTTATTACTTTTTCAATTTTTTTTAGATATTATTTTCTTATAAATTTTAACTATTTCTATATATTCAATCAAATTCTTATATTATTATGTAAAAAAAGTTTTTTTTAGATGTTTTAGATGTAAATTCATGTATCCTATAAAATGTTTTGAAAAATGATCATAAAAAATATTTTTAAAAAGATTAGAGAAAATTTTTGAAAATTTTTGGTGGCAGTAAACACCCTATATCCCAACAAAGTTGCTCTCTATTATGCGTCTGGAACCCAACAGTTTCATCTGCGTCTTCACATACATGGAAGATAGAAGAAAACTCCTTCACATACATGCAATGCAAGAAGATAGAAGAACATTCCTTCACATACATGCAAGAAGATAGAAGAAAGGTAGTCGGTATATACTGATGTTCATTCATGTAAATGTTTTTTACATTTTAAATCAATTATAATCATTCGATCAATTAAAATGTTTAATGGTAATCGATATTTTTATAATCATTTATCGGTGCAAATTAATATCATAAAATAATAGTATAAGCCTATAAAAATATAGTAAAAATTTACATACACTAATGTGATAAATGTTTTTTACACTTTAAATCAATTATAATTATTTGATCAATTAAAATATTTAACTTTAATCATAATTATACTTTTAGAATCATTGGTATAATCCTCTAAAATGATATACTGGATAGGATTATTAAAGTGATGTCATCTCATATATACATAACAAACTCCAATTAATCCAAAGCACCAAAATACTTAATCAAAATGATATGAATTACAATATTGTAAGACTTTTTGGTTGGTGGTTCTTCAATTAGTTTTTAAATTCATAAAAGGCATAATATTCACATATGTCTAAGAATAATAATTACATATACACACAGTTTATCACAAAAGTAATTACATTTAGTCAAAGTCAATAAATATTTTACAATATTCGATATTCAACTAATGTAAATACATAGTCAATAAATATTTTACAATATTTGATATTCAACTAATGTAAATACATAGTGACTGTAAAAATCTATATAGAATTAGGAAATTTAAATATCTCCAATTGGAATATCATAAACACTTAATTTGAATAAGAAATAATAAAATGAATTTACGTGGCCACAAAAATGTCAAAAATAAGCAAACATTTATGATTATATACAAAGTGTTAATGCCTCACTTAACAAAGTGTCATATTTCAATAGGAGTATTTATGCATATACTTGTTCTTATGCATTTACGACTTAACAAAAATGCGAAATTAATAAATAAATAAAAGAGTAATGTGTAATTGTATGTTAAAAGATTATTGTGCATTTTTAACATATACGACATAAGAATTAAATTATTATGTTTATTGAAATTAAAAGAATATATATATATATATATATATATATATATATATATATATATATATAGTAGAATGAGATTTAATTTTAATTTTAATGTCTCTTAAAATTAGTCATTTAATTATAATGTACACTAGAGTATACAACAATTTCTCAAATATACATATATATATTTCTATAATCTCTGTGTACATAAATAAAACAAAGGTATCATTTTTATAAATAGTGACATTATGAGATTGAAGATTTAATCAAGTGGTTTCATCAAATAAAGTTGTAATATAAATGAAAATGTGACATTTTGATGTTGTAATATAAATGTTTAACTGACAATATTTGAGTGATGTGACATTTTAACAATAGTTGACTCGTCATTAACAAATTAAAAATACTTGAGAGTACAATCAACTAGGGCTGGACAAACGATCAGGTTTGGACAGATTCGGGTCTAAATATCCAATCCAGCTCAATCCGCGGTTGGTAATCTCAGGCCCAATTTCAACCCATTTTGAAATTGGGTTTGTCGGTTTTCGGGTTATGGTTTGGGCGGTTTTACGGGTCGGGTAAACCAATTTCAATTTGTATGGGCTTTGAAAACTTTGCAGTCCAATTAACAACAATTTTATCTATAAAAATTTCTCATAAAACACTAGTTTACATTTTTATTTGTATGGATCAAACCCATTTTTTAAAACACTAGTTTACATCAAACATCATTCAAAATAAAATTTGACCTATAAACATAAATGATCAATAGAACATATTAACAGGGCCATCAATTAAGAACATATTAGGACCTTCATCTTTGGTAACAAATCTAAATAATATATAACAAATTCATGTTCAGGATTTTATCCAAATCAAAAACTTGCCAACATCGTCTAGAATAAGTCAAACTTTATAATTACAGTCATCCAGAAGTATTTAAATAATTATATATTACAGTCATCCAGAAGTATTTAAATAATTATATATTCCAACCCAAATCTATTAATAAACATAGTAAAACAATATTTTGGAACTTGATGAGAAGTATGCATATGGTTGATGCTGCAGCAGCTGTACATATAACAACAATGGAATTAATTTCATAAGAATATCAAGAATATAACATAATGATAAAATAAAGTAGAATACATCAACATAAATATATAAAGTTTAAACTATAACCTTAAAAATCGACTCCCGAAATGTGAGATAACCAATTCGAGGTTGAAAATGAACCACTGCCAAGTCTCTTGCCACTAATTTATTGGTAAAATAAAAGTTTGAGTACAACATAATCAGTTCATAGCCAATTAAGTTCTCCTTATATCAGTTTAAATACTAAAGACAACCTAACAAGTTCATAACCAATTAAGTTCTCACTCTATCTTTAAATACAACATAACTAGTTCATAACCAATTAAGTTCTCACTCTATCAATTTAAATACAACATAATCAGTTCATATTATAATCTAAACTACTAAGTAGGGCTGAACAATAATACTAATTACTAAGTTAACAATAATACAAATTTCAATAAGTTAAAAATAATATAAAATTCATACTAAGTATTAAGTTAATAATAAAAGTTTCAATTACATACTTAACTAAAATTTAATGATACATAAAAAAAAAAAAACTTATCAAGGTAGTAACTTACCCTTTCACATGTGGAGACATGAATAAATTTGTGTGGTTCCCAATAGTGATGTTCATTTAAAAGGTGGTGACGATCAAACACAAAATTAGTACCCAATAATTCAGAAATTTCAGTAAATATAACTAAATAAGTCCAACATATAGAAACCTACCAATTATCAAGCATGAACCACACAGAAATTGCTGGCAGCAACCAGCCCAACAAACATCAACAAATCATGTTCAAAATGATGCCACACAAGTGCAGTTTTGAGCCAAAACATCATCCTCAAAATACAGGCATGGGTTGTGCAAGTATAAGTCATATATGACTTCAAAAAACTCAAAAAGTCTGAAATCTGAAACCTATAGGTAATTAAATAAAACTGAATTATCATAATTGTTAGGTTCATTATTAAACCTCACTTACATACTTTATAAATAAAACATAAGTATAATTTTTCTTACTTAAAAAACTTAAGCAGGTCCAGGAGCAGCTGCTCCGCCAATAATAGACTCTTGCCTTCCACCACTAGTTATTGAGCCTTGTTGAAGTTCTACAATGAATAAACAGTTTAAATTAAAAGTTAATTTACAATAACAAGAAATAATCTAATTAAACAAGTACTTATACAAATTACACAACCTGTCACAACATTCTCGGATATCTCAAAATCTTCTGTCAAAATCAGGTCTTTAAAGTATGAGAAAGAGGGCTTCAACCAGTTCTGAGTGCAGATCTAAGCTTCTGCCATTTTTGGGCTCAAGGAGCTCCTATAAGTGTCTAAAACCCTTCCACCTGTGCTGAATGCACTCTCTGAAGCTACAGTTGACACTGGTGTGGCCAGAATTTCTCTTACCATTGCTGCCAAAATAGGGTAACGAGTACTGTTTTGCTTCCACCAAATCAAAATGTCAAATTTCTCACAATCTACTGAACAAGCGTCACTTAAGTACCTCTCAAGTTTGTTTTATTTATCAATAGAATCTTTTTCTTTCAAGTGTTGTTTAAAGGCATCTACCCGTGCAAAAAATGATGGATTTTTAGGGGGCAAATTGTTCAACAGATCGGACAACAACAGATACAACACTATGATCATGAGAAGATTTGTACCAAGTGTACAATTTCATTAAACTATCCTTAACATTTTCAGTTTTCACCTTACCAACGTCCTCACCATACATGTTATCAAAAGTCCACTGAATATACCTTAATTTATAACGAGGGTCACATATCACTCCAAAATAAAGAAAATGGTTGATTTTTTCAATGTCATCCCAATATTTATCATATTTTCCCTTCATATATGAACCCATTACAGCCACAATAGTATTCAAGTTCATTGATGTTTTGTCAAGCTTACATTGAATAGAAGCCAAGTTATGAAATGTTGTGTGAAAAGACACTTGTTGCGACGATGAAAAAACCTTTGTCGCTTCAAAGAAAATCTTTAAAAATCCCACAAATGCTCGAACTCTTTCCCAATCATTAGAAGTAGGAGGACCAGCAACCCCAAACCAAGTCAAATACCCAGAATCCTCACCCTCTAATTTATCAAAAGCTGCTTGATACTTTTCAGCAGCTTCCAGCATCATGTATGTTGAATTCCACCTTGTGGAAACATTAAGACTAAGAAGTTTTTTACATGTTATATTACAAATATCAATGCATTCCTTAAACTTCAAATCTCGTTGTGGAGAAGAACGAACAAACCGAACTGCATTGCGAATGCTACGAATAGATAAATCTTATTCTGTTAACCCATTTTGGACTACTAGATTCAATATATGGGCACAACACCTCATATGAAAATAATCTCATTCACACATCAGTCCATTCTTGTTTTTAAGTCGCTTGTTCAAATAAGATACAACCACATCATTGGATGATGTGTTGTCAACAGTAATTGTAGACACATTTTTAAGACCCCATTCCATCAACACCTCTTCAATTTTCCTACCAATAGTGTCCCCTTTGTGATTTGGCACTAAACTAAAACTTATAATCCGTTTCTAATAGTTCCATTCTTTATCAATGAAATGAGCGGTAAGGGTCATATAACTGAGATTTTGAACGGACGTCCAACAGTCCGTAGTAAGAGCTACTCTACTGCAATCAGATTTGAACAATGCCTTAAGCTTCAATTTTTCAGCAAGATATAGTTGAAAACAATCCCTAGCAATAGTCCTCCTTGATGGGATGGTCATTTGTGGCTGCAACTGTCTACATAATTGTTTAAAACCCTCACCTTCAACCACTCTAAACAAATGTTCATCAAGAATAACAAAAAGGACAATGGCATTCCTACATGCTTGGGAATTGAATCTTTGGCTTGATGGAACCAAACTACCACCATCACCAAAAGAAAGGTTTGTTTGAGTGGGGTCATTAAGAATGTGGGTTGGATTACTTTTGCATTTCTCATAGTGAGCTTTCATGGAGTTTTGTACCGTGCACCCCCTCCTGTACCTCCCACCCCCTCATTCCAATGGAAAAGTCCATAATGCCCTTTTTTACCATGTATAAAACAACAACAAAATTTACCACTCCACACCCACCAATCGAAAATTACCAAATATTTTATAATATTCGTATATTTAATAAATTCGAAATAAAAAAGTAAGATTTTTTTTTCTCGATCATTTGGTTAAAATGAAACTTTTGGAATTGTATTTTCCAGTAAATTTCAAAACTTTGGTTAAACCTGAAATATTCCAGGAAATCATGTTGTGTTTCGAAAATTTGGATTAATTTGAAACATTCGAAACAAGTTTTCCAGAAATCATACAAAATTTCGAAACATTAGATGAATTCTAAACCTTCGAAATGTATTTTTTCCAGATTTCTTCAACACATTCGAAACTTTGGTTGAACTTGAAATATTCAAAATGCATATTTTTTTTTTAAAGTTTCATAAATTCGACCCTGACTATTTCGAAAATTTCATTTAATGGGAATGTTTCGAAATGGAAAGTTTTAAAAATTTCATTTAATGGAAAGTTTTGAAATGGGAAAGTTTCGAAATGGAAAGTTTTAAAAATTTCATTTAATGGAAAGTTTCGAAATGGGAAAGTTTCGAAAATTTCATTTAATGGGAAAGTTTCAGAATTTTCATTTCGAAACTTTTAGATTGAATGAAAGTTTCGAATGTTGCATTTCAAAATTTTGGTCTTACTCGAAAGGTTCGAAATTTATGCTTCGAAAAATTGGGATTCAATGAAATATTCGAAGGTTTTCATTTCGAAATTTTGAAGTTCATGTAAATATTCGAGTTTCATTTTTTTCTTACTTTTGTATTTCGAAAATTTGGCTTTCCTTTGAAATTTTCGAAGATTGGTAAATCTTTGATTCAAACATTTTAGACTTTTCCATTGGAATGAGGGGGTGGGAGGTACAAGAGGGGGGGATGCATGGTACAAAACTCGCTTTCATGTTCGAGGTTCCATGTGTTTTAGAATGACAAAGGTATCTTTGGTGACAATGTTTACAAACAGCAGTAGGAATAGGTTCATCGGGTAGAATGTTAAAGTCCAACCAAACCTCAGAGGTTCTCCTAGGACCATTAGCATTGGGTTTTCTTTTTTTACTACCCATAGAAATAGGAGGAAGCCCATCTGCAACAATAGTTGCTTGTGTTGGTTGAGAATTCTCCACTACTGAAATATTTTAAGAGTTTAATTATTAATTTTTTTTTAATATTTAAAGTGTAGTTTTTAAATAGTTTTTTTTTATATAGTTAAACGATTTAAAGTTTTTTAGATAGTTAAAATGTTTAATTAATAAGTAGTAATAGAAGGATACGTACTAAGTAATATTACATAAAAACTAATTAAGCATGAGAATACATAAAATTTAGGCATAAAGGATACATATTAAACAAAAACAGTTGCAAGTATACAAATGTAGCATACAAAGTAATAAAGCAAGAAGTACCCATAAAAATTAAGGATAATAGATACATACTAATTAAGGAAAAATTAGTTGCAAGCATACATATTATGAAAAAAAATTAGTTACAAACTCACAATGATGATGCTCCACTACTCCTTGCTGTCCTCCTTGATTGTTACCCTCTCCTTGCTCCATCACTCCATGTTGTTCTCCTTGACTGTTACCCTCTCCTTGCTCCATTACTCCTCAAAATAAAAACCAGAATTAATAACCAACCAGAATAAAAACCAAACAGCAAAAATCATCACAATAAAAAACTAATAAAATAAACAAACATGATAAAAAAAATTCAGTATGTTAAAAACAAACTACAAAGAAGAAAGCTTGAAGTCCAAAAACACACACTATCAGAATAATGTAAGTTTAAAAACTAACAAGAATTAAAACAAAATAACAAAAATGATGAGAATAAAAAAAACAAATTAAGAACACAAACATGTTAAAAAATACAGTTAGTCAACAAACAACAACAAAAAATAGAATTAATAACCAACAAAAAAAAAACTAAACAACAAAAACAATAACAATAAAAGAAACTAATCTAAAAACATCAACATGTTAAAAACTACGGTTAGTTAACAAACAAATAGATAGAAAACCTTCATTGTTAAACCTCCCTCATATAACAGTAAGTAAAACAAAACTTGAAAAGAATCAAAATCAAACAACACAACAATATGAATAAAAGAACTAACCGCAGACACAAACTAGATAAAAAAAAAAGTAAAGTTAATTATAAACAAACTAGATTAAAAAAGCTTGAAGTCTAAAAATAGGAACCCTAATCTTAAAACTTTTGAAAATTGGAAACATTTAAATAAATAAAAAAAAGAAGGATGCTTTAGAAATAACAAACAGAAGCATACATAAAAAAACTGAAATTGAAAAATAAGCATACACTCAAAATCCCTACCAATTATTTGTCTTTTAGCACTGAATAGATCTGACTCATCAGAATAAACATGTTTAGAAATCCAGAAAAAGTAAAGTGAAAACACAACCAAGTGGGGTTGATTTGTTGCAACTTACACCTCAATCCCTATGAAGGAAATTAGGGAACATAGTCAAAAAATGAATAGAGATATCTATCTCAGATCCCAAAGACATACAAAAAAATTGAAAACAAATTCAAAAACCCTACACCCATCATGCAATCAACCCTAACCTTTTTGTTATTGCTCACAGTGATGACGACCTTCCAACACAGAAATAATGACACACTCAGTAGATTCAGTACCTTAACACAGATGAAAAAAATGAAGTTATTTATTCAAACCTAGATCGTAAGAGAAATGAAAAATCTAAGAAAAAAACTTAGTGTACTTTGAATAAGTAAAAACACGTGTTAAAAACCCTAACTAAGATCGTTAAAAACAAACACAAGAAACTCAGATCATGTTGCATGTACCTATGTGCGTTTGTGAAACATCTTTTCTCCATTTACAGTTGAAGAGAAGAAAAAGAAAAAAAGAAGGAGGGTATTAATGTCGACGGAACCCGTGGTGGTGGCTTCGAAACAGAATCGCTGGAGTTGGTGGAGGTGTGTAGAGGCTTTGCGGAAGAACCGGCGGTGGTGGCTTCAAAATAGAAACGGTGGAGTTGGTGGTGGTGGCTTCGAAGCAGAAACGGTGGAAACGGTGGATGTGAATGTTGAGTGAGTGTATGAGTTGTGAGTGAGACTGAGGGTGATGAGATGAAATTTAGGGTTTCAGATTTTTACTGAGTGAGGACTAGGCTTTCAGATTTTCAGATTTTGGGCCTCTCTAGATTTGGGCCTTTTTTTTAAAAAAAAAATATAATATTATTAATTTGAAATGGGCGGGTCCAGGTATTCGTGGTCCAAAAATCCTGAACTGAACCCGCTCGTTATAAACCACACGGACCCGTTTATGTTGACCCGCTCTTGCCCACCCGTTACAGATATTAGGCCGCGGGAGGTTCGGTTTGTTTCGGGCCGCGTTTTTTTTGTCCATCCCTACAATCAACTACCTTTTACTTAGTTCCCAATTGTACTTGTAGCAAAAAAAAATTGATAAATAATAAAATTAGTTACGAAAAATGTTATATCTTAAAAGTAAATTGATACAAAGTAAATGTTATATCTTAAAATGTTCAAAATTTCAACCACAACAAATGTTATATCTTAAAAGTAAATGTTAATAATCATTTTTATTTTTATGATCGAGACAATAATTTAAATGATATTGATTTGATAAAATAAGACAAATAAATATGTATCTCGTGTTGAATCAACGTCAATCAAATCACTGCTTTTTACTTATAAAGAGTATTATCCATGATCGTTAAATATTTTAATAATTTGGCTTAATTGCACTTTTGGTCCCCCTATTTTAGGTGAATCGCGAAAGTAGTCCCCCCATTTTATTTGTCCCCAGTTTTGGTCCCCAAATAGAATTTGAATCCAAATCATGATGAGTTTTCATTTTTTAATGACGTGTCAAAAAAATGGTGACATGGCACACATCTATGTGAATTAAAAGTCATTATTATATTATTCCAAATTAAAAAAATACAATTTATATTTTTAAAAGCTATTATTATATTGTTCTAAATTTTAAAATAAAAGCCAAAATTAAAATAAAAAATCAGCAATGCATCAACCCCAAAACTGGAGATAAATAAAATGGGGGACTACTTTTGCGATTCACCTAAAATAGGGGACTAAAAGTGCAATTAAGCCTAATAATTTTTAAATAAAAAAAATTTCCCTTGTTTGGTACGTGGGATGGAAATGAAGCTCTGGTACAACATTCTTCTAGTACGATGATGGGCTTCGGCCCAAGCCCAATATTCATATATCCCCTTCTAGAGTCATGACCAAAACCAAATCGAGATGACACATTTTCTCTACTTCTTACTAGAATTTTTGACTAAAATACACTACTCGAAGAAGTAACGTATTTAATAGAGAAATGATATTTGAACACAAGTTTGTACACAAATACAAACACAAATACGTGTGGTCCTCACCTACACAATTTCTCTATCTCTCTTCTCTCTCTTTATTTAATTTCCATCTTTTTTACTTTTCCCCTTTTTCTTTATCTCTTTTTTCCCTTTTTATTTTATTTTTATATTCCTCTACAAAAATAAACCCCACACATTCATCGTCACTTTCTACCATAATTGCTCATTCTTCCTTTTATTCCAGTTCCAATCCGTTAACCAAGTTGTTCAAATCATTAACCACGTTTCTTAAAGCCATTAACCAGATTATATTTTATCCAACAAGAATGACCAAACTTTCTGTTCAAATCCATTAACACAGTTGTGCAATTTTTTAAGTCATTAATCAGGTTTATATCATGTTTGATTAGAATGCTCATGTTTTCACTTCGAATCCGTTAACCAAGTTGTTCACATTATTATCCATGTTTTTTAAAGCCATTAACCAGATTATATTTTGTCTGATAAAAGGAAGAAGGAGGAATTATGGTAGAAAGGGAAGATGAATGTGTGGGTTTATTTTTGTAGAGGAAGATAAAAAAAAGGAAAAAAAGAGAGACAGAAAAAAGTGAAAAGTAAAAAAAAGAGGAAAATGAAATGAAGAGAGAGATTGTGTAAGTGGAACTACATGTATTTGTGTACAAATTTATGTTCAAATATGATTGCTCATTTAATATCCTTCGAACAAAAAAAGGGAGAATGTGGAATCATCAATCGAGATCGTTGGGATGGCATATTCCCGTGATAAAATTCCTTAATCCCTGTATAGACTATACACTATCAATATCAATATCATCAGTTTCATGCACAAATCCGAGATATACTCCCGCCATCTTCGCCTGCAATTTCTAAACCACAAACTATAACATACTCAAGTCAATCAAAATCAAATCAACGACCCACTTCTCTTCTTTTCTCTCATTCTCAACTATGCTATTATTCTCACCATATTGCAATTATATAAATAAATAAACAACATGCATCGAATCTGTTTTAGAACACGACCCCTTTTTCGTTTCCATCATCCTCGCAAGTACATTTCATCATCTTCTTCCAATAAACATATCAATTCACATTCACCCGATAAATCTCTTCAACAAAATTCCCAAATTACCCCTTTACCTCTTCCCAACACTCTCTCGAGAATTTCAACTTCCTCATTTCTCTCAAGAACCTCCGTTATCGCTCTCTCCGCCGCCTTTGTCGCTTCCGTCGCATTTCTCTCCTATGATTACGGCCGCCAACGCGAATCCGATCATGCTGGAACCTTTAATTCTATCTACGCCAGCGTGGAGCACGCCGCGCACCGCTCCGCTGATTCTGTCAATAGGATTTTCCATCACGTTAAACGAACCGGTGTCGCCGCCACGGTTTTATGGCAGTCGCTACATTCGGTGTTGTCGTCGGCGAATCAAGAAGTCCGCTCCGGCTTCGAGATTCGCGTGGCGGCGTTGCTAGCCGACATCGCTGCTGCGAATTCCAGCCGCAGAGCCGCGATTGTTGGCGCCGGTGGCGGTGCCGTCCTGGATTGGCTTCTCGATTCTGTTGCTGTTGTGAAAGACGCCGGTGGAGGTACTCAGGCGGAGGCGGCGAGAGCGCTGGCGTATTTGATTGCGGACCCTAATGTTTCTGCAGCTGTGTTTGCGCGACCTCACGCCGTTCCAAATCTTCTGAGGTTCATCTTTTCTTGCAAGCCTCGGCGTTCCAAGAAGAAGACGGTAACTGATTCTATGTCTAGGTTTTCTTTATTTGTTGTAATAATCGATTTTACTAAACTTGAATTGTAGATGTTATCGTTTTTTCTTTAATAATGCATTGTATAATTTAGATTTATTTATTTTCTTGCTATGGTAATTCTAGATATATATTATATAATTGAATGCAAGGTTCACTGTAGAGATGTTGTAGGTTGTGTCTTTCTTTTTTTGGATTTTGGTTTTTGATCGTTGGTGACATCATGCAATTTATTATGGCAGCAGAATTCAAGACGTAGTGCATTTGATGTTTCTGACTCTTTGAAAGGTAGGAGCATGCTTGTGGCTGCTATTATGGACATTGTTACATCCAGCTGTGGCAAAGCAGAAGTGGTATCTTTTAAGCCGTCGTTGCCTGGAAATGCTGAAACCAGAGATATTGCTGCAGCCCTACAAGTTATTGAGGAAGGAGGTTTGCATTTGGACGAGCCGCCTGACGACGATGATGATGGTGGGACAGGCAGGAAAGGGATTGGAATCAAGATACTTGAAGGTACCACTGTTTTAGGGCTTTCAAGGACCCGCAATGCAATGGAGTTGGATGATGCTGATTCTGATGATGATGAACTGTTGAAGCATGGTACACCAACAACCCTTGTGTACCATAAGTTTGATGATTCGCTGGTAAAACACAATATGTCGTCTGTTGTTGTGCCTGGTCTTTGGGATGATTTGCACTGTGAACATGTTGCTGTTCCTTTTGCCACCTGGGCGTTGGCGAACTGGGCAACAGCGTCACAGTTGAATAGATCTCGTATTCAGGAACTAGATCAGGATGGAAATGCTGTTTTGTCTGCTTTAATGGCACCTGAGAGATCTGTAAAATGGCATGCGAGTTTGCTGGTGCGGTTGCTTTTAGAAGATCGCGATACACCTTTGAATGAATCTGTTTCTGATTGGAGTTCCAATCTTCTTTCTACTACATCTCTTGCATGTAAGCATGAAGATGTTTCGTTGGCTCGGGTAGCTTTTTCTGCTTTTCTGTTATCTGTTGAAAGGAGTCCTGGTGTCCAGAAGACAGTGATGGAGAAGGGTCTTAGTTCCATGAGAGACATTGCTAAGCAGACAACAAAGCATAAGCAGGTGCAAGAAGCAATAGCAAAAGCATTAGAACTACTTGTTACTGGGGATCGTCATTTCTCTCTCGAAGAGAGTCAAAAGTGGTCAGGCATTCTCATTCCCTGGGTTTTTGGAACATATTCTTCTGATGTTATACGGAATTCAGCCATAAAAATTCTTTCTCAGATCCTAGAAGACTATGGAGCAACATTTGTACCACTTTCCCAAGGATGGTTGGCCATGCTGTTAAATGAAGTACAAAATTCCATCAAGAAATCAATTGATAAAGGAGCCAGTCAACCCAGAAGTGATAAAGTGAAGGTATAAAAATAATTTTGTCTCTATTTCTGATAAAAATCAACATGCTATAGTTATCTCATTGTGCTGCTTCAACTCCAAGTCAACTTTTGATGTATATTTTAGCTGTCTTAACTTTTGCAGACTCTAATCAATAATGCAAATATTGCTTCTGCTGCACAAGTTGCAAATCAGCTTTCTAGTGCTGTTGTTAATCTGGCAGCTAAACAATTGAGAATCGTGTCTAATTCTGAGGACATAACCCTACTGGCAGATTTTCTTTCTCTGGAACCATTAGCAGGGCCTTTTAAAAATTTAAAAAAAGATAGCCTGCCTAAAATTGGGGCTGCTGATTCTGCCTTTGCAACTCTTAAAGGTATTAAGGCTCTGACTGAAGTTTGTGCAGAAGACTCTGAGTCTCAGGACAAGATTGTTGATTTTGGCATTTTATGTTTGCTGAGGCGCTTTTTGTTGAATGATGATTATGAGAGACTGGCTGCGATGGAGGCTTATGATGCATCATCAAGAGCGCACGAGGGGCAGGAGAGGAAACCAAATGACGGCGAGGAACCACCTAAATCAGATATAAATGATCCAGCTAGTGTCCGAGTTCCACCTACAGCTCATATCCGCAGGCATGCTGCTCGATTGTTGACCATCCTCTCACTGCTTCCCAGAGTCAAGAAGGTAATAGTAGCTGATGAAGCTTGGTGCAGTTGGCTTGATGATTGTGCTAATGGGAAAATTCCGGGTTGCAGTGACCTTAAGTTGCAAAGTTATGCCAGAGCAGCTCTGTTAAATATATTTTGCAATGACCAGATTAATGGAAAGTCTGACAGTGCAAGCCCTTCTAGTGGTGGTGCCGGTGGCGGTGGCGGTGGTGTAGAGAGTAATAATATGTGTCCCCGTTATGATGACATGATATTCTTGATAAATTCTCATCTTCCTCACTGGAAGTGTCTCAATGGAACAGATCGACAAGGATCTTTCTCAAGAGACATATCTGTGGCCACATCTCCTGATGTTGAGGATGGGACAAAACCCTTGAATGATGGCGCATGCTTTAGTTGTTCAATTGATTCAACTAAACACAGCCCTGATGCAGATTGTCCTCCACTAGATGTGGTTTTTGTCCATGGCCTCCGTGGTGGCCCTTATAAAACTTGGCGTATATCTGAGGACAAATCCTCAACTGTGTCTACCTTGGTGGAGAAGATTGACGAGGAAGCTGGAAAGCTTGGAACCTTTTGGCCTGGTGAATGGCTTTCCAGTGATTTTCCCCACGCTCGCATGTTTACCCTCAGATACAAGGTTTGACTTTGTAAGATTTTGATCTATCTGCCTTAGAAAGATGGCTCTAGTTTATAAATCTTGTCTGCTTTTGTGATCCCGTTCTCCTGCATCTAACTCCTGATGCTTTATACAGACTAATCTCACACAGTGGTCTGGAGCTAGCCTGCCTCTTCAGGTTACACTTTCTTCACCTCTTTATGCATTGTTACTAGATCAATAGTTTAAGAAACAGAATCATACTTAACTTCTCCACCATTAACTTGAACTTTTAAGTTATTTAGGAAAGACATCACTGTTAATGCTGTATTCTTCATTGTGGAGCATTTCATACGCTGACTTCAATTTCAGCATTTGTTCTTATTGTCCAATACTAGAAGCACTATTACTTGATTGTGCAGCCAATATTAACACCATTACAAAACACTTAGTTCTGTGCAATGTACTAATTACCAAGTATATTTGTGGTTCTAAAATATTTTGTATCTTGCTTTTATCCCCATGCTTAAATGAATTCTTATTGAAATGAGCCTGATTTTTTGGTGGATTAAATCATGTTTACTGTGATCTAGATAAATGGGTTGTAAACAAATATTTTTTTACTACATCCTTTAGTTTTTGCGTTATTAGTTTGCTCTTTTTCGCGTTCCAATTTGCAAACTACAGACATATATGACAGCGCTGAAGTAATACTTCGTAATTTTCCACTACCTTAAACAAGTTTATCTTTTTACTCAACGAACGAGAGCTAATTGTAAATCCATTAGAACCTGTGCGAGCTAACCTCGCCAAAAAGAGGCCTGTTGCACGAGGCTCCCACTAGGTAGAGCTCGGTGAAGGTTGTATGCAGCCTTACCCCTGCAAGCAGAGAGGATGTTTTTAGGATTTGAACCCGTGACCTTCAGGTCACAAGGCAAGGCAGCAAGTAACCTTACTGTTCTGCCAAAGCTCACTAACTTCTCCAAACTGCAATATTTTAAAATCCTGATCTATCTATACTCACTTTTCTGCAATTGAATCTCTGAATTTCTTAAATCCCTATAACTGCCTCTTCGTAGTTGTGGTTGGCAGGTCTCTTTTATCTCTCCCTTGGTTCTCCTCACATTTGTTGCTTTATTTTCCAGTTACATTGTAGTTCATATAAATGTTTATTTGAAACTTGCAGGAAGTTAGTTCTATGCTACTGGAGAAGCTTGTTGCTGCAGGAATTGGGAATCGACCTGTTGTTTTTGTTACCCACAGGTTAGTGTGGCTGCTTGAGAGTTGTATATTCGATGCATGCAGTGGAGTTTTGCTATGCACTCATTTGTATGCTTGTTCATTTTATGATGGACATGCATCTTTTGAAGTGTCAATCTTATAAAGTATGATTTTTTTTTGGATAGGTATGAAGTATGAAATTAACCAATCCAACTGATAAATCCTGTTATTGTTATATTATCTTGATGGTCATGTATGAAAAATTTGAAACAATTCAGACTTTGTAAGCATGTATTTAGTATTAAATATTTATTTATGTTTTAAATATTATAGTATAGGTTAAAATAAGGATTTAAATGACATGCATCGTCAGTTTTACATTGACATCCAATGAAAATCCATTGTTTTGCCATGTTACCCCATTCTTATCACTATATCTTAAAATTGATCATATGACATGACAAAATAGAAGGCTCCCAGTGAATGTCACTGCAAAACTAAGTTACACAGCATTGTATCACATCACCATTAAACTCTTAAAATAAAATGATGCATTGAAGTATATTTTTTTTGAATTGTATGAAATTTCGTGGACTTGATCTAGTTAGTAAGATCTTTCATTTCAGTGGTTCGATTGGTTGATTTCATACTTCAAAGAAAGTTATATACGGTATAAGTATGTTAAGTGGATGTTTGGATTTCCTGGAAGTCTCAAGCTATGTTTCCTTAAAGTGAACAAATGTTGCTTGGGAATTTCCCAACAGGTAACCAAACATACATTAAGTATGACGCCTATCGGTAGATCCTGACTGATGTATATATGCTGATATATATACTCCCACCTAATTATTAGAAGTACATATTGGGAGTATATTAACAAATTTAAAGTTCTTGATTTTGTTTTTAATTGTAGTTTCCAAATGACTTGGGTACCTAATTAATTTTTAAGTCAAATTGCACCTCACTTTATTTGTGTTTTGTTGTTGTTCTCTTCCGCCTGCAGTATGGGGGGCTTGGTCGTGAAGCAGATTCTTCATACAGCAAAGGAGGAAAAATTTGATAATCTTGTGAATAATACAAGAGGAATAGTAAGTATCAACTCCTTAGTTAGATATATGCATAATAAATTGCACGTTGTTTTTTGTTTTTATGCTTTATTTTTTGTTGTAGGTGTTTTATAGCTGTCCACATTTTGGCAGCAAACTTGCTGATATGCCCTGGCGAATGGGCCTTGTACTTCGGCCTGCTCCAACGGTGAGCATTTAAAGCTTCCTGCCGTTGTTCAACAGTAGATGTTAATTAGTGTATTTCCAATTATAATAAATTGCTACATTTGGAAGAATTTTTAGCACTTGGTTCTTAATGTTATATAGATAGGAGAACTTAGAAGTGGGTCTTCAAGATTGGTTGAGCTTAATGATTATATTCGTCAACTTTATAAGAAAAGCGTACTTGATATCCTCAGTTTTTGTGAGGTAATCAGCAGTTCAGGTTTTTCTTGTTAGTATCAAGCTGGTGTCTTTTTTTGAGTTTGAGTTGTCACCGTTTTTTGCAGACCAAGGTAACTCCAATAGTGGAAGGTTATGGTGGATGGGCCTTTCGAATGGAAATTGTACCAATTGAGTCGGCATATCCTGGATTTGGGGAACTAGTTGTAAGTATATTGTAAAATTATATCTAATGTGACTGGTAAATTAAATGAAATGAAAAGTAGAACATTTTTTTGAGTAAGCTGTAACTCAAGTGAGCCCCTCCTGAATTCCCTGATGCAAATTATTCCCAAAAATGAATTTCCTTTTTCTTTTTAGAAAAATATAATGAAGTAACTAATGGCTCTGCCACTGTAGTTTAATGATTTAAGGTCATAGATTTTATTTTCGTGATTTTGATTGGGTTGGTTGTGTTTGTGCCTTTTCTCGTTTAAATCTGCTTGAAGATCCTTTCAGATTTGGTTTGATTGCCCTGTTTAGTGCATAGCTTTCGAGTTCCATTTTATTGACTTGTAGGTGGCATATTTGTTATATATGCTATATGTTCCTTCTTTTTGTCTGTTGTGTACCCCATGGTACTGCTGTCAACTAGAAGCCTCCATTTTGTGACTTTTTTACAGTCATTAGAAAAAAACTGCATCTGTGAGTGCATTTATCTGCATGTCTTTTAGATATTTTACCTCCTTCATACTGCAGTACGATTTTCCCAATTAACTATCTTCTTCCAGTAGTCCTTGGAAGATGAAACGTATTCTTTTTTTTTTTTTTCTGGGGTGGAGGGGTTGTTCTAGCCTCTACTAGGCTTTTTGGACCTAGGATGCATGAGAAATAAGGATGTGGGGGTCGAACCTCACCACTAACCTTGGGCACTTGGTCATTCATACCAGCTTTACCATGATTTCTGTCATAAAAACTAACATGATATAGGATCTGAAACATCTGGAATGGTAAATCTAACATTCCTTTGACAATTCATGATATTCTAGTTTATGCATATCTTTTTGTTTGGTGTGACTGGATTTGCTTCATGTTAATATAATTTTTTTTTATCTAGTACTTCCGTCAATTCAGTTCTATTGACTGTAATACTTTCTGTTTTGTTTGTTTGATGGTGTCTAAATGCACAAACAATGGGTTTATTGACCCTTGATTTGATTCAAAGTACACCGTGATCCCGACTCATTAAAATCTAAGGGTGGACGAACCCTTTTGTGTATATGACAAATTCATATCAGAGCACCTATCCAATATTATAAGTTTTTTTTTGGTATAGTGCTTTGCTTTAATTCTTGCTTTCCTATTTAACTTGAAGTTTTGAAACAGGTGTTGGAGCAAAATTCTTGCTTTCCTATTTAACTTGAAGTTTTGAAACAGGTGTTGGAGTCGACAGATCATATAAATTCTTGCAAGCCAGTGAGCCGCTTAGATCCTTCTTATACAGAGACATTAAAGTTCTTACAGAAATTAAAATCATGCTATACCTAAGTAGATATGTCACAACTATAGATATGTAAATACCTCTAAAGAGCTAGGTAGGTAGGTGTTTCGGCATGGCATTTATATGTCAAATTCACGGGAAACGTTAATGTCCTGTGGCATCGACTTGATACCATTTAGCATCTTTAGTGAAGCTTCAAGGTGGACTAATAGTTTGGCTAGCCAAATTTGCATATTTTTTCATTCTTCAATTATTCTTTCGGCGCTTCAAATTTCGTCAGTGTTGGAGGTCTTTTTCATTCTTCAATCATTCTTCAAATTTAGTTAGCGTTGGAGGCTTCAAATTTCGTCAGCGTTGGAGGTCCAAATTTCGTCAGTGTTGGAGGTCCGCTGGCAGTTGCTGAGTTTTGTTAGGATATAAGGTGGCCACGGCCACCCCAAAATTTTTAATAATTTTTAAAAAAATATTATTATTTTTATTTTATTCATTTTATTTGTTATAATAATTTTTTTAAAAAAATGTTAATATGTTAATAAATATGTTAATTAATATAGATATTGTGGTGTATGTTATAATTTTGGGAGGTGTATGTTATGAGTAGAATTTGTTTTTATGAGTTAAACTGTGGTTGTTGGACTATCGTTGTCGAGATGTTTATTTGAGTCTAATATGTTAAGATCACATGCTATTTATGCATTTTTTCTTGTTACACGAATTAACTTAATCAAATGACATGTTATATGTGCATTTTTCTTGTTACACGAATTAACCTAATCAAATGTCATGATCTTCATTACATCACGTAGATTGATATATGTATATGGACTAAAATTTATTTTACCAACTTTTTTGATTATTAAAATTGTATTTTTTTATTAGACTCAATTTTTAAGATCAGAATAGTGTCTCCAAAATATTTAAGATGAACTAATTACACAAATTTTTTGTAGACCAAATTATAATTCAGATGTCTATTATAAAAATATCGGAGGAAATAATTTATAAAAAAATTACAAAAATAACTACTATAATTATAGACTAAAATAAAATTTTGAACCTAAATTTCAACTAAATTTTAATTATTAAAAATATAAATCAAAATTTGATTTATTACTTCTCTCCAATATATTTTTGTAAATTTACCACTTAAAATTCTTATATCCAATACAATATTATAATTTTTATTTATATATTAAAATTTTCAAATATCGGCCACTCCAATATATTTGTTCAAGATCAACCACTGTCCGCCGGCCCTTGGGGATTGTTATTAGTATCCCTAGTACATATATAGGAAACACAATTGTAGCCCATGTATGTGTATAATGTGTAATTCCCCCTTCTCCCTTTTTTTGTTGTTATTTTAGGTGTTAAGCATTATAGGTTCTGATTTCTATTTTGAAAGTAATTCAATTTCGATTCCTCAGCAACTGCGTGATCGGGTAGGTGGATTTGACTAGATTGGAAAAGGGGAGCTATTGATTTTAGTGGTAGCGACCCTCTTTATTTCTCAAGAAAATAAATCATTTCTGTGGTGTTTATATATAAAGGTGATGATATCTCCTTTGTATGGATAAGTTCTACTGGATTTATTTAGGGAGATGAATGAAAAATGAGAACATAGTGAGAAAAAATGGATTGTGATTTCTTGCACTACCAAGTACATGCAATAATTAATCTCATCCGTTGATTTTAAATTGGACGCTTCAGATCACACATTTGGTTTTAGTGCGGGAAATGTTGTTTGCTGTTTTATTTTATTCAAATTCAAATTTTGAATGTATTTCAAAGGTTCAGTACCTTATATAAGAGTTTAAGCAGTAAAATCTCATTTTGTTTTTAACAATTTGTTATCTAATTAAGCAATGATTTAGCAGTTTTTTAGTTATCTTCTTTTTATTTTAACAATTAATCTTTATTAGAATATAACCTGTGCAATCCGGGGTGGGTGTGTAATTTGTAAACAAATGTTTCAACGTTGGAAAGTATGTATAAAGGTTGCAACAGAAAGCAAACACGCGGCTCCCGTGTGTAGATAAACAGATGTGCGTCAAATCTATTGGCATCTTGAAATTCGATTGAAGCTCATTATATGGATAGACTGGGGTGTGGTAGTAGTGAGGGCACTTAAATGGTATCACAAAATGTTCAACGTAAACAAATCATAATGGTATTGTTTTTTACAGAATACAATAACCGTTTACAACTCAATAACAATGTATATTAAAAAATTTGAAATTAATGTGCATTAAAAACATAAAATAATATGAAACTGATGCAAAACGTTAATGTCAACGATCCAAATGTATCACTAAAAAACTACAATGAGCAATTATTATGGGCAACTAAGCAAGTGACGCAGAACAAATTGCATTACACGACAAACGACGCAGGAATCTAACTTGGGACCTTAGACTTATACGAGAGGCGGTCAACCAGATCAACAATTTTATTATGTCAATAAAAAACGTCTATACATACATATTCACTAATATTTTTAAAATATCTCACAATCCCAAACTAGTTTTAAAATATACTAAATCCCTCATTTCAAATAGATATTGGTAGACAAGTTTTGAACCAACACATTTGATAAGACCTTGTGTAATGTCCCTTTTGATGAGAATTTAAGAATGCTCTTTAACTCTTTGAAGCGACCTCACTTCATTCTCCCATAGGTAGACTATATTAAAAATACACTCATCATATGTATTTAAGCAAATTCATGCTATATGTCTATTAAGAGTAAAACTCAACCTTCCAACTTTATACTTATGGTCCAAGTAATTTTATCTTTTGGGATGTATCTATATTCAAGTACTTGCAATCACTCTAATAGTATACTTTCATCATTGAACTCAAGACTTGATGTTACTCAAGTGTAAGTTGATTTTTCACTATTGATGATTATTTAGATATGAGCTTGAGTTCCATCCCGAATGATGTTTTTAACACCATGTCTTTTGTCAATCCTTTCATCAAAGGATCTACAATATTCTTTTAAGTTCTTACAAACACTATGGATATCACTCTATTTAAAATTAAATCATTTACATAGCTATGTCTTAAATCAATATGTCTATATTTTTCATTATATACTTGACTATATGTTTTTGATAGGGTGGATTGATTATCACAATGTATGGATACTGGTGCCATTGACTTTGGCCAAATTGGTATCTCATACAATAAATTTCTTAGCCATTCAGCATTTTTACTATCTACGGCTAGAGCAATAAATTATGCAGCCATGATCGAGTCGAAAATGTAAGTTTGTTTCTTTGAACTCCAAGAAATTGCACCCCTACCAAGGTTGAAGATCCATCCACTTGTGGAAACATGATCATCAACATAAGTTATCCAACTAACATCTGTATCTCCTTCCAAAACGGAAGGATATCAACGGTAGATTAAACTATAGTTAATTGTTTCATTCAAATATTTTAATACTTTATTAACAGCGTGCCAATGTTCTTTATTTGGATGGTTTGTATACCGACTTAATCTACCAACAATAGATGTTATATCATGTCTAGTACAAGTCATTGCATACATCAAACATCTAATTACCTTTGAAGAATTTAGTTGTGCCGCATGACATCCTTTATGTGGTTGTAAACTAACATTTTGATCAAATGAGCTAGAAACATTACAATCAAAATTATCAAATTTCTTTAGCACTTTCTCGATATAGTGAGATTGGAGTAAACAAATATTTACATCATCTTTTATGCAACAAGTCTCTTATGAAACTTATAGATAGAAACTTATGACAGGTGCATAAGTATCAAAGTAGTCAATATCTTCTTTTTGTGTAAATTCTTTTGCGGCAAGTCTAACTTTGAATTTATCAATGGTACCATCAACTTTCCTTTTCTTTTTAAAGATCCATTTACAACCTATTGGTTTGGATCCTGGTGGAAGGTCTACTAATTTCTAAGTTTTGTTCCTCATATTTGAGTTCATTTTCTCTTGGATGACTTCTTTCCAAAAATCAGAGTCTTGAGACTTTATTGCCTCTTCACATGTGTCTGGATACTCTCTAAATTATAGAAAATTGATTTATAACTGTTGATGAAATCATTTGTACATTTTACAAGGAACATAAAAAACTCTAGTCCATAATTTTTCTCTTTTCTGACTCTTTTACTTTTTCTAGGTTATGAATTTGTCAAAGTATCATTATTCGATACATTATTTTCTAGACTTTGTACATTAGTATGGACAATTTACTTGGGATATGAAATTGAGTTAAATCTATTTTCTGGAAAATTTGCATCTATTGACTCAATCATTGTGTTAATAGGATATGAGTCATTAGATTCAATAACCACGAATCTATATGCCTTCTTATTCAGCATAGTCCAGAAATACACTTTCAAATCCTCTTTCTCCCAATTTATTTCTTTTTGGTTCAGGAACCTTAACAATTGCTTTACAATCCTTAACTTTTAAATAGTTGTGATTGAGTTTTCTTTTTCTTCTAGAGTTCATATGAGGTTACTTTGTTACTTTTTCTTCCAGAGTTTTTAATGATAAATCAAAATAGGATAACATGATATTTCTCATTTCTTCTAATACCTTATTTTTCCTTTATGCAATTCCATTTTGTTGTGGGGAATATGATGTAGTTGTTTGATGCACAATATAAGTTGACTCAAAATAATCAGGATAATAAAATTCTCCTCTCCTATTACCTATAAAACATTTAATGAAAGTTTTATGTTGAAGTTAAACTTGTGCTTTAAATATTTTTAATTTGTCTAAAACTTCATTCTTAGAGTGCATTAAATAAATATAACAAAATCCAGTGCAATCATCAGCGAAAGGGACAAAATGTTTTTTTTACCAGCAATCGTAGGCCAACCATGTAAATCACATGCATTAGAATGACTAAAAACTAATATCTTAAAACTTCTTTCAACTCTTTTAAAAAGTTGTCTTGTGATTTTAGTTAACCTGCAAGTAGTACATGAATTTGAACTAAATAAGTAATACATAAAATCGACCCTAAAGATTGTTGAATTTGTTGGTGACAATTGTTGCAAGACTTTAACAAATAAGTTGTTGATGAAAATTGTATTTAGGGAATTCCAAAACTTGTTATTACACTAGTCTTTAATTTTGATTTTCTTCCACCAATCGGATGCAAATGAGATTAATAGCGAATCTGTTTCAAACACACCAAAAATGTCTTTCAATAATATATTACAAAAAAATGTTTCTTACACTTCACTCATACATTAAATAAAAATAAAATAACTTTATAGTCGTGCAAATTATATTTAAATGTCAATACAGTTAAGACGTCGGATTAATGAGATGAAATATATGAGATTTTACGATTTATTTTTGCTTTAAAAGAGAAAAGATTAGTTGCGGCAGTAGTTAACATTTGCATTAAAGTAAGTGGGTAATTAGAAAAATAAAAGGAGTTGGACATCCATTGAATGTTGGTACCTAATAATTATTTAAAAATTGAATTTGGAGGTTAAGCGGAACATAGCAATAAAGAAGAGCAGTATTGCGATGTGGTTAACGGTGAAACCACCACCGACGCACCAACAACTATGGTTATCAACAAGCTTCAACAACACCAGAAGGAGGAGGAGTATCGTTCTCAACAATACTAATACTAATAATAATAATAACAACAACTCTTCTTATCCACCAATGCTTAAAAAGAGGAACAGATATCGGAAACTTTATCCTGGAGAAACCACCGGTATCACTGAAGAGATGAGATTCGTCGCCATGCGACTCCGTAACGATAAACTCGCCGTTCCCACTCCTTCCATACACGGAGGAGACCAATCTATTCCTGACACGTGGCGTCCTTCCATGGAAGGCTTCCTTCGATTCTTGGTCGATAACCAACTCGTTTTCACCACACTCGAACGCATGGTTGACGATTCCGATAACGTTTCTTGTAAGTTGTTCAATACTTTACAGTAACTGCAGTCTGTGTTTCGTTACATGGCTGCTAAAATTTATTTTCAATTTTATAATTGTAATTAAAAATTAGCACATTACACATACAATTCTATATTATATCTCTAGAATAGATTTATTTTATGTTGCTAGAATGACTTTTATATGTCACTGAAAACAAACATGCACTAAAACATTTGTGAAATTTACATTGGATTTGATTTGATTTGGTTAATTATGATTTGTTTGTGTGTTTGAATTGCAGATGCGTACTTGAGGAAAACTGGATTGGAAAGATCAGAAGAGCTTTGTAAAGATCTAGAATGGTTGAAGGAAGAAGGTTTTGAGATTCCGAATCCAAGTTCTCCTGGAGTTACATATGCAAAATATCTGGAAGAGCTTGCGGAAAGTAGTGCACCTTTGTTTCTCTCCCATTTCTACAATATCCATTTTTCTCATATTGCTGCTGGCCAGGTTATTACAAAGCAGGTACTCACTTTTCCCCTTTTTTTAAGGGAAACCAATCTAGTTAGGGAGACCTTCTATGATTTACTCTCAAAGAGTTTCTTATTAGCTTACAGATTTTTATGAAGTTAAAGTGTTTAAACATTTGAAAACAATGAAATGTAGAAGCTAATTTCAACTTATACTAGAATTTATTGTTTAGAAAACTTATAGTCCTTCACTCCAAAAAAAACGAAAAAACTCCTTATTATTAGCTTATAATATGAGACAGCATTGAAAAAATTGGAATGTAAAAACTCCTTTTGTCATAGTTCTAAGCTTTCTTTCTGCACAATACAACATGAGCATACTTTTAATTCATACATTAGTCCACATTGCCTCGTTAAATATCATATTCATTGAAGTCAATCACATTTCATCCTAAAGTAGTAGTGGTTTTACTCTTTTGTTTCAATTTCATTTGAATGTCAATGTTGTTTTTCGGTCTTTTGTTAAATTAAATATGTTTTATTAGCTTCTTTTTTATCTTCATTGCACACATTATTTCGGCCTACCTTACCATATATTGTTCTGTTATTATCTTTACTCATTTGCATGCATTACTAGTTTTCAAATGTCACCTCATTGCACGGGTCTGTTACTAGTTTTAACTTATATGAGAGAAGCTACTAGTATTGTTTAAAAAACCTTAGTTATTACAAGATTCTTTTAATATTTCTGTTCTTTATTAGTGCTTCTTGAGAAACTTATCCATAAGTGAGTTTTAGAGATAGAGAGACTACAAAATAGAGTGTTGTCAAACCACACTCAATATTTAGCTTACCTCAAATAGTTGAAGTTCTATTTGCTCTAGCTTGGAAACAGAGAATCCAATTGCATGTATTATTTTGTTACTTGTGTAGCTATTTCATGTTATGGATAATGACCGTTGAAGGTTGGAACAATAGAAGATCATAGGAAACAATCATAAAGAATATTGTGTGGGCCTATTTTTTCTTTGAATTTCAGCTGATGAATTGAATGATACCTTGGTTTTTTGAATTTAACAGAGATATTAGAAGAAATCAGTATGTACTATGTAGGTGTTTGTGCACATGTGAATATATATTATTATATGTTATATATTGTCTTTCCAATATTTATAGGTGGGAAATCCTGTAGTCAGCTCTGAATCAAATATCAATAATTCCTTATTTAAAGAATTTAATTATGTACATGTGAAAACATCAAGAATTTTTTAAGCATATGATTCTATTGTTGTTGGTTGTAGGTTTCTGAAAAGCTCCTGGAAGGTAAGGAGCTGGAGTTCTGCAAATGGGGAGGAGACGAACAGGAAATGGTGAAAGATGTACGCGAAAAGCTTAACGTGCTTGCAGAGGTTGATTACTAGGAATCCTTTAATTGTGTCTTTATACAATATTTTGATGCTGTGTTATACTTATAAATAATATGTGATTGTATTTTATGCAGCATTGGTCTCGGGAAGAAAAAAATAAATGTTTAAAAGAAACAAAAAAGTCATTCCAATTTATGGGACAGATTGTTCGTCTGATCATCTTATGAAGAGGCTGGTTGGTTCTCTGTTTTTTTTTTTGTCAATAGCACTGACTTTTTTATGGTAAGCCTTCTAAAAATTTTAATCTTCCTTTTAACTTTTAAATTGGTGCTCTTAATTGATAGAGGATCAAGAAGGGTCATCCCAAATGCTTTATGCATCCTGGATAATGTATTATTCCATCCTTAAGCAATATATATAATGTTCCCCCTTCCTGTTATGCTTAAACCGAAAAGTGATACATTTCATGCTTCACTATGTGCTACTGCTCCCAATTGTGTCATTTCTTACATTTGGTTGCATTTTTTTTTTTGGTCCAGCATTTCACTGCAATTGCAATTTTAAATTGTGTGGTGGTTCAACCGGAATATCAGTCCAGCCTAAGTAGTCAAGGCATGTTGCTGTGTAGGAAAGTGGGTAGTTTGAGGGTGTTAACTGTAGCTTGGCAATCATTTTTGTTGCAGCAAATAGTACTGTTGCCAGGGCCAGGTTACATCTGATATGGGTTTGCCAATCCTTATTGATATGGATTTTAACGGTATAGCCTGGGAAATGACAATATCTTTTCACTAGAGATGTGGCTTTAGCTGGAACCATTCGAGATCATGAGTTCTGAAATAATAATCACCATAATGTTTCAGTATCACTGAAGATTTCTTTCTTATCGTGGCCATTGTTTCCTACTTGCATTCTCTTTGTAATATATGAATGTTCTTGAGTAATGTTTCAGACATTCCTTTCTCTCCCGTTGGATTGGGATTTGGGAATCCACAAAAAATATATATGTAATTTATAAAAATGGTGACGCTTACACGACTAACTTTATATTGGTTCTGTATTTTCCATTGTATAAACAGCACCTCAGTCTTTAATCTGATTTCTGTATCGTTGTGCTCTATGGTGGCATTGAACAATTTGATAGTGAATCTTCTAAAGTGGAATATAATGGTTTCATAATTTATTGCATTTTACTTTTATCTTTTTAGCGATTGAACTGCATCGGTCTTTCTTTTAATTAAAAAAAAAAAGTACATTCTTTCACTCACTGTCCCTCCTAGCAAAATCACTGGATTGGAATCGTGCCACCAAAACCCCTGGGAGCTCATCGCCCATCTGTGATGCTATCTCCCCTTTCATGATTGTGGTCTGCATTCCTTTCTGGTTCTATAATAGTGGTGGTTCACTTCACTGGTTGCTATGAGGATGAGTAAGAAATTTTTTGGGAACTGAACAACATACTAAGAAATCATGTTAGCCAAAGAAGTTGTGTTCCTTTGGCATTCCTTCTATCCATTTGCAAGCTTAGAAGACAAAACTCTTGTATTCTGTAAACAATCATTGGTCGATATATTTGAAGTGAGTGTGTAATTCATTTAAAGGATTCTAAATTATCTTAAAGGGGATTGTAGTTGTCTCCATTGCTTTCAGTTTGCATAAATTGGTGGAGACCAATCGAACATAAATTATTTGATCCAGTGTGAAATAAATGTCCTCAAAGATCAAGGTAAATATTGAATCGTAGTAGATCAATTGACCTTTACAATCAAGAGCTTCTTTTACCCCAACATTTAAAAAAAAAAGATAATTGTGTTTTTATTTGTAACTATATTTTCAGTCGACATAAAAATTATATATATTTTTTCAAAAATATACTTTCAAAGTGTATATATGATTGGAAAAAGAAGTTCCTTTGTAATGACTGTCCTTGGTCCAAACGCTCATTCTGAAGAAGTCCTTTGTTCTTTCATCCCAATTTTAATTTTAAATTTCCCATCTTCACTGTGTTTGATACACGTCTGCGTAGGAGAATTAACACTTACCCATTATCTTGATTTAGTACTAATAATAAAATTAATTAATTAAATCCAAGTGGTCTCTTCATGAATTGCTCTGATTATGATTATCTATGTATGTATTTATTTATATACCAAATAATTTAACTAAGCGTGACTTCCACTTCTTTTTTGGTTTCCTTTTCAATATAATCATGGAATGGAATCTATCAACTCCATCGTTTACTTGTCAGCTGTTTTTCTTCCACGGAATATTAATTAATTTAACTATTAGTAAGATATACTGACACACACACACACACATATATATATATATATATATATATATATATATATATATATAAACTTTCGTGTAATTCAAGTTATTATAAGCTTAAAAATAAAAGCAACTATGGATTAAACAGCGGCACGACCAGGTTGCTTGATCAACGTAAATTTCACGTGGAATTGAAACCTCGAAACTATGAATTCAATCTCATTAAAACCATATAGATCCTATGAAAAAACAAAACATTAGAAATTCAACAAAGGGTCTATGTCATTTTGTCTTTCTCTCTGTTTCCTTCAAACATGATTGAAGAATTATTTGTCCTCAACAAGGTAAAAACACAACACAACTATTGTTATGTTTTTTTGTTTTGTCTCTTAATGACTTTACTGAAAAATATTAGTTAGATATAATGTCACATGGTAGTAATTAACCATTTCCATTATATTTTCAGGAGTATGTGGACATCAAATCTATTAAGAAGAGATCTCCATTAACATTGAAGTTGTTAGTTTTAGTTTTAGTTTTAGCTGCTGTTTATGCAATATACATAATTTGTACATTTAATGTAGAGCAAACAATGATTCTCTTTCGAACAAGCACAAAGTTGTTGGAACTTAAAGTCTTCAACCACTCATGTCATCCTTCTCCTGTAGAACAATGGGAACTCCCTTACTTGCACTATCCACAACCCAATACTTTCAACAGGTAAACGCACATATATATTCGGCCATATGCTATCAAGTCATTGCTATCGGTCACTCAAGTCATGCTTCAGATATTCAACCCTAAACATGAGGGGGTGGGCTAAGAGTCACACATTTTGATGAAATATGGTTTAATATATGTTAATAAATGGTGGGTAGTCTTCACCTTGCATGATAGATTTGTAAAGATGAGATAGATTCAATATAAAAACTTAATAATATATGTACAGGCACATATGCACATTCATCTACACGTATGTTCATAAAGTGAGACTTATCTTTGGATAAAGTTAGTTGTCGTCTTACTAGAGTCAATTCTATTTGACTCGTCGTCAGATTCTTAATATGGATATATGCTTCTCAAAAGAAAATCCAACCATAATTTACCATCAGTTATGAGAATAAACACCTTCTATTAGACTTAACCATCGTTGGTAACTCGGGGAACAAAAGTATTTTGGTAACTAATGTGTATTTTGGGGAGTCAATATATTTTTGCCTCCAATGAATATTTTTTACATAGGTTTGATTATCAAATTGATGAATGGGCAGGGAGGAGTGTGGTTGCAATCCTGTGCGATATTTTTGCATCTTATCAATGCAAAGATCTGGGAGTGGATGGTTTGAGACACTTTTGAATAGTCACATTAATATAAGTTCCAACGGGGAGATATTTGATGTAATCAAAAGAAGGGAAAATGTTTCATCAATTTTGAAGACAATGGATAAAGTTTACAATCTTGATTGGTTTACAAGTGCTTCCAAGAATGAATGCAATGCAGCTGTGGGCTACAAATGGATGCTTAATCAGGTGGCTATTGCATGCATTTATATCAATCTTTAGTCTCTTCACATAAAAGTGGTAGAAAAGAGATATGTTATACTTTTATAATGTAAGAGTATTAAGTACATCTCTTTCCGACCACTTTTACATAAAATTGAATTTTGAAAATTTGGATCCTCTACAAATGATCCAAATATATTTTTTAAGTTGTTAATTAATACATTTATCTTATTATTGAAAAATTCTTATTCTTTGACTAGACCTATATAAACTTTACCTAACTATCATGAATATATTAAAAAGAAAATGTTATAGAATGTGTTAATATTAGATAACTCTTGTTTATAGCTCGTATAGGATATATATATATATATATATATATATGCTAAAAGAAGAAATACTTTTAATAGGGTGTGATGGAGCATCACAAGGAAATAGTGGAATACTTCCAAAGAAAACGAGTTTCTGTAATATTCCTTTTAAGAAGGAATTTTCTACGTAGAGTTGTATCTGTGCTTGCAAATTCCTATGACAAATATGCCAAGCCACTTAATGGAACCCACAAGTCTCATGTTCATTCCACAATAGAGGTCTCTCTCTCTTGCCCTTTATTCATTTATATTATTATATTATATAATGTATCTTACTATCTTTATATTAAGTTTATTTTAGTTTTGACAAATGTTTGTTTGCACTAACTTTAATATTAAAGTAGACATTTTTTTGACAAAAAGTAAAGGAAAAAAACATGTGCTAATTGATCTTATGTTGATTTCAAAAGTGAAATTAAATAATTTAATTGGTTCTATTCTACTATAATTTTTTTAATTGGCAGGCTAAAGTTCTTGCCAAATACAAGCCACGGATCAATACAACCTTACTAATGGAAGAGCTTAAGCAAACAGAGGACACGGCTGCAAAAGCCATTAAATACTTTAACAACACTCGCCACATAGTTCTCTACTATGAGGATCTTCTCAAAAATCTCACGGTAACACAACTATTCTAATTTAATAATTAATATTTTTTCTTTAGTTTAAAAATGATAATATTGTTAAAATAATTTGTCTACCAAGCTTTAAAATGTTTTATATAATTCAGTTTCAATTTTCATATCCAGAAACTCGCGGATGTTCAAGAATTTCTAAGATTGCCATATAGAGACCTACAAAGCCGTCAAGTTAAGATTCATTCAACACCGTTATCAATGCAAATTGAAAACTGGTATGAAGTACATAAAGCCTTAAAAGGGACATCATATCAGAGTTTTCTCCTCTCAGACTAATCAAATAGTACAAGACGATGGTTGCTCCTTTGAGCACATAAATGATTCTACTTTTTGCGCTAGTAGCAAGAATATTTTTTTTGAAGTATTTGAAAGATACATAGAAGTTATACATACATTTTAAAAAACATTTACATTTATATATGTAAATTTGAATTATATTTATATTTATATAGATTTACATAAATTTGACCTCTCTAAAGTAAACAATTCACTTTTGAGAATAAAGTGAATAATATCAACCATTTAATTAAATGAATGATTAATATTATGTAAACATATATGATCAATCATGAGTAGTTATATTAATCATTGATTCACTCATTTAATCAACTTATCGCTTTAGAAGAGCCAAATTTGATTTACATTTATATAGATTTTTTTGGGGTCAATGAAAGCTAAGTAACGATCCTCTCTATTTATAATCCATTTAGAGAAATAGACACAAAAAGTAGTTAATAGGTTCCACCACTAAATGAATCATGCTGTCATTAAACTTTTTAATTTTTTTTCCAACTTATTTGTGCGTCTATCTCGTGAAAGCTTGACTTCAAAAGTCAGGTATTGGGAATGCAAATCTATTATCTATTATCTATTATATATATTAAAATAGACTCCCACATAAACATCATTTAATATTGTGACATTTCATTCAAATATTGTCACCTCAACAAAAAATCTCATATGACACATCTAAAAGGTTTTTCCTCTTCAATTTTCCTTATTATTCAACTTCCAATTTGCTTTAAGACACATTTTACTATTATTATTATTATTATTATTATTATTATTATTATTATTATTATTATTATTTAGCATCTAATATTATGTATAACTATTAATATGTCATGAGTTACAAATTAAAGTAAAATCAATATTACGTATAACTATTAATGTGTCATGAGTTACAAATTAAAGTAGAATCAATATATAATTTTTTTTAGTATACTATTCTAATTTTTCAAACAATCTCTACGAATAGTGTCTTGCAACCCAATTATTTTCAAAGAAGTAGATATAGTTGGAGAATTCTTTTTTTTAAATAGACTCCCACATAAACATCATCTAATATTAAGTATAACTATTAATGTGTCATGAGTTACAGATTAAAATAGAATCAATATATAAATTTTTTTTTACATATACTATTCTACTTCTTCAAACAATCTATACGATTAGTGCCTTGTAACCCAATTATTTTCAAAGAAGTAGATATAGATGGAATTTTTTTTGTTTGCACAAATAGCTTTTAAGTAAGTGGTATTTTGTAACATATTATACCTATTTGCTCAGTTTTCTCAAAACTTTGATTGTTGTTAGTTAGAGTATTGTTTTTGCAGACATATTTGATCTCATCTACGGACATAAAAATATATTGGCTCATCAAAAGACAAAGAAGATTTTTCATATTCAGCTTTATATGAGTGTTATTATTGTGTCTTCGGGAGAAAAATATTTATCATTTATAGATAAAAGAATAATGTTTGATATTTAGATTAAAAAATTATTTGTTGTTTTTTTATGGAGATGTTTTTTTTGGTAAAATTTTTTAAAATACTACCAATTTTTTTTGGTAAATTTTTTTAAAATACTACCAATTTGAAGTTTTTACATCTGTTTTACTTCTACTCAACCGTACATACGAGTTGTTTAAGAAAATTCTCAAGTCATGTTATATAGAAATCTAATACTCAAAATATTGGAATTTAGATTTGTCATTTCTTTGTCAGGATTAGAATGAAATGAATATCAAATGACAAAATCATTTTTATATTTTCTAACAATATTTTGACTATAAATTTATATTAGACAACAAAAAAGAGCATGACTAATCTGATTTTTCGGTAGATAATTTCATATATTAATATTTATTAAAATACTTTTAAAATTTTTAACACTAAATATAATTTATAAATTTTGTTTGTAGGATGATCTTCACTATGGATTTTTAATATTAAATATATGAATTAGTTGCAATTACGTTATGCAAAACATTTTACATATTTTCAAATGTGTGTTTGTCGACGACTCATATATAATAATTACTCAAATAAATTCACTTGCAAAAATACTCTACAAACAAAATGAATAAATTATATTATTTTTGAAATTTTAAAATCTTATTCACAATACTACTAATATGTTAAAGTATATATCTAACACATGTATAACTATACTACTAAGTGTTACAAGAGTTCTTAACAAAATCACAATCTAATTGAGTATATTTTTACTATCAAATTTGAGAAAGGAAGAGTGAAGATTCATGCTTTCCCATCCCTAAATCCTAGGTTTGATTTTCTAGGCTCACCAGCACCTTCCTCAGAGCCTTACACTAAGATTGGTCACATTCTGACTTTGCAAAAAAGTAGAAAATAACAAAGAGATGTGGAAAGTGTTCTACTTTTCATTTCTTCAATCTGCCTCCTAAATAATATTACAAATAGGACGACCAAATCAATAAATCATTGATCTACTAGTCCGTTAGAAGCAGTATCACATTCATTCTTATAATTGGTTCGTTCAATAATGAAATGATCAACAATTTTGACTGTATGTACTGGATCCTGGTTCGCAACGACTGCCCTCCATTTGCTGGGAAAGCGTCTCAAATGGCTCAACATTTGTGGATTTTTTGTCTCTCCATCCCACTCAGAATCAAGCTTCCACTCCTTAGGAACCTACACATGGAAAACACTGTTTAATAAAATAGAGTAAACCTATCAAATTTTGTTTCGTGCACGCGCAGCAAAATTTAGTTTAACAAACAAACACATAAAGACAAACATCATAAAGGACATTAATGAACATGTTCAGCTTTCTTCCATTCACAATCAAAGTTACCTTAGGTATCTCTGTCACCTAATGATTCTAACCTGAACCAATTCTATACCTTTACATAAAATAAAACAGTACTCCAATGAGAAATAGATTCCAACCTTATCAACTGCAAGGGTATAAACTTCAAGATCGCCATCAGAATTGATGTGAAATCGTGTGAATGATTTGTAATTAGCTATTCTGAGAGACGAGAAGGCTTCGTCAAAGTGTAAGTGAAGCCAGTTAATGCAGATATATAAGTAGCTCCCAAATACTAAGGAAACAACAGGAGTAGAGAAAACCCAAAAGTAAAGGAAGACAGAAGCATAATAGATTACAGCACCCCCTCGGGAAACAGACTCTAATCCATTTTTGCAAATATTGTTTCGAGAGACAGCCATGACCTGTGAAAATAATCTTCATGATACTATCCAATATAAAAACAATCAGAACTGAAAAAGTTCAAAGAACTTTCATACCTCGGGCACATCAAAAGCAGACATTAAATATTTGATACATGCTGGATAAAGACCAAATGTCCATTGTTCAATACGAGCTCTGAGGCCAGTTGGATCCGGAAAATGTTCACTTTCTACTGATTGATACCACTGATATAAAGTGTGATACCCTGGATCATACAAAAAAAAATTGTCACTATAATCCATATAGGTTACAGAGACACAGCCCTAATTTACAAAGTATCAAACTCCTAACCCCGTGATCACTGAAGATTAGCAGTTCTTATTCTATGTCAATGACTAACACACCTACAAATTTACAAAGTTTGGTGGGAAGCAGTTAAGTAGCCTCATAAGTTTGGTGCTGGTGGCAATATTATTTGTAATGAAAAATGACAAGACATTCTTTTTCTGGACATTTGGAATGATATGGCCGTGGCATAGCGCCCAATGCCCAGCCAGCAAAAATGTGCTATATCAATTTCAATGTTAATCTAACAAGAAGACTTAATTTCAAAACCAAATATAATTTACCGACTTGGCAGTACATACAGGTTAAAATAAAAAATTTATATCAATATAATTATATAAGTCATTCAACATGAACAAAAACATAACCTGAAGTTGCAAGCAAATCATGCCGGATGCATATTTCAATGCCTATTTCAAGAAGCAGCATAAGAATCAGAGCTGCACTGAGATGAGCGGAAACATGAAGAACTCCAATCATTGCCCGTTTCTTTCGTGATAACTTCGGAGGAACAAAAGAATATGCTGAAATAAGTAACACTAAAGCTCCCACAAATGACACACAAGAGTGTTGTAGGATATATATAAATCCATTCCACACAGTACCGAAGAAACTCCTTAATTGACCAGAAAATGTATCATCTTGGAGGATGTGATTCAGTTCACACTAGAAATTAAGCAAAATATGACATTGGGATATTAGTGACAAATTATATCATCTTATAAGATAAGCATAAAGCTTATTATATATGCATACTAAGCCAAAAGGAATCCACTGACTACTAAATTAGCAAAGAACTGGAGGAACTCACTTGCGGAAACATTGAAAATACTAAGACAAAATATATGATGCCACCGATAAAATCAAATTGCCAGTTCTTCTTCCGAAATTTAAGGATATTTCCTAATGCAATCTGCATTAAATTCAAAAACAAAAATGTTATAACCCAATATGCAATAAGTAATAACCCAAATATTTGGTGCTTACAACTAAGGAACTATAACAAGAAACTGTTAAAATTCTACATACCCTGCTTGAATCTTCAAAGGAAGGATATGCAGCCTTGCATTCATAGGAAACTCCATCAAGTTTACTAAATTTACTGAAAACATGGGTGGGATGTAAAAATGCTCCACCACAGCCATTTACGAGAAGATGGTGGACATGGACAGGCACATCTGACTTAACATGCGAATGACGCATGTAGTGATGCAAGTCACCAGCCATCCGAAGCTTACACCTTCCTTTCAAGTAATCACAAATCAGGTGTGATATATTCTTCCCAGTAACATCACTCCAATACCAGTCAGTAAGCCAATTAGGTTCGTGAGTCATAATGATCACTGAGTCATCTTCTTGAACCTAAGTTAAAAATGGGTCATGTGAGCAGGTACGCTCAATCAGTATACGGGTGAAAGTGAGGCATAAAGCAAGTAAAAAGACAAAAGGTGGGACTATATTGAATTCAGAAAGTAACAGACAGCATTGAAAAACAGTTTATCATAAACTTGACATGTAGAGTAGAACAGGACTGACATTCAGAAACAAGTTCGTAACCAAAATACAAAAATTATTACAGAAACTTTCACTAGCCTAATGAAAAAACAGATTTCATTAACCCCTGCCCCTTTGTGTAAGTTAAATCCTTGGAGTTTGCACGGCATGCACGAAGGATAGTTCAATCACAAAACTCAGGAAGTGCAACAGTCTAACTAAAAGATAACAGAACAGTCTAACTAACTCTAGGAATTAGAAATTTACAACAAGTAACATATATATCATAAATTACTAGTAGCTATGATAGCTATACTCCAATATCCAGGAGTAGCCTGCACAAAATTAATTGCATAATGCTATATTTTTTGGCTCATCCCTTTTCTACTTTTTTATTAAGTATTTTTATCATTAGATGTTGCATACATGATGGGAACCCCCCATTTACTGGGCACGGTGGATCTGGCAGGCTTAGGCTGAGGGGCAAATAGCATTCTAGCTTCAGAGTCTATCTCTAGTTGTATCTGTTATAGCTCTTGTTTCTGTTATGGTAATCAGAGTATTGTTCTATGCATTTCCCCATAATTCCAGTGTGAATACCAGGATATTGCAATACCTCAATCATCATTTAATATCAAACCAATGGCAACAGCAAAAGAATGACTTAATAAAAAAGGCAAAAAATTCTGTATAAATTACATGAGTATAATCACATTAGACAGTATAGACTATAAGAAGCGGACATTAAATTATATAAAATATAAATATAAAAGTGAAGAAACATACAATATTTTACCTTTTCCATTGCCAGTTCAGAAAAGAATTTGAATTGGTACACATCAATATCACCATGAAGTGCAAGGTCAAGCCCAAAAACCCACCACCGTTTAGGGAGCTGCAAAGCAAAGTAACTTTTTTTCTGAGGCATGAGCCATCCACCTAACCAACTCCTATGGCATATATACCTCATAAAAGTCTGAAGTCCATCAAACCAGTCTGTTAAGCAAACAATAAAAAGATCATTACATATTGCCGTTAGGCATGAAAAATACAATTTTAAGGTCTTTTGAAAACTGAGATCAGGTAAAACACCAAAACAAAACATAGCAATTAATGAAAAATAAAAGAAGCAACTAAATAGATATAAACAGGGAAAACTATGAACATTCAATAAACTCCATGAAAAGTAACATAGTTTGGCAAGGCTCAAACTGAACAAAACTAACCATGGTTTCCAGGAATAACGAAACACTGAGGTCCATCATACTGTTTCAGTTGATCTCCAAAGGGCTTATTCACAACTATCTGCTCAGCCTTATATGAAGGAGGAGGTTGGAGAGCATACTCAAAGGGAACAAAAAGGCGTCTTTCATACGTAAATGCTGATGGATTGGGATACCTGCAACAGTACAAACAAGCCCTTGAATAAAACAAAGATAGCAACAGAACACTAAAAACAAATAATAAAAAGAAAAGGAGTTAAACTTCAAATGACACAGCAAACATCTTTTTGGTTCAGTTATAAAAACGGTTTGGGAGTCTCCAGTTATGATAACAAATTTCGAACAAGTACCACAGATCCATTTTTCATAAAAACTCCACCAGTTAGTTATCCAAGTCTATGCAAAAGAGTGAAGCATGAAATCAGCAGTCCGTATTAAAGCAAGCTAAGACCTAAAGTTAATATTAGCTAAGCTACAGAGACTTTCAAAGAGAGCATGGTAGTGGTGGTAGGTTCAAAGAGAGCGTGGTAGTGGCGGTAGGTTCAAAAAATCATGATCCATATCTTATTATAAAAGCTTGACACGAAATTCAAAAGTCTGATCACTTTGTGACATTCAATATTCAATATAAATAAATATATTTTCTTCTATATACCTCATATATTACAGAAACAAAGTTAGATACACGTCACTTAAATACTCCCAACTTCCTAAAACTGAAGTAGAAATTGAAAAATTAATCCACACACCTCTAGAAAATGCAACCACCACGAAAATAATACTTTTTACTTTAACATATACACCATTTTGAAGCTAGAACAAGTTGCCTCTACCTCTAAACATTGGCACCCTCCATCTTATCTACTTTCTAGTTTCTAATGGGGCTTCTATAGCCTTTCACAAAAATGTACAAAACTAAGAATAGAAGACTCTGAATTTCGTTTTTCGTATGCATTAAAATTTCAGAATCAAGAACCACAGACATTAAATGGTGTAAACTAATCATTCAATAGAAGGGTTCAATTATTAATATATAATAATTGATCAAAAAACATTATAGTAGCCACAATAAATAGCCAACATACGCAAGATCACCCCCAATAAGTAGCAAGTCACCGCGTGGTAAGGTAACCTCAGCATCATCTTTCAGTGTACGAATGGAAGGCTTTGCAAGTAGCCGTGCAACGGCATAAGATGAGTTCCCACCGTCACCAGTATCGGCCATAAAGTCAAACCAAAAATCATCCTTCTCACTAAAATGATTATATAGAAGATCACGTTGCTTTCCATCTTCAGCCCTACTCATTGCTGCCTGCCAATGAAAATAAGACTCAATATACTATTATATACAAGTACATGGCATTCTTGCAACAAAACAAAGGGTTAAAATAAAGCAAGCTTCTTCAAATCAAAAAATACTTCGTCCTAAACCATAAAGATGGAGATTTTTAAAAATTGCCATGTATTACGACTTGTTAATGATTTTCATAAACTTAACTACACCTACAGGCAACAAATAGTTCAATTTTGGCATGCCCAGAATAAATTTAAAAACTGCAAGAAACAGCTTAAATATAAATTTGAAGACTAGAAATTACATTGTAAACAGAGTTTTACAAGCACAAAAACTTGTCATCGACATCCTCTTGTATGATTCTTATGCATTCACATCTACATTTCAGGCTTGCAACTTTCTTATAGAAGAAAAGACCAGATACAAGATCAACGGAAACAATATAGAAAGAAAAAGAAAATTCTTTAACATTATCAGACACCACATTTGTAGCAAAGTAACAAAAGACCCCTTGAAGGTATGCAACCACTTGCTGTCGCACCGATTGCTAATTAATACTACGTAGAATACAATATGGTAAGCTAAGCTTCAAGCTATAAATTAAATGGCATGTTGACATAATATTGTGAACAATATGCAAGGAAATATAAAAATGTTACCTGCATCATTCGCATGTCAAAACGCCCAACAAAAACAGTCACCGATACCAGGAGATCAAAAACTGTTTTGAATAAATCAGCAGATGTTCTGCATCATTTAGCAAGTGTAACCACACAATCAAGATTACCTCCAACACCGCCCTTGAAACAAAACAAAAAGATAATATGGAAAAAATTATTTGATATACATACCCTGAGTACCAAGGAACCATGTCCAAAAAGTCGGGCTTCATCTGCTTCTTCTTCACCTTCTCATATTCTTTAACAGATAGCGGGTGAGTGAGAGCCCACCTGTTGATTTTTAAGACATGAAAACAAAGATAATAAAAAAAAATGGAAAATAAATATTGATATAATGTGATGTAAAAATGTGATATCACAAAAAAAATCAACTATAAAGAACTACTTACCCAGTTGACCTTTCAACCACATAATTTGCAATGTAAAGTCCAATAAATGTAGCCCAAAGAGAGTAGATGGGGGAAATCTCATCTGACGAACCATGACATGAACCATTGCAGGCTATCTAAAACATAAAAATAACTCTTGCATTACAACATGTAAAGGACCACCACAAATATAGATATAAGATTTAATACAAAAGATTGTATAAATTGTGATTATATTAAGTACCTCTCCATAAATAACCCACTTTGACAAAAGAGGATAATCACTTGCAGATCCAACTGGAGCAAACCAAGATGAGCAAACCTGGTCCTTCAACTCATTCATCCGAAGAAACTTCGCAAGCCATGTGTTTCTCTCTTCTTTCTTCCAAAAAGAAAACCAGTGTGTATTTTTTTGATCAAGCGGTCTTTCTCTTAACATGGCACGGTTTCCACAATGACTATAAAATACACAGCATGCCACACTAAGTACCTATTGTTTATTTTTAAAAAAAGGCATTAGGGTGATATTGAGTCTTCTAAGGAACAAAAAATCATCTTCCAAACTTACAGCACAGTTTTGAAGAATGGTCAAGATCTCTGGTCTCTTTCCAGCCACGCGTGAAACCAGCCCAATATACCAGAGGCCATAAAAAATGATGTGGAAAACAAGAAGAAAAACAATGGATGAGATATATATTGTCAAAAACAAAGATAAATTCATTCTCATGTCCACCCCCATAGACTGAAAACTAGGAAGATGGTACACTGCTGCCACTAAAATCCAGGCTATGTACCTGCAAAGTGGACACCAGATCATTTCTAATCCTGTAAAATCTTTTTCATAAATATAAATGGTAACACATATACATACACAGAGATGCATTTGTTAAATAAACTTACCATCGACTGAAATTTGAATAGCTCGGCTTGATTGTCTTGCCTACAAATGGTGAGGAAAAGAAATAAAAGAACCCAAACAAGCAGCCATACATAGACCACCACTTAACATTGTTGTCTAATTTCTCTACAAGAGTATGTATATTGTCAGATGAGATGAAAAAAAGGCAACCGACAACAACAGCAATTACGGCATGGCGGGAATGCTCGTGAGGGTAAGGATAAGTGTGGGTCAGAATAGTTCTAACCCTTTCCATTTTGAGGTTATCAAGAAGACCCGCAGGCTGCTTATCAGAGCCCATGTCTAATCTTTTACAAAAAATGTCCAATACAATGAACCAAAATTCTAGCAATGAAGCCTACTTTAGTGGTTCGAGAAAATCATAAAGATCGGCGCCAGAAGAATCCTGTAGAAGTTGAAAGGAAATAATAATAGTTTCAGTATTAGTCGCAACATGGTCTCGGAACAATAATCCTATAACATAATAAGCTAACAATAATCCCAAGTAGAAATTTGATGTTTAATTAAGTATATATATGGCATTAAAACTTAATGTAAAGAAGAAAAACAAAAAATATAACTGTACTTCCTCTAGAATAAAATATAAGCAAAATTAACTCATATTTCTTGAAATGAAATATAAGCAAAAATCAATAATTTCCCTCCTATTTAATGATAAAATCCCTAAACATAGTTTAAATGTGATCAACAATATTTCTTAATATGCGTAATTTGTCTATTTTTGCTTATAATTCATTCATGAGAGAGTAACTAATCAAGGCTATCTAAGTATATATCCTTTCTCAATTCAACAGAAATTCAATTCCTATTCCTATTCTATATAATCACATTCTCCTCCAACATTGTGACGTATTCTTTGCCATTGATTGAATTTCCTGTTAATTGAATTCCACTAAACTACCATATCTAGACATTTTTACTATCAATAATTCAATATCATAGCTCTCATCTCACATGTTTAAGAGTATAGCTAGAAAAAAAGATTTCAACCTAACCTCACAGTGCAACACAACAAGGGGGAAATGATCAACATGAAAAAGAACAAAGTTTGGTTAAAAAGATTATTATTATTACTAAGTAAAGAAAACAACAAATTTATGCACTATAACATTAAAGAATAATAATTATTACATAGTAAAATGAATGAAATTGGGAAATAGAACAAAGCCCTAATTTCTCTCCTATTATTATTATTTTTTACCCTACAATGTTGTAGATAGGCAAAGGAAACAACAAGAAAATAATTAATTCGGAAAGAAAATATTCTTCAAACTGAAAAAGACGCGCTTATATTGAGAAAAAGCAACAACAACGTGTAATAAAAAAATCAAGCACGAAAGAAACGAACATGTTTGAAACGAAATAGCAGTTACAGAAAGAAGGCAATCATAAGCGAGATAATAATTTAATTTAATATAAATTTAAATTAAAAGAAATACGAAATACGAAATTAAAGAGAATAAGAAAGAGAGAAACCTTGTGTTGTGTCGAAAGAGAAGAGAAAGGGAATGGAAAAGATGGAGCGATATAAGGAAAAGAGAAGAGAAGAGAAAAGTTATTGTTAACTCGTCTTCTTCTTCTTCTTCTTCTTCTCAGAGGAACTTTGTATTGATATTGGAATCTGAGAATGTTTGGAACATAACAATAGCATATTCTTTTTTCTTTCTCTTATTTTTAAATTAACCCGTTAACTTCTTCGTTCACCCAAACCCCAACACTCAACCAATCCAATTTCTTTTCTTTTTCATACTTATTTAATATTATTTTTTTGACTGAAATTCATTGTTAATAATTAATCTACTCTTTTATCCGGAAAAAAATTAAATTATGAGTGTCACCACCTGGTTGAGAAAATTACAAAAGTTTGGTATTTATTTATAGTATATACATTTATTTATAGTATATAAATATTTTATTTAATTTTTTTCTTTGAATTTTGGTTATAATTATAGTAAGAAAATTCTAAATAAAATATAAGTTAAATTAGAGTATTTTTGTCAAAAATAATTAAATTATATTAAAATGTACAAACATAGCACATGCCTTGGATACAAATAAAAGATTTGACTTCTTTCATAAAATAATAAATCAATATTATAATTAATTTTATATATACACAAAATAATAATAACTTATTAAGATTACTCGTTTTATTTTTTATTCTCTAAAATAACTCCCTTTAAAACACAAATCCACAGACATAAGCTCCGACCAATGCATTAGCAAATTTACGCAATGGACATGCACGTGTGTCTCCTTTTAAGTGAATTAATGTATTTTCCAAAACGATAAGCACAAGGATTATTTGGCTTCTCAAAGAACATTTTCAAAATCTAATTCGGTTTCGGCGGCTTCGTTTCGCGTTTTTCCTTTCCTTCCAACTTGCGCTGTTTCCATCACCGTTGTACGGCCACAACTTCCATGATGGTTGGGATTTATTTCTTTGGGCTTTAGGCCCAATTACGAAATCACAAGGCCTGGACTATCAAAACCAAGACCCGCCGTTTTTTTGGGTAAACAAAACACCATATTATACCATCCATCTAGCTATTTATATATATATATATATATATATATATATATATATATATATATAATTATCTTTTCCCACGTTGCCCAGCTTTTTAATCCCCGTAAAAGAGGTGGGAAATTTTTATTCCAAGTCCTATAATCAGTTTCTATGTAAAAATATTGGGGCCGACCACTACTATGCACGGTTTAACTTTTTTTTTTTGGGCATACGCGCGAATTAACATGTACAATGTATAATTGTTCCCTTTTTCTCTATCGTGTAATGCTGTAATAGTTTACATTTCTGATTTGTTTTAATAGGGCTTACTCTTTTGATAGAACATATATTTGTATAATAGTAGTAATGTATTCACATATATATTATGACACTTATCATCTTGTGTACCAGATAAAAAATTAATTTCCATAAATATTATTATATAGTAAAAGCACTGAATAATATATGCATGATCTCAATTGTTGGGGACATGTATCTCAATGTTAATTTTAGTAGTATGGCCGAATTAAACAAATTACTCACATGGGTACTTTGGGAATTGTAGTATCTATTTTTCAAATAAATATATTTCAAATAAAATATATTGATTATTTTTAAAATTTTAAAATAAAAGATTTCTTGGAACTTAAAACGTCACCCAAACGAAAATTTATTCTCTAGATTGTTATGCCTCATAAAATTATTCTTGGATTAACTTTTGATTCCATCAAATAAACACCTTTATGATTATCTTTAATAATTTCTCATCGGTTCACTGTATCCTTCTAATTAATATTTATTCTAGTTTGACATTGGTCGCGGTCACGTCCATATATATATATATATATGACAATTTGTTTTGCCACATTCAACCTTTTTATGAAGTCGAAATCTTTTGCAACAATCGAGCAATGAAACTACAAAGTCATTAGTGTGTACTTTGTAACATGTAACTTCTTTTGTGATACGGTTTTGAATCCATGAACAAATCACATATTGACATTGCACCTATGGGAGACTCTTTGAGACCTTTCTAGAATCATTTTTTTATTTTAGTCCATACAAAATAAGAAATTCGGTTTTTATCTATAATAAATGAAATTGTTTTAGTCTCAACAAAATGTAAGAAAATTGATTTTAATCATTGTCAAAATGCAATGCCTGAAATAAAGTTAAATATCTAACTCAACAATGTAATTTATTTCTGTTGAGACAAAATCTCACTCAATTGATTTTAATGATAACAAAATTACTTAAGAGATTATGATTGTTATTAAGGACTAATCTGTGCTCTTGAGTGGATTTATAGTAAAGAACAGGTTATTAATCATAAAGACAAAGAGGATGAACATATGACTCAAAACTATCATATTTGCAAGCCAGAGGATGGGCTGATCCTACGCGAGGATGACCTCATAAAAGCTTTGTATACATCCAGCAACGTAACCATGATTCTTAATCAGGTTAAGATGTCAAATTATAACCAAGAATGACCCAATAAAGCATATTATCTAAAGAGGTCAGAAAGCACATTTGACTAGTACGAGGATAGGCTGTTCTAGGTAGAGGACGGCTAGTACTAGGTAAAAGGTTGAACAATTTGTCACATCATTCTTCAAAAGTTGAATTCAAACCTGGTACTACACAAAATCAGACGGCTATAGCTCACATAGTCAAAGAAATAGCCGTTTCATGTCTTGGAGAAAGAAAAAAGAAAAAGGCTACAAAGGACCTAGTACCTAGGAGGTTTGAACCTCAAGGTTGAGGATGGACTGGACAGCTGGATGGCAGTTTTGTAATTTCAGCTCAAAGACCATTGGACTCTTTAATGCATCCTCCTCAACGGTCATGAAGTGTTTAACACATGGAAGAGATGTACAAGAACTCTATAAAAGGCAGCAAGCTCTTCTTCAACAAACACACAACAATATTGCAGAAAAAGATCAAGAATCTTAAGTTTATCAAAAGCAATATTCATCCTCTCTTCAAACTTTCTACATCAAAACACTAGATCTTTGAAATATCCTTTTAGAAAGTGTTTAAGAAAAGAGAGAGCAATCATACACATATCATACTGTAATTTTCAAGTAAGTTGTACTTGAAAATATTTGGAAATTGATTGTAAGCTTGGTGAAGTTTGAAAATACACAAAGTGTAATCATCCTCGGTAAGAGGTTGATCTGTTTGATTGTTAGTGAAATCTCACAAGAGTGTGAGGACTGGACGTAGCCATATTTGGGTGAACCAGTATAAAAGTGGTGTGTCTATCTCGTTATACTCTTCCTGCATTTATTTTGTTCTTGTTTAAAGAGTTTGAATTTCCATCCTCCATCGCATCCTCTCAAAGAGGACAGAAATTCATAAGCTTGTTAAAATATTTTTAAAACGCTAAAATCCCTATTCAACCCCCACTTCTAGTGATATTTAGCTCCATCAAATTTCAATGGTACAATTTTTTATATTTTGTAATGGTACAACTATTTGGTGACTTTTAATTTGCAATAAATCTATTTCAATTGGTTAACGTTTGATGCATTTTCTCTTAATATTTGGTGCAAAACATATATTTCCATTAATTGATTTGCTTCCACTGTAAGTTTGATTTAATTGAAAAAAATACGATATGAAATTTTCGTAATGATGAAAAACAAATTTCTTGTATTTTGTAGTGTTTAGAACAATTTTTTTATTATGCAGGAACTAAAATAAATTTTCTTGTATTTTGCAAAAACAAAAATAATTTTTTATTTTATTTTGTAAAGAGTAACACTAAATTCTTGTATTTTGTCGATACTAATTGTATATGTAAGTTAAAAGTTATTTTTTAATATTCCGTTAAAAAACTAAAAAGTGTTAGACATTAAAGACTAAAACAAAATTGTATACATTTTGTATAGACTAAAATCAAATTTTTTATATTTGCGTAAATTAACTGTATATTTAAGAAAAAAAGAATAAAGATTCTTAATTACACCAATGACCATCAATTTGACCTTATGGCCATGTCTCACAATGAAGATAATCAAATTGCTTGCACCTTCGGGCGATGAGAAGTTTAGAGAGGCAGCATTTCAAATGTATTTGGTCTCTGTGGTGAGGAAATTATAACTACTTGCAAAAATCGGCTATGGGATAGCCAACTTTCTACTACTTTGGGAGACACAAATATTGTTCTAAGCCCAAAGTGTGATGTGCTTCAGGCTATGTGAGATTTGAGACCTATCACATTATGCGGTGTATAAAATTCTAGCCAAAACCTTTGCAAATATGCTTTTATTTTATTATTTATTTTTTTTGCCTAAAATGTATTTCCTTAGAGCAATTTGGTTTTGTAGCTGACAGGTTCATCAAGGCCATGTGCAAGATTTGAGACCTAATTTTAGGGTTAAATGAGAAGGATGAAATTATATTGAGGTGTAATCAGAGCTAAAAACCATGGAATATGAATTTTATAATTGAAATTGTTAAGCTCACTGTGTTTTTGACAAATTCGGACAATTCTACAACCTTTTTAGAGTTTTATAAATTTGAGAAAATTTTGTCTAATTCATATTTGGCTCTTCTTAGTTAAGTTTGGATCCTCTCAATCTAAACTTCCATCAATCTACTTTTTTGGGTTAGGATTAAAAGTTTATATCAGATAAACTATACATTTGATATGTTATTGAGATACATCAAAATAAACATCTTATGTATTTTTACTGAACACCGTTAATCTTTATAAACTTCAATAACATATCAAATGATTTTATATTTGTGTAAAATTTTACATACATGATCTAAATGATATAAATTTTCAATTCATAAAAAAAAAAGTAAAGTTAAAAGAAATGAGAGAATTGAGAGAGATTGAAAAGATCCAAACTCTTCTTAAGTTAGATTGAACTTCATTCGATTATCTAAACATCAGCTAAACTAAATTCAAGTAATGATCGTTCTCAGCTATCATCTTAAATTATTTGTAGATGTTAACCGTCCTAAAATAAAATAACTTTTTAATTCAATCTAATATTGATTACTTTTTTTCAATTGTAATATCTAACTATCAATATAGGCATCATTTTTAATTCATTATCTCATACTTTATATTAATAGTAATATTAAATACTACTTCAAACCCTACCACAAATGGTGCTCTTTTGATGGGACCCACCTCCATTCTCCATTCAGTGGTCATGAACCTCCCCGGCTTGAGGAGCTAACCCCGTGTATCGAAGAAACCTCTCACGTTTCCTTTAATTTAATGGAGAGACAAATAAATGACTTTTTATGAAGCAAATTGGGATATAAATCATATTCATTTGACTAATAATTTTCATTCTCAAAGGAAATTGTTTTAGAGTGAAGCAAAGGGTCCACATGAAATCCTAGTGGGGTTCAGAAGCGTGTATACCTTTCTTTTGCTGCCAATTTGGTTTCAAGTTTTTAGTGCGCATTTGGTCAAGATCCCCTTACACTTTTAGTAACATATCTAGACATTCAGGAAAGGGAAAATATGCAATACATCATTGTATTGTTTATTTATTTAACTAACTCATAGCTTAAGATATTTTTTATCAACCGAAAATAGTTATATTTTATTTTAATTAAGGGTGTCATGAAATAGTTTTTAATCTTATTTTATTTATTTATTTATTTGTCAAACTTTAAATTATTAAAGTCATATTCTCTTACAACTAAAAGGTTATATAATCTAAACAAAAAATGTTTGAGTTATATTAACATACCAAAATAAAAATTTATTTTTATATTTAGATTCTTAACAAGTATTTAACATTATATATATATATATATATATATATAATATTCATTAAATTTTAAATTTTAATATATTAATTTTTTGTAAATAACTATATTTTTTATTGTGCATAGGATTTGTCAAAAAATAATTAAGAATCACCGTACAGATATTTTATGCAAATAACAAGTATATGTCAGCTATAAATGATGAATCATTTTATAAAAATATCAAGAAAGAAAATCAATTACATATGCTATATATATAACCAAAAGAAACAGACATTTTTGGTGTAGCACTATCATAATATAATGTTATGTTAACATAACAAAACAAAACTTGTTGTTATTTTGAAATGAAATATAAATAAAATTCAATGCATCTAATATTAATTTTTAAGAAAATACATAAATTTTGTAGATAATATTTTTCTTTATAGGGAATATGTTAAAATGTGGTAGTTGAGCAAGCAAGTGAAGAGAGCGGTGAATATTCTATAATAAACAGAAGTGGCAGCAGTATTAACACGTGAGTGAATATATATGACATTAATGGTTACTTCCAATAACTTCATTTATGAGATTAATTAGTGATCTGGAATCTAGCTAGGTCGATCCACTAACTTGGAAACTAAAAGTGATCACAAGTTAAATCGTGATTGGTACCAGAAACGTCTAATCAAGACTTAATTAGAACTAACGAGGGGAAATGTGTATATATGGAGTTGTAACTGTATATCAATTATTTTTTTGTCAATTGCAACATGCATGTATATAGAAAGAGAGGCAAGTTGTGTAGAATAATCCAAAACAATCACTAAGAGATACCCTCGCAACATACTTGTACCAAAAGATACTTCCACAACCAAAATGGAAATTAAGTGCTTGTTCATTCGGTCTATTAGTTTATTATTAAGCTATTCTTTTAATGTCACTGCCACAAACAATTTTAAATTGGAATATTAAATGGAGATTTTGGTCCATCACAAAAAAACACACTAGTCTCCACGAAATACAAAAGTATTAATTTAATTTTTTAAAATTCAACAAATTTATTGATTTGAAAAATTTAGAGATCAAATATCTCAATTTATTTTTATTAAAGACTAACAAATATTAAATTTTTTATTAAAAGTTGATATGTTCTATTTATTTTTTGTGAGAGACTAAAATATCAATTTACTCTAAATTATATAATTAGACTTTGTAAACTTATTACACTTATTAAACTTTTTAATTCAATCAATATATTTATTAAATTTGTGTTCTAAAAATTTGTTTAATATAGAAATACGTCAAATTTGACATTTTAGGTGCAGAATCTTGACTTGTGTTATCAAATTATTTAATATATATATATATATATATATATGCCGCATGTTTTTCTACGTAAAGAAAAATAAATTTAGAGTCACGAAATTTTTTTAACCGTTGACTGCTTTTAATGCCACGTGTCAATCGCATATGAAGTAGAATAGAGATCTCTATTTTATTACGAAATAGAGAGGATTTGAATCCATTTAAGTGAGTAGCAAAACTTTAAAAAAAAAAATGATTATTGCCTGCTGATCTACCAATTAATATTTGTTGACTAAATAGTAGTATTAATTAATGATTAATATAATTCACTCTACCCTCTAAAATAAATATCTTCCTTTAGAAAAATCAAATTAATCAAAGAAAAAATGGAAGATGGGGTTCCCTGAGTCATGGAAGATCGACCATTGCAAAAGAGAATCTTGAGGGAACATAATCATGTCAAATCAAAGATTACACTCATCACATTCTCATTAAACATTAGACTAACGAGAGTTGTGTACCAACAAAAAAAAAACACTACCGATAGTTGTTGAACTTTTGATCTCTTCTCTCTATGCCTATATATACCCACTGCGCGCACATAATTTTACAAGCACCCCTCTTTGTTCATATTCTCACCCCCCACCCACATTACACATTCAAATCTCAAATTCTCACTCTCAAAATTACACAATGGCCAATTCCAAGTTTGTGATCACTATAACTAATTCTATTCTTCTAGTCACAATTTTTTTCAATTTATGTTCCTCAACTCTAGGCAGGCCCATGATGAAAACAGAGAACAAATTGAAGCACACGACAACAACATACGAAAACATCAAAGAAATGGTTACGGTTGAAGGAAACAAAGTACTTTGGCGCCGTAACATCTTAGAAAATGAATCAACAACAAAACTAGATTCTCACAATCCACATATCGATGACGTGGATGAAAAATTGATTGATGATTTCCGACCAACGGATCCAGGTCACAGTCCTGGTGCTGGTCATTCCACTCCAACCCCTATGGAAACCAACGTAGCTCCTAAGCCTTAATTAATTAATTAGGTGTACATTAATTTATATTATCAATATGCACAATATGGTTATATTATACTAGTATATACTTCAAGTATTAGTATTTCTTGCCAAAAAAATTATTAGTATTTCATTATTCATTCATAAAACAATACTTTCATTATTACTAATCAGGAACGAAGTATATATAGTGGTGTCCATATTCTATTTGGGTTTCTTCCAAGCCTTTTGTGCATTGTAATTTGTAATCATATCTATATTGCTGTAGCTGGCTATGGATATTAAAAAAGCAGCCATTGCTGCTTGCTTTCCTCATCTTGTTTATATAATCCTTCTATTAGATTGATGTAAATTTATGGTTATGTATAATAATAGTTATTTTTATTAAGCCATGATGATGTTGGTATATATATATATATAGAATCCATTGGACTTTAATTTACTTTTTAATACCTCATGTTGTGTTATCTTTTTTCGCTCATGTTTTATATCCTTCATCGATTTGGTTTTTCTGTACTTTATATTTATCAACCTCTGTTTTTTCCCTCGTCGTATTACTCATAAATCTATTTTATAAAGAGAGATGAATTAATTTAGTAAGTTAGACTCGATTGATAAAAAAACCTGATAATAAATTACAAACAAATCCTTTAACTTCCAATCTTATAAAATTGTATCCTATTATTAAATACATAATCATTAAAAAAATTACTTGACTTTTTCTATCCTAATTTATTTTAATTTTATCTCACAATATCTTAGGTCAGCAGTAATACTCTTTGTTGTTAAGTCAATTATGTATATACATACAAAATTTAAATGATTTTTTTTGCATAAATATTTAAAATATTATATACATCTCCTTCAAAAAAATTTAAATTATTTTAACGGTGTAAGAATTAAATAAAAATGTTAAGTGTCACAAGTTCAATATAATGTGATAAATCTGGACCAATAAAATTAAGATAAAAAATAATATGAACCTATAAATCATATCTTAAACTTTTATTTTCCGAAGACTTCTATCAAAACATGCAAATTATATATAAAATATATATGAAAGTCTTATTTTTTATTTTATTTTACAGAGAATAAAACTTCTTATAAAAATGACTAGGCAGTCTAAGTCGAAGAAAAAATTATAGGAACAAAAATAAATTTTTTAGAGACTAAAAATATAATTAACCCTATCATTAATGTTAGCTACACGATCATAGTAATTATTTCCCTAATCAATTCTCCGATTCAAAACAAATTATAAGCAAAAATAGATTAAAATTCTCCAATTCAAAATAAGTTATAAGCGAAACTAAATTAAATTACTTATATTCAGAAAGATAATTGACCATATTACTCTATGCAATCCCCATAAAAATTTATAAATATTAATTGTTTAAATGACCCTCTGTAATCA
>JBBPBQ010020324.1:50728543-50746144 GCA_037974755.1 Cicer yamashitae | reverse complement strand
TCAGATATAAATATACAATATAATACAATTTATTTAATTATTTTCATATTAAAACTCTACATGATTCCATCTGTCACAACATATATTAACTCAAAATAAAAATAAATTAGATTACAAAAAATGCATGACTATAACAATCATTATTATTAAAAACAACGTTTCAAAGTGTAATTAAGTCATTAATTGATTGAGGAAAAAAGTGAAGTCTATAATACAATCACATTGTTAAAAATGGTTTGATTAAGTACTAAACTACAATAATATTTTGAGTAAAAAACTATGATAATATTTGTGGTCAGTTATAACTTGTGGATTAGTCTAAACAAAAAAAGTATTGAAACATGTGTGTTGGTTTCACATATCTGAGAGAGTATTTATTCAGTGTATATTATTTTGCTTGCATTGATTCTATATTTCCTGTTATTTTGTACTGATGTAAAAAAATTCACAAATTATTATTATATTTCATCACATAAATACTTATATAATTTTATTCAAAGAACTATTATATTTATATTCATGATCATTTATTACTCGCAGATTAGTAAAAAAAAAAAAGTTATAATAATTTAATGTCTCGATTATCACATAAAAAATATTTTATATTCTTCATTCAGTGTATATTCCTTTATTTTGCAATGATTTATTATTTAAATAAGTTATTTTGTAATGATATAAAAATATTCACAAATTATTTTTATATTTTATCACATAAATAATTTTTAAAAGAAAATCATATCATGATATTAAAATACTAAGAAAAATAATTAAACAACTTTTAAGTCAACAACTAGATTTTTTTTCTTTTAAGAAATATTTGACATTTTTTTAAAGCTATTTTACTTAAAAGAGTAAAAAAAAAAAAAGCCCCCTAAGAGAGCGAGGGTAACGAATGAAGGGTGGCGGCGGATCCAGGTACTGAAACTGAGACATAAAACACATACAGTGTCGTACAAATTGCATATCCCTCATACTTAAAATCCAACGGTTGATATCAAACCCAAATCATTTAATCCAACGGTTATCACGAGGACCGCGTTTACGAAGCCAACCCATGAATCCTTCATCCTCTTATACCCTTATTGCCGCGCCCTCTTCTCTTTCTCTCTCATTTTCCAGATTCACTCTTTCTCTCTCTAGAAACCGTTCTTTCCTCATTCACTCTTCACGGTTCTAATCAACACTATATTCATTTTAAGTGATATATAGAGAGAGAGAGAGGAGGAGGAGAGTGCTGACCGTTAATTCATTAAGATGCAACAATCCAACGGTTCTGATTCATCCACGCCGAAGCAACAATCGGAGCCAAACAAACAACGCCAACCAACTCCGCCGCAACAGCCTCAGACGGTTGCGGTGCCTCAACCGTGGGTTCCGATGCAGTATCCGACGGCGATGGTAATGCCGCACCACATGATGCCACCTCAGCATTACGCGCCGCCGCCTTATGTGCCTTATCCCCACCACCACCAGTATCAACAACCACTTCACGTGCCGCATCATCATCAACACCATCACCAGCAGCATGGATCCAACGGAGAGAATAAGACTCTGTGGATTGGAGATTTGCATAACTGGATGGATGAAAACTATCTCCATCGCTGTTTCGCTTCCACCGGCGAGGTCTAATTTTATATCTTTCGTTAATTTTGGAACGTTTGATTATAGTTTTTTTTTGGTGAAGTTTGTTATTGCTTTGGTTTGTGTATCTGCGTTACATTGTGTTAAATGTTTGCATGCTTTATTTTGTCATGGTGTAGATTAGTTTCTATGAGTTACAAGTGAATTAAATTTTTTTATTGTTTTCATGATTGTTCGTCGAAAATAAATTCTTATTAACTTGTGTTTATGAAAAAGCTGAACGAGAGAGTTTTTAAAAAAAAATGAGATTTAAAAATTAATTTTAACTTTTTTTGCAATTTTTTTAACTTATGCTAAAAACTGTTGTTTAAATTAAACTTATTGTCATTCTAATTTTTTTAATGTTTTCTTTTAAAGTGATTCATATTGGTTTATGTTAAGTGTGGCAAACAAGGTTTTAAATGATGGTGTCCTATAACAAATTTGGTTATGAAATTAAAGTTTTTGATATATGTAATGATTGCGTGCCACTGTGATTGAAAACCTTTGTGACACTTTTGAAACGGAAAATTTATACAACTCCAAACCGTTGAGAATTGATGTACATTGCAATTTAAAACCTTGGTGGCACTGTTTTGATGGAAAATTATACAATTCTCAACTTTTGAAATTTGATATAAATTATTTTCTATTAGTACATATATAATATTTTACGTTCAATCTATAGCAATTTTGTTTTTTTTACAGAAAACTATAGCAAATAGTTAAGATTTATTGAGTAGTTTTATGTGATAATAATTGTTCCTAACTCTCAATCTATCACCAACTCATAACATGTTTTTAGTAGCTTTTATGAAAAAAGTTCCTTCCTAGGAATGAAATCTCGAAGGACCAGAATTGAAGGTGAAAATAAATTCATAAATCTTTTGTGAATTGAAAATTGAAGAATGGAAAGTGAAATATGCATGTCACCTTTAACCTATCCCATTAATATCATGTTTGCTTGTTTGGAAATCCATTGGAGAGACATCAAATACATGCATTAAATTGTGATAAATTCATGAAGCTGAAAACAAATTTAACTTTTCAAGCCTCAATAAATGTGTTTTATGTTTTTTTTTACCATAATCTTGTATTTCAAATGTTTTATGCGGATATAAGATGTTATACTAGAATGAAGTATGCTATGCTCTGTATCTTGAGTTGTGATAAATGACACCATTTGATGTACGTTAAAAGAAAATTGATGGGAACTTTGGGGATTATGTGTTTGTGTGTACATTTCTGAGTTCTCTTTAAAGAGGTCAGATTGTTTCAGAGTAGCTTCTCATAATGTTATACTAGAATGAAGTATGCTATGCTCTGTATCTTGAGTTGTGATAACTGACACCATTTGATGTATGTTAAAAGAAAATTAATCGGAACTTCGGGGATTATGTGTTTGTGAGTATATTTCTGAGTTCTCTATAAAGAGATCAGATTGTGAGTAGCTTCTCGTATTGTTTAAGATATAGAATCCTATTAAACTTTTGACTGTTGCTTATTAATTTTTTTTGTTGTTGCAGATTTCCTCCATCAAGGTTATTCGCAATAAGCATAATGGAATTTCAGAGGGTTATGGATTTGTGGAATTCTTTTCACATGCCACAGCTGATAAAGTTTTACAGAATTATGCTGGAATTTTGATGCCCAATGCTGATCAACATTTCCGTCTGAACTGGGCTACATTTAGCACAGGAGACAAAGGTTCAGATAATGTTACTGATCTTTCAATTTTTGTAGGAGATTTAGCTCCGGATGTTACAGACAGTTTGCTGCATGAAACTTTTGCTACTACATATCCTTCTGTGAAAGCTGCAAAAGTTGTTTATGATGCCAACACTGGCCGTTCAAAGGGCTATGGATTCGTCAGGTTTGGAGATGAAAACGAGAGGTCTCAGGCTATGACTCAAATGAATGGTGTTTACTGTTCTAGCAGGCCCATGCGTATTGGTGCTGCTACGCCAAGGAAATCAACTGGCCATCAACAAGGTATGCCAAACACATTACTTCTGTTCTAATATATGAAATTTTATTCGTTTCCTCGGGAAAGAAAAAGAATAGTGATTATGCATTCGATCTATTAAAGATGCTTCTAACCACCTATTTTACTTTATATTAATATGTTCTGCTGCAGGTTGTTACTGAAGAACTAAGATCTGAACTGCATTTCTTGCTTGTATAAACAGTAATTGTAGTCTTATGGTTTAGCTTTTGATTTCATTTTAAAAGGGATATTGTCATGTCTTTCTAAATGAATAGATTTTTTGAAATGACAATTATCTTGTCTTTTTTACAGAAAAAATATATTATATCTTTTACTAAATGCAAATGAGCATTGAATATGTTTGCTAGTTTCATTGAATAGGAGTAAGGATAGTTGAAAACCATCTAGTTTATAAATTGCTTCTGATTGTGTAATGCATGCTCAAATGTCATTTTGGTCCATTGGTGTGTGGTTTGATGTTTTTGATACTTGATTAGGTAAGTATCTATATCATGGAAATTCGTGAATTCATTTGATCATTTATTGCCCAACCTGTTTTGGGTTTAGATCCCTTCAATTTGTTTTTTGACAAAACATGTCTCCGTTTTTGTATTTGTTTTTTCATTGCATGTTACTGAGAGTGTTTGAAATATTTATTCCAGCTGTGTGTTGATTTCGTCGAAGTTTATCAAGTTCAGATTCAAATTGTGAATCAGAACATCTATTTCCATCTCGAATTATGAATTGAATCTTATTATGAATCATATAATATATATACACAATAAATTTTTCTTTGTCTATTTCCTTATTTAGGAGGCCAGTCAAATGGCACATCAAGCCAATCTGAAGCTGATAATACTAACACAACTGTGAGTTTCTCTGCTCTTTTATTATTTGGTTTTGCATTTTAGCAACTTATCATTTATTACTAATTTCCAATAGCTAATTAATGATTCATTATAGATATTTGTTGGAGGACTCGACCCTAATGTTACTGATGAAGATCTTAGGCAGGCATTCTCCCAATATGGTGAGATAGCCTCTGTTAAGATACCTGTTGGAAAGGGTTGTGGTTTTGTCCAATTTGCCAACAGGTAAAAATTCTGGACTATCTCAAATCTTTTCATAGATATGCTTTTTAATCTCTTCATTAATATAATCATCACAATAATATTTCAACTACCTTTTCAGAAATAATGCTGAAGAGGCGTTGCAGAAGCTGAATGGGACAATGATTGGCAAGCAAACAGTTCGTCTCTCTTGGGGCCGCAATCCAGCAAATAAACAGGCACTCTCTCTCTCTCTCTCTCTTAAACACACACATACAGAGTCCCATATTCTCATTGTCATCATATCAGGTCTGTTAATGTATTGAAACAAGTGTTATAAGCAGTTTCTAGTTGGCCCCCAGCTGCTCAGATAAACTAAGTCTATGTTTTGCTCTCATCATGAAGAAAAATTATAAAAACTGTGGATTTTCTTTAAATAAATGAATAAAATCTTAGTTTTTTTTCATCTTATCTCATAATATTCTTTTGAAATGGTGAAGTACTAGATTGTTTGCACTCTGTTTGTCATGAAATTGAATATGTGCTGATTTTATCTCAATGATGATGATTGCAGTTTAGATTTGACTTCGGAAGCTGGGCTGGTCCATATTTCCCATCCCCTATTTATGATGGTTATGGATACGCAATGCCTTCTCCTCATCATGACCCAAACATGTATCCTTTAGCTTATGGGGGTTACCCCTTTTATGGTGGCCACCAACAACAAGTAAGCTGATTGAAACGCATTGCAGGAGTAGCACTCACAACAAGTTACATCAGGATCAATCTTCAACCAGCAAATTATCTGATCACATATGTATAACTTGTTTTATCTATTGAGTTCTTAAGAATCCCTCCTAATTGTGGAGTGGAGTTGAATTTTGACAACCCGAGGTAGAACTGTAGGGATTCAATTAATCGTTATTTTAGACTTGTAGGAGTAATGATTTTTTGAGGATTTTGGAACTTAATTATCGGAATAATTTTCTTAAGAATGACAGCGTGTGAGTGTGCTTTGCTTGAATTGTTTGCATTTGTTAGCTTTTTAATGATTTCATGTGCTTATATGCTATTCATAAGCGAGTGTAGAATTCAACTTCATCCTATTCAGGTTTCTTCCAGGAGAAATAGAGAAGAATGTTTTTAGAGAGAGATGCTCTCTCTTCTCTCAAGAAATTATCCGCCAATTTTAGGGTTTAGAGGTGGCCTCTTTCCACTTTGGCGGTCTCCCCTCTTCTTTTAGAAACACAACCTCTTCTCCTTTGAAAATTTCCTTCTTTGTTTGTTTTTCTTCCTTTCACAAAAAGTCTCTGCCTTTAACTAAAAGCTTTATCCTTTTTTCCTCACACCACATTCTCGGATCTCAATTCCATCAAATATTTGAAAATATGAAAAGAGATTTGGCTTCACTAGAGAATTTTGCAAATGAGTTGCGAAGTTTCAACAGTTCCTCCTCCATCTTCAAACACAAAGAGGCTCCACTCATGCTAGCTACAAAATCAAAGTCAACACGCCTCCCACCGGATCCAACACCCACCTCCACGAATGCTCCTCCACCTCAGCCGACAACAACTCGCCTCTTCCTAAGTCACCGTGGTGGTTCTATGTTTTTTTACCTTTTATTGATGTTGTTTGGTTTCAGATATAGTAGTGTTTATTTTGAATTTTGAATTTATTTTGTTGTGATTTAAATATGCAGTCATGTTGTTTGATAAGAATCCTTAAAAAAGTTAAGCATTTTGGAACAATTTTATGTGTGTAGTGGTCACCCCCATTTTCAACCCAATTTTCACTAATCATATGAATTCCGATCACATGCTCTATTTTGACATTGATAAGATCATTTGTAGTCAAAATGTGTTTGCAGAAATTGAAGAAATGATCCTTGAGAGAATAGAGATAAAGTCTATAAAGTTTTAGTATAGAGTTTTTGTCTCTTTAGTGTTTGACTGAGTGTGAGGAACTTTGTTTAGTTGAAAAGTAGGTCATAGATTCTGATTAAAGTTTATCTCTTTACTTGGTGTCAACTTATTATGTAATGTTTTATATTATTATGAGTAAAATCTATATTTACCGTAAAAAGAAGTTCATCCTAATTAGATTTGAGATCTCATTCGATTTGGTGAATTTGTTGTTATTTTCCTTGAGTTTTACATTCATTAATGTTTAATTTGGAAGTCTAGTTCAACTTTTCTAAAATAGTTGGTTGCAAAGTGAACATTTAGAACCTTCAAAATAGTTTCAACTTTGTGTATGTTTGAATTCATGGTGAATTAGGAGGATTCATGGTGTTTTAATGTGACTTTGGCAAAAACTACATTATGAAGTTTCAATAACCAAATTCATTGTTAATTCAAACATGAAATTAATTTTCCTTTCTATGAAATTGGTTTGTGTTTTATTTGACACCGTCCCAAAAGATATAAATTGAAAACACATTTCTTCATAAATGAATTTTTGTATGAAACTCATTGAATTTTCTTAGAGTTATTACAAATATACCAAATAGATTTTAAGAGTTTAATACAGGAGGAAGTTCTCCTAAAAGGAAAGATGAGATCATGGTTAGTGCTCTCTGTGGTTGATGACTTGGTACCATGTGCCCAGCTCCTCTTACAGTGACAAGTGTTAGCCCTTTGTAACCAATCACATATCCTCCAACCTGCATATTGTATGCATAATACTAATAATATAGTAAGATTATCATTAAGTTATGAGTATATCTTTATACTCCCTTCCTCTGAAACAAAATATAAGCAAAAATTGTATACATCAACTTTTCAGATACAATTATTATTTATATTTCATTCCGAAAGAAGTATTGTAATAGAAATGCTTCTTTACCTCTTTGCCAGTGTACCATGGACGCCATGCTGTATCTGGTGGTAGTTTTAAGGCATTAATTGAATACAATGTTGAGGTTATGGGAACACGTCCATCTACATCGCCACTGCATTATTATTATTATTGAATAATAAGAAAACAAGTAATAATGTGTTACACATAAAGTTTAGATATAATAATGTGTTTTTGATTTAACAGAGGAATTTATAAGTGTATATCACCTGTATATCAAAATACTTATAGCATTTGATATTAAGTGATTTATAGTTGGTAGAATACTTGCTGGGCTATCTGTCCAACTCACCTCGCTGAAAAGCATTAGAGGAAATGTTAGGAGCACTACAACATTTACTATTAATGAATTTTGAAATTTTAGGAAAGAAAACCTAATAAGTAGTATAGTTAATGTACCTGCAAGAAGACCATTTTGTGGGTTTAGCATGAAGAGCCTGTTGAACTTCTGGGTGATTTAAGTAGGCAATAGTATAATCTTCAGAACAAGGGTCAAAGCCCTGCAATGTTGATAGTATAATCTTCTGTTACATTTTGTGATCAATTGATACTAACATAGATGCAAAATAAAAAGGTATATGCAACTTACAGAGTAAGTGGTAGGGCTAGCACTAGTTTTAGTTGCAGATGAATTACAAAGTGGGGCATATATGTTGTAAATGTCAATATTTCCAAGCTCATCATCAGCTATATTTTGATATTTGACACATTCACTTGTATAGTTGAAGTTCCCAAAGTCACAATTTTTTTCAATTCCTTCATGAGTTTCCTCAGAGTTTAAAGCATGCATCCAGAAATAGTCATACATTCCCTTTGTACACAAATTGTCATCTATCCAACCATTCCCAATCTGCACCAACAACAATTCAATGTGTATTTGGATTAATATTTGTCAAATTGTGATTTATGTAAAATTAATTTTATTATAGTTGAGTTTGAACTTTGAAGTGAATTTATCTATAATTGAAGTGTTTAATTTGGAAGCTAGTTTAATGTATGAATTTTTCAGCAAATCACAAACTACAATTTTTATCACTAGCATATTTTGTATCACGGTAAATTTATTACAATTACGGTAAGTCAATGTAATTTTGTAAAGTTAAATCATGATATTCACTATGACCTTAACAAATTCATCGTAATATCGTACATATATTTAATTAAAAAAACACGAGGCTAATAATAAAAAAGTATTTCTACTAAAGACTTACTCAACATTTGAAAATGTAACAAATGGAATTTATATTCATCATTGGAAATTCTTACAGCAATCCCTTTCAAATTGATGACTGTGTGATTTTTGATTTGCTTATTATTTGAGAGGATAAGGTCAGCTAGCTGAGGGACATAATGGCCACCATAACTTTCACCAGCTATGAAGAACTCTCGAGTCTTGTATTGTGGAAATCTCTCAAACCAATTTAGAAGAAAAGTGTATGAATCTGAGGCTGTCCTATTGTCACCAATGTTAGAGTAATCTGAAAAATTGTTTGAATAAGAAAATCCAACTCCTGCTGGAGACTCTAGGAAGATAACATTTGCCACTGCAAATTATAGAACAATAACTCATCAATTTTTAATCATCATATTTATTCAAACATAGATCAACGTTTGACTAATTAATTCAAACGTTAAATATATTTTACGTCTATTCTTTTTAAAAAATATTATTTGTTGCGTACATACTTTATATTGTAGTGAGATTAACACGGAGTATGAAATTAAACATGCATGTTTCACTTTTTAGCATGTACAAATTACAAATCTATATTTAAAAAAAAAATACAAAACTATATATTTTTAGTCTTTACTGAGGGACTTAAAACATACTTTTTTGTGTGTGGAAAAAATGCAGTTGTGTAAATTGTAAAAACTAGAAAGTGAGTGAAATGACAAACAAAATTTGAGTGACATGAGATTTCCATCAATTATTAAGCTAATGCATGCTTACCTATGTTCCATGCATCTTGATTAAGGGAAAGTGTGGTTCCATCACTGTTGACTCTAAAAGGTCCTAATTCTTGCATAGCTCCATACCCAAATGAAGAGCATCCAGGTCCTGTATGTATATATCCTCAATTTAATTAGTGACCTTCCTTTTAGCTAGTCGATTCTTTGTACATATATATCATAATATTATTGTAGCAATGATATTTTCAAAAAAATTCTTAAACCACATATTTTCAATTTACAATAGGTACTATATAAAAGTTCAAGATTAATATAATCCAAAAGGGAAAAAAAGATACTAATGGAAGTCGAGTTATTTTAAAGATGAGAATGCACATGCTAAGGTTTAAAAAGTTGAAAGGAGAAAAATGTCGAAGAATGTAATTCCAGTGCATTAGAATTTGATTTAAAGGTCTATTTTGGATAAGAATTTATCATATAAGTGTTTATATATAAATTATTTTTATATAATAAAATATAAAATTAAATTAAATTATTTTTATATAAGTTATAAATTATTTTTGTAAACTATTTTAGAGAGTTTATAGAAATAAAGTAAAAATAACTTAATGATAGATATGTCACTTTTTTCTCAAGCGACAATTGAAATAGACTCTAAAGCTCATTCATGCAAGAACAAAGGTAAAGAGAGATTCTAATATATCTTGTGATCAATTTTCTTTTATTGTTTTTATCATTAATGTTAAAGGAAGGAGAATTGAAAATGAAATCAATGATTAGTAATACAAAAGATAAGATACATTTCATATAAACTTACAAATAATTTTCAAGAATAAGAAAAAACTTAATATCAATAATTATTTATTTGTGGGTCATCTCTTTTGGACTTAATTACAAGTGTGAAAAGAATGTTTTCCAATTGTTTTTTAGCAACATTCCAATTCTTATTGTTGGTGTTAATGTAAGAGTAAATAGGAAACCGAGCCGAAAACACCAATAAGAGTTTTCCGAAGATGGAGTTACCAAATATAATTTATAGCTAGCTCAACAATTATCATCATTTTGGTGGCTTTGCTTTCGTGCTGGAATTCCACTAAAGTATGCTAACCAATATTGTTGGAGTGTGGCGATTGATTGGGAATAAATTAATCTTATCATATAGTATATACCTATCAATTGATTAATATATATGAAAATTGATTACGAATTATTAAATTAGAAGAAAATATTATTTGATAGTTAATTAACCGTGTTTGACCATGGAATTAATGAAATATAAAGTCGGGTACTTACTTGTGATCATCTTTTTTTAGCAATATTTATTTGTGATCATAAGAATGAAAGATTTATTCAAAATTCAATAATCAACTTATTTATAATCATGACATCTTTTAGTGCTATGTTTTGAAGAAAAAAAATACATGATATATAAAATGAAATATATGAAAAATTAATCTTTAAAAAGTTGATGTATTTAATTTAAAACTTAAATTAAATACATTAAATTTTAAAATATAACTTCTTCTATATATTTTATTTCAGAAGGATATATATACATGCAATATTGAATGACTCTTCAATAATATTGTGAATATCTCATATATATATATAATTTTCTTTTTATTTGTGTGTGGGTCGACATGTACTATTTGTTTATTTGATAATACAAACAAAAAAAAAATTATAAATTGATTACCTCCATTTAGCCATAGAACAAGAGGTTTTGAAGAAGAATTTAATGGTGATTCCACAAAGTAGTAGAAAAGTTCTCTCCCTGATTTGGCATCGACAGTTACGTAGCCAGCATATTGATCAAAATTCACCCCTTTTGGTTGTCCAGGCAAAGACATCACCTTATCACCTTCCATTAACTTTGATTGTTGTTCAACAACATCAACATGTGAAACAACAACATCACTTGAATAAGCTTCTCCATATTGTTGATACTTTCTTGATTGAATAAACTTGGAAAGGTATTCACCTTGTTGGTTGCCTTTGCATGATATTGCAAAGTGGCACACTAATAAAATTAGAGACCACAATAGTACTTTTGATAACAACATTGAACTCATCTCAAATGTTTTTTTTTTGTTGAGTCAAATTAAGCTCTAAAATGTTACTATTTATAGGGCGAATTTTTGCTAAATTTTGAAAGTACTAATTATGCATATCCATGCACTTATTAATTGTAAATGTATATAGGAAAAGACAACTTAACACAATTTTCTAATTAGGATATATGACTTCCTAATCAGAAGAAATTTGGATCTACTATTACTATATTATAACTTATTATTGTAAGGTAGTAGTATATCTATGCATTTCAAAAAGAAATGTTGCAAAAATTAATTGCATAGAATATTCTTATATATAAGCATTAATGCAATCAGGATGTTAAATGTAATAAAGGTAGTATTGAAAAAGTCACTAGTATAATTTAGCCATGTGTGTTTTAATATCAAAATATTAGGTGTACTCAATTTTTTTTTTCTTTTTTCTGTTTGATATTACTACTATCTATTTTAATGTTCACACCTTTATTTTTGGTTCTTGTGTCCCATTCTTTATTCTTTATAAAAAAAAATCACATGCATATGTTGATTTGATAATGGTGGACATATCATATACCTAGACTGGACTTTATATATGAAATTAAATACACGATGAAGAATGATATTTGAATACAATTTTAGACACAAATATTACATACTATATATACATATGTGATCCCTATGAAATTAAATACATGATGAACAATGATATTTGAATACAATTTTAGACACAAATATTACATACTATATATACATATGTGATCCCCATACAAGCTCTCTCTTCTTCCATTTTTCTTGTCTTTTTTCCAATCCTATTTTTTTTTATCTCTCATGGTTTTTCACTTTCTCTGTTTTTTTTTATCTTCCTCTACAAAAACAAATTGCACACACTCATCTTCTTTTTCTTCCCTAATTCATCTTTCTTATTTTTATTTACTTATTTGGTTTTGATTTTGGATAAACATTGGATTAAAGAGAAACATCATGATTTCGAAGGAAGATGAAGAAGAATAGGAAAAAAAATCAAAATTTTAATGAAGTAACTTGAGCAACCTTATCTTCTCTCTTGCAAGGTAACTTCTTATTTCCTTATTTCTCACACAATGTTGAGTTTCAAATTTTGTCTTTCATTTATTGATGGGGTTGTTTGCTTGTCTTGTTTACATTAAGAAGTTATTTTTTTAGACACTAGTCTTGGGACAAATTGTAGTTTTTTTTTTTTTTTTTTTTTTTTTTTTTTGTTTATTTTGATTTGATTATTGTTTTACTACATTGTTTTATTTAGGTCTGGATCATTGTTTTTATCGGTCTTTGTAAGATGGTCATACACGTTATTTCTGGCTCTTAAAAAATTTACTTGGAGTTATTAGAAAAAAGAATTGGTAGGTCTGATACGTTTTTGTTTCTGGTTAATAGTATCAACATTATTGGTTAATGAAATACAATAGGTGGTTAATAAATTATTTCTCTCTAAATATCAAGGATGTGAACTGTTAATCAATCATGTTAATTATTTATGTCTAAATATTAAGTTTCATCACATTAATAAATGATTTTAACCAAATTTGAATTGTTAAGTTTGATCACTGTCTAAATTGTTGGTAGGTCTAACACATTTCATATCATGTGATTAATGGTGTACTAATTGTTAGTTACTAAGTGCATACAATGGTTAATGATTGGATTGAGTTATTTTTGTAGTTTTTGTGTGCCACTTGCACCATCAATTGAAACTTCATGGATTGTGGTACTATTGAAAATGAAGGTATCATAATTGACAACTTTGATGATGATGATGACGCATGTTGGGAGCCTGCAACGGGGATGTATTTTTCTTGCTTAGATGAAGTCAAATAATTTTATGAAGAGTATGCTACAAGAAAGAGTTTTGGGTGGAAGATTAAATCTTCAAGAAAATGGTAGGATGGGGAGCTCTACTAAATTTTATCATGCTCAAGATAGGGGTCTAAAGTGTCAAAAAATTTGTGTACGTTAAAAACACTCTCAACTAAGGTAAATAATTGTCCCGCCAAGATTGTTATTAAGTTGGATGAAGATGAATTGTGGTATATTACAAGATTTGAACCTGATCATACTCACAAGACGAGTCCTACAAAGACAAAGTTATACAAAGCTAACCAAAAAATGAATTTGCATGTGAATAGAACAATCCAAATCAATGATGATGCAGCAGTGAGGATCAACAAAACTTTTCAAACTCTTATTAAAGATGCAGGAATGCATGAAAATGCACCATTTTGTGAAAGAGACGCAATGAATTATGTTAACAAGGAACGACGTGCAATACTATTTCTGCCAAATAAGGGAACAAAATTTAGATTTCTTCTATTACATAGATTTGGATGACGATTTATACGTAAAGAATGTGTTTTGGGTTGATGCTAGAAGTAAAGCTGTTTATGAATACTTTGGGCTGACACAACATATTTGACTAATAAGTATGACATGCCTTTTGTTGTGTTTTTTGGTGTGAATCACCATGGTCAATAGACATTACTTGGATGTGGGTTGTTGTTACGAGAAGACATTAATTCATTTGTATGACTTTTCAAATCATGGCTTCCTTGTATGCTAGGAAAGGTCGTTGTGGATTAAGCGTAAAGGTCGTCCTCCATTAAAAAGAAAAAAAATATTTGTAATTGAAAAAATTGTAGAGAGGTCAAGGAAGCGAATCAAGCAAAGCGATGACCGAGAGACTACCATTGTAAGTTTTTTTGGTCCAAAATTATGTATCCATCATGTAAATATTATATTAAAATATTACTTTTTTGTTTATCGAAATGTGTAGGAGGACAATATTGAAATAGTGAAAAATCAAAATGAAAGTAACACATGCATATAGTCATCTATTGAAGCTATCAAAAGTAACACATTGATTCATGTTTTTTATTGTTATAAGATTGAAGTCATCTATTGAAGTTAACGAGTGTGTGGTTGTTTATCGAATTTATGAGGATAACTTATGTTCTTATTGAGAATAACATATGTATTGATTGAGGATAACGTATGTACTTGTCGGTGAATTATTATATTGTTTATTGAATTCATGTATGTTGTATTTTATAGTTTTATATGTTGTTGTTCAGGTTGGAAGTAATATGTCATTCTTGGATTTTTTTGTCACAATTTAGCACAATTTTGTGATAAATTGTCATTCTTGTTTTGCATTTTTTGGGAATGATGGTATGATGTTCAATAGTGTTGTTCTAACCTATATCATAGTTTAGTAGTCATGTCACATATTTTATTTATTTATTTATCTTAGTGTCACATATTTTATTAATGCTTATTTTTTTATGCTTAATGTCGTATTAAATTTGGTTAATGAATTCAAACTGAAAAATTGTTCATTTTTGTCACAACAAATAAATTTTCCAAATGGCTTAAAAAAACATAGCAGTGCACAAATTGATTAATTGATTCAAACAAAGAAATTTGGAGATTAAAATCAACATATTTGTCCATAAAAATCAACGTCTAATGCATATTAATTTTAAACCATACATATTTGGAGACTGTAAACAACATATAATGCACCTTAATTTTTAACCATACATATATTTGTTCATAAAAACTAAAAGAGGCAAAAAGTGTGGTTCAAACACCATCAACTACATCCTTAAAGAGAACCTCCCACAAACTCATGATCGGATTCATGCATTGGCCGACGTTTACACAATTATTCTTTCAATCATTTTACCTCACCATCAAAAATTGAAATCTTTTATTGGGACTGCCTATTCTCCGCCACCAATCGTTGAGCCTATCCTCCGCCACCGATCGTTGAGCCTATTCTCCGCCACCAACCATTGATAATCAACGAAACGCATAATCTGATTTTCTTCTTCATGTAATGTTTTATTCACCATGTCAAATTCATGTAATATTTTATTAAACAAGTTATACAAGCAAATAATATAAATTCTTAACATGTTATTTTGAAATGCTTTTAATATTGTTTTCTTTTGATATTGTAAGATTGACCAATTCAAAAATATCGGGAATTGAAACTTGGGAACAGATGCTTGACCCAAGGACAAGTGGTTGAGCGCCCAGATCTACAACAAATATAAATATATTTAATAAATCTATTAATATATATTAAAATAAACCCTCAACTCTATTGAATGACACATCACACACTTATGTACCACATCATAACATTTGTTGCACATCACTTATATTCCTATGTGACGCCCTTCATATACTTCTACAATTCATCTCACACATTTTTTTTTTAATTTAGCTTTTGCATCTCACACATCATCATATATATATATTGAGAACCCACACACAAAAACTCCTCATTAAAGTAATTTTACTACCAAAACTCCTCATAAAAATAATTTTACTATTTTCTCACTTCAATCAACTTTCAGTGCTCCTTCATTTCTAACTTTATATATTCAGATTAATTGATAACAAAATACATCATATATTATGTTATCTCAAGAATCATTCTTTCGATTTGTTCTTAAACTTTGGTGGAGAGCACACTTTAGATACAAAGTTTTGTCGCTTACACAACATGAAATCCTTCATGGCTTCTCAATTTCCACCCAAGTACCAATGATAAATGTGAGATTGTGTAACCTTTTCGGCGACTTCATAAATTGGGTCAAAGTTTATGTTTATGTCATTTTCTTTCTACATTTAATTTAACTCATCTTCTATTTTTCCTTTTATTTATTTATGTCTTTCAGTTCTATTTTAATATGGAGAACACATTTTCTTTTGAATACAAATCATTTATTTTTCTTTATCTAAGGGTCCGTTGAACACTTTTGAATTCTTAAACCATAAAATGGAATTTTTTAATTCTTTTAGATTTTTAGTTCAACTATATATAAAAAAGTACTACAGTTCACTTTAGCCAAGAGATTACAATGTCAAATAGGATTACAAATTTGTTTTGTTAGTTGTTCGACCATAAACACTAACCCAATAGCACATGGGAACATGGCTTCACATAGTTTTGTTTACAGTTTACACCAATAGTTCATTCAGACAATATTCTTTTGGCTTAATGCATGTATAACAAAATAATAAATAAATTTGAAAAGTAGTGAGGACAAAATAATCCCTCAACAAAAACGAGAAGAAAAATGTACTGAGGACAAGATAACTCCTCAACAATCAATAAAAAATACAATTTGTTCATTCTTATGGTCCGACACGCTTTGAATAAGATACTCTTGGTGAAAGAAATCTATGATAAACCAAAAACACTAACTTTATCTTTAAAGGATAATCACTCTCTATAATTTGTATAGGTTTACATATGTCTTTAGTTCTTGCAATTAAAATATTTTTTGATTTTGATCCTCGTAAGTTTTTTTGTTTAATTCACATCCATGCAAATATAGTTTCATTTTAAAATAGTTTTTCCATCCAACTTCCGTTACAAAAACTATAACACCGATAAACCTCAACATAATTTTTTTTAACCTAAAAATAACCCTCAATATAATTAAATTATAACATTTTTTAACTTAAAATTAATTCAAACTGTTTCGTTCTTCTTCCCTAAAAATAACTAAAATTAACCCCAAATGTTTCATTCTTCTTCTCTCAAATATTTCATTCTTCTTCTACGTAAATTAGGATTAGGATTCCAAATACAATATTAGTACAAAATTACGAAAGTTTGTTTATTATTTTGATTGATTCGCTTCAATTTTCTTTGTGTCGATGGATGGAAAAAGTGAAATACATCACAATATTTTAATTACATTTTAATTTAAAATGTAACAACCATCTTAATACCACAAATAACAAGAAAAGACAAACAATTAAGAAAATATAATTTGTACACTCTTATATTCTGATGCATTTTGAATAAGATGAATTTTGTGAAGAAAAGCTATGATAAACCAAAAAAACTAACCTTATTTCTAAAGAATATTCACTCTTTATAATTTTATACCATAACTTTGCATACATCTCTATGATTAAAAAACTAACCATAAAAAACATAACTATTATTAAAAATTTAATTTCATATTAAGTTATTATTGATAATTCATTACATTTAAATAAATCACAATATTTTAATTACATTTTAAAAATTAAAATATAACAACCATCTTAAATGACCACAAAGTAT
>JBBPBQ010020324.1:50665873-50728294 GCA_037974755.1 Cicer yamashitae | reverse complement strand
TGGTAATTCATTACACATAAATACATCACAACATTTTAATTACATTTAATTTATTATAATGTAACATGTTAAATGACCACAAAATATATAAAACGTAATCATGCAACTTAAAAATCAATAATCAATTACAAACAGACAATCTTAAAAGGTTTAAACAAAAACAAATAAATATTAAAACAAAAATATTTTTATAAAATTAGCAATATAATTGATAAAACATTCAAACAATTTGAAATGCTTATTTAGATATTAAAAATAATCAATATACAATTTTTGTACATTTTTATTATTATTATTACTGCGTCGACACATATATTTACCATGTATGTACCATATATTTACCACATATAATCAATAACAATTAGTCAATCTAATAATTATTTTTGTGTCTTTTTCTCTTAATAGTTATTTATGTATGTATTTACCTTGAACATTGTTTAGAAACATTTTAAAATGTACAGGAAAAAATGTTACAATTTTAAAAATTTCTACATAACTCGTATATTTTTTTTTACTCAGATAACTTATTACTTTAATAAAAATAGAGTCTATGATTATCAATTATATAAATTTTCACTTAAATCATGGTTAATATTTTATGTCTATGAGGTGTCCGTGAAATGGTAAGATTTTGATATTGTAGATAGAGTTTAAATTCAATCCGAAATGATTGTAAAATGGTGATTAGTTCTACTTTAATTAATAATAATTTTTCAATCCGAAATGTTAATTTTTTATAACCTTACCTATTTACAAAATTAATACGTTAATAAATTATATATATCACCTTAAAAAAAATTTAGACCCGTACAAAGCGCGTGCAATATTCTAGTGCATTTTAATTTAAAGACATTACAAGATGGTGATATAAAATGATAAAATTATATACCTTTAAGACAGCGGCACAACTTGTTATGTATGTTTGTGAATCTACTTTCCCCTCTTTCAACAAAGTTTTAGTCCTACTTACACTTTCAACTAAAATATTATACACAACTAGACCCCAATTATAGATATGCAGAGACTTTAGGTCATCAAGTGTTTTAATATAACGAATATTTCCTCGATTTTCTGATTGGAGAAAGTAGAACTCGCCAAAGGCGAGAAGTATATAAAGTCTACAAAATTTGACTGTGTTAGTATGAAACGCGTGAAACAACCACCAACACTATCACAAGTTACTTCGTCTCCTCTAAACAACAACAATGTATCATATTCTCCATTTTCACACTCTTCCAAAGGCTCACATACTATCGACAGTCATAGAGCTAAACATACATCACTCAGAGTAAAATGAACGATCTTACCCCTAATCTTAAACCTCCCACTACGTTCATCCCACCTACTAGCCAACTCTCACAATAAAGCACCAAAAATTTATAAATTTATAAATTTATTGACATATCTAAAATCTACTTGAATGGGGTTGTTTGAATTTGATTTCATTGTGCATTTATCATGTGACAGTTACGTCAAGCAACATATTTGGTAAACATGCATGTCTCACACATATCTGAAAAGTATAATATTTGGTTAACATTGATAAATAAATTGTAATAATGCAAATACAATTACTTGATAAATTCCTTACATTTTTTTATCATTTTTCAGTATCATGTCTTAAAGTATTAGAACTGTAGAAAAAATATAGCACGTGAAAGTTGCTTATAAAAGAAAATAAGTCACTAAACAAAGTAAAATGAAAAGACTAAACACCCAAAATATTACCATTGAAACAAATTGAAATAAAACATCTCACTTATGAGACCAAATTTGTCTAACTTGAAATAAAACAACTCACTGAAACAACTCATTTTTGAAAACAAGAAGACTATATTTTGATTTGAACTTACAAAGTGACACCAACAAACCAGAAGCATAAGTAAAAAACATACAACATAAGTATACCAGAAGCAAACAACAATCACACGAAGAAGTATAAGCAAAAAAACCCTAAATTGAATCATCAAAAGTATAAGCAACAGTCAATCATTAGAAATATAAGCACATGTACTTAAACCAAAAGCAAAAATCCCTAAACTGAATAAGAAAAAAACACTAAATTGAATAACCAAAAAACAATAAATGAGGAAGAAAAAAAGAGAAACACTAAATCGATAACTAAAAACCATAAATTGAAACAAACAACAATCACATAGAGAAACAACTGCAATGCTAGAGAGAAGTAAACTTTCAATGAGATGACTCAACAACCTATATCCATTGCACAACGAGAGAGAATACTAAAGGTCGAGAGAGGAACACTAGAGAAGTCTGAGGGACGAGTGAGCGACGATTGAAACCAAAGAGATGATCGAGGGACAAGAGATAAATGATGACGAGTGAGAGGGATGATGGAGGGACAAGAGATAACTGACGACAAGTGAGAGGGACGAGGGCTGATGGGCTTGAGAGAGACAATAACTGAGGAAGAAGAGAAGAATCAGGGAAGAAGAAAATGTTTTCTGAAAATAAATAAAAGACAAAGATGACCTCCCTATAAGATACCAAAATGACTAAATTTCTCATTCACTTAAGACTGAACGTCAAAATCAATGAGAAGTATGTATGTAAAATATACAATATATAGTATTTGTGCTAGATTTATGTTAGAAATATCATTCTTCATATATGATACTAGTATTTTGTAAGATGTGATGGATTCAATTCAACTAGTCAAGTCATCACAATTACCTAGCTCTAATGCAAAGAAAAGAAGTGGGCATTCTATCGTTTTGAAATTTATTCTTTCAACCTTGATTAGCATATATTTAATTTTTTTGAAAAAAAAAACACATATTCAACTTATATAGAAAATGTGAATATAAGAGTTATAAATGTTGTAAATTTAAGCATGAAATAGTTGTCCACTACTTTCCCTCTAAAATGAAAAGAAAAATACTCCTTATGTCTTATCATAATTGAGTTATTTGTTTATTCTACACACATTAAGAAAATTGTATAAAGAAAGAGATAGAATATCACTTCTATTAAATTATATTTATTAGGTGGTCGTATATTATTATATAATAAATGTACAGTGAAATATATTGCATTATAAATGATACAAGCAATATTAATTAAATAATACAATTGAAAAAAAGAATGTCTTGAAAATTGAAATGGTCATTTATTTTGAGACAAAATTTTTTTACAAATGAGTCAATTATTTAAGAACGAAGAGTCTTGATATTAAAATAACTGTTGCATTTAACCATTTCACACAAAATACTTTCTTGAATAAAATATAAGTAAAACTTATAGTTAAAAAATTAATGTAACTACTATAATTTTTATTTATATTTTATTTGATTAGAGTATGATAGAAAAAAGAAAGAGAATTATGATTTTACTTTATTGTCTTTATTTTTTTTTTTTTAAATCTTTCAAAGGTTTTTGCTTTAGACTCTATAATGACAAAATAATAAAATGAATGTCGTGTCACGAAGGTGCCGTGTTATTCTAGTGTGATCGCATTACGCAAATTGTGTTGTTAATAATTTCTTATTAGAATTAAAATTTGGCTTCTTATTCATCTGTATATATACGTGGGCAATGGAAACTCCTCGTACGTCCTATCTTACAGCACTTTTGAATTGAATTGTTCATCTTTTTCTCTCTCATTATCTTGTCTATAAATTTTGTTAGCAAATATTTCTGGAAGATTAAAGATACTTTATGAATCAAACAATATCACAAATGACAATCTTGCTTATGCTTGGATGATATGCATCTACAAGATGTGGTCCATGCATGTGGATGTAATTCATTTAATGTGTATAAAGTTTTGTAAAGAAAGATTAACCAGTTATCAATAGTGCCGTGTCAATTTGGATGGAGAAACCCATTGTCCAAACACCACTTGAATTTTGTACTCTTCAATTTAATTTATACTCCTAAAATGTTAAAAATTTAAATATGTCTCTTTAACTTTTATTAAATTAATGGTAAAAAAATTACTTCAAAATCTCAGCCTCACCAAAATTTTCGGTGAGTAATTTTTTTCTCCCAAATATCTGGTACAAACTTTATAACTACCGGAATTTTCAAAGCACAAAATTTTCGGTAGTTAATTTTACTCTACCGAAAATTTGTGTCTTGAAATTTCCGGTATGTATTATTATTTATTTTTTTTTTGGATTTTTTTTAAAATTTTTAAAGATTTTTTTTAATTTTTCTTTTTGGATTTTTTTAACTTTTTTTTTTTGAAGTAAGGATGAAAAAAACACCATTATGTGTAGATTTGACTAAGACATTTACAATGATCAAATTTTTGAGTCACGAGAAACTGTCATATCATGGGCAAGAGAAGTTGACCGACAAAATCGAGTAGCTGCTATCATTACTCGCTCTGACATAGAGACCGGAAAGAGATGAAGGAAGTCAAAATTAATTTTTAGTTGTGATAGAGGTGGAAAATATAAGTCAAATAAAAGTAACTCAAGAACTTCAACTAAAATGTGTGGTTGTCCGTTTAAACTTAGATCGACGGCAGCTCTCTTATTAGATTATGTAGGAGGTCAAACTTGAGAATGTTCAACGGTGTTTTTCGCTCCTCTGGTCCTCACTGAAAATAAATTGAATATGAAATAAATGTGAAAAAAAAAATTAAAAACAAAAACTTTAACGGATATTTCAGAAAGGAATAAAATTTCTGATAGTTATTTTTCAATACCAGAAATTTTATTTTTGAAATTTACAGGAGTTTCAACTAGAAATTTGACTATACATAATGGTGTTTTTTTCATAATGGTGTTTTTTTCATCACTACTTCAAAAAAAACGTTAAAAAAAAAGCCAAAAAAATTAAAAAAATCCAAAAAGGAAAGTTAAAAAAAATCCAAATAATAATAATAATACTTACCAGTAGAGTAAAATTAACTCCCGGAAATTTCAAAACACAAAATTTCCGGTAATATAAATAATGTATCAGAAATTTTGTTGGGGAAATTTCCGGTAAATAATTTATATTATCAGAATTTGTGCCTTGAAATTTCCGATAGTTATAAAGTCTATACCGGATATTTGAAAGAAAAATATTACTTACCGGAAATTTTAGTGAAGGATGAGATTTTAGAGTAATTTTTTTTATCATTAATTTAATGAAAATTAAAGAGGCATATTTGAGTTTTTAATATTTTAGAGGTATAAGTAAATTGAAGGGTACCACATCCAACTTTCCTTTTATTAGGATAGCTTCTTACCTCTTTTCATAGTTTTGGGCCTAATAAAATGTTGTAGACTTTTATCGGGCTTAGGCCTAGTAAATGACCCATACCTCCACATCCAATTCCATGTATCGAAAATTGGATTTTGTACTCACATTTAGAGCTATATCACCACATTTATAATTTTAAATTCGGACAATTCATTCGTATCTTCTTCTTCAAAAAATATGAAAAATATAATTTTTTTTTCTATAAAATTCTTAAACCGGAAAATTCATTTTTCGAATTTTCAGGTAGTTATTTTGTTAATTGAAAAATTTTAAAATAAATTTTTTGGTAGTTATTTTCTACCCAGAAATTTCATTTTCGAATTTTTCGAGTAACAAAATAATTATTTATAAAGTCACGCACGTCATAAATTATCAATTGTGTAAAAGATTTTAGCCTGATATAAAATGATAAGATCAATGATAACTATTCAGTGTCTATTTAAAATTGATTTACACTAACAATGTAGTATCTTTTTCTCAAATTTAAATGTAGAATCAAATTGTTGTCAATAATTTTACAATTAAAATAATTTTTAATGAAATAAATAAAGAAATTTTTAAAATTTAAACTAATTAATTTTTTATCTCCTTGTCTAAGTAAATTTAGAAAGTATATTTCAAACCGAATATTAAGTCCAAATGAATAACTGCACAACATTTCCACCAAAAACATTTTTTTAAATAAAATGTTTTAATAAATTTAAAAAATTATTTTCTATTTCTATACGGGAAGTAAAATATCTTAGAGATTAAAAATTTATTTTGTATTTCGTATTTTTATTCAGTATAATAGATATGGATAAAAAAGTTTCTCACTTACGAATGATAAAAAAATTCATACCCACGTAAACATGCGGATAAAATCTACAACATATACGAAGAGGGTAATTTAAAGGATATTCATGAGTAAAATCAATGAATATTTTGGTTAAACGTTAATTAATGGATGAAGGTATATGAAATAATTAAAACCCTGTAAATGGAATCGAAGAATGGCATTTGCTTGCTGCTATGGTTAAGTAAATGTGAGACCTTCACAGTTTTGTAATCACCTGATTTTTCATAAAGAAACACACGATCAAATCGTCCATTTTACCAAATTGTTTCACACGTTGGTTGTGTTCTCCAGATGTGTCATATCACACAGATTATATAATTGTATAAGTCAACACACCAAGGTCATTTTTTACGGTAAATTATAGGGTTGGTTGGTTCCACCCACACTAAAAAAATGCACAATAGAACCGTTGTTCTAGAACAAAGAGTTTCTTTTTGTTTTAACAAAAATGGTAAATTTTATTATAATTAATTTATAAATTGTGAATTTTGAATTTGAATTTAAGATAAAACATACAATTTAGTAATATTGGCATTTGTTAGTTGAACTAGAGCTTCCAGACAAAATAAAGAGATTTAGATATGAAATAAATTGTCTTAATTTATTTTTGTAAAAAAATAAATTAGGTTTTGCATTTTTTTCAAAGATCAAAAAATAAATTTATAATAAATAATTTATAATATTTAAGTTAATAATTTTGTTCGCAATTGTTTTTTTCTCATTAGCTTATAACATTTTTTTTTCAAACTTAGCATTTTTTAATAAATTACTTGAAATAACTTCTAAACTTATAACCTATAGCGATTTATTATTTTCTTCTATTTTCACCCTAAATATTTTAATTAAATTTTTAAAATATTAATTAAAAAACGAACCAACTTACTCTCTTAATGAACTCACTTTGAACTAACAACAATAATAATGTGACAAGGGACGTAACATTCACAAATCTTAATCTTAATGCACCCCCGAAAGTAAAAGTAAAAAGTAGTAATAATACAAAAAAGGGGGACCGATATATATAAGGTTGCTGCTTTTCACCTTTTATCAGTGATTACAGAAAAGTCGTCCCCATGTTATAGTCAGACAAAGCATTTAAAGTAAAGCACCAGAAAGCCATGGCCATATAAAGGACATGTACATCACTTAATTGTCAGCTTCTAAATATGTTAGTACAAACACTTCGACCCCCCATTCTCCAACCTTTTGATATATTTTTTTTTTAATCTTATTTGGTTAGTAAATCCAAAGTAGTAAATTTTGTTTTCTTGATACTTCTTGGATCATCCTTCATCATTGCCTCATCACTGCCACGTAAATATAAATAATAAATTAAGTTAAAAATACATGTTTAGTTTTTTAAGTTTAATTTAATTTTTATTTAAGTTATTTAAATTTATTTTTTTTCGATTCAGTTATTTAAGTTACATTTGTTTGTATCATTAGCTTTAAAGATATATTGCATTACGCATTTAATCTTTTAGGTTTAAAAATTTTCTCAAATTACTATGATGAAATGTTAAAAGTTAATCGAAACATCGCAACCAGTTGATTGTTCAAACTACTTTGCATATGAAGGAAGTTAAAAACATTGATTATGTGAATAAACATTTATTACTTTGTTTTTAAGACTATAGGTGAATTTGAATTGTTATAGAGAAAATCAAAAAATATATGTTATTAATAAGATTTGATGAATGTTTTTTGAAGGATCAGTATGATAGACATATTATTGTAATATTTGATAGAGTTTCAAATAATCATAAATTTTCAATTGAATCAATTGTTGTCGAAATTGAGATTAAGAACTAAAAGTACAAACAAAATGTAGCTTAAATGATCAAATCGAGATAAAATAAATTTAAATGATGTAAACAAAAATAGAATTAAACTTAAAGAATTATATGTATTTTTGTCATAAATTAATATTTTTAAATATATCACTTAGTCACGTCAATTCTCTCATTTCTCACGTAAATTATCTTATTTTTATATTATGATGATACATCAAATTATTTTTACAGTGAATCAAATCACAATTAATTGACAAAGACTTATATAAGAAATAAAATTAAAAAAACCATCACATTCCCCTCACCCCACCACACACACATATAATTTGAGAATAACAGTTTTGTAATTATTAATAAAAAAAATAAGAATATCAATAGTTTGTAAAAAAAGTATAAGAATATAACTAGTTTGTAAAAAAAATTATAAAACATTTGCATTTGATAGAGAAGACAAGGGGGAAAGTATGAATATAGGCATGACAGATCGAGACAATGATTTTGAACATGCAAGTCGATCTAACTTTGTGTATGTTTGGTTATATTTTTGAAAGAGGCAAATTGATTATAGGGTGTATGATTGATTTCACCGGGTTAGAATTATTGGATTTAAGTGTCACTATTATAATTAATTCTATTGGATTTAAGTGTCCCTATTATAATTAATTCTATTCACTATGACCGTATAAAAATTGGATATACAAGGTGATTCATATATCTAATGTTTTAAAATTTTGAGTGCAGATGAGTATTAATGTTGATCTTTTGTGGTCGTGGAATATTTGATCTGTTGTTGTTTTTTAATTATCAAACTTCCCAACAAATAGTATCTTTAATTTGGTTTAATTGGTGGACACCAAGAGCGGATTCTAGTGTATCAAATTATTGTATCAAAAATGTTTCTAGTAGTGTAGTCGGAAGACAAATTCGGAATGAATCCTTGTATCTTCTTTGATGGAGAGATTGTTGAATTTAAAATCTTCCTTGATAGAAACATTAACTATGAATGAGTTAAATGTTAGATATATAAAATAGGTAATCTATATATTTAATGTATTAAGATTTTGGACGGATATATTGTCAAAGTCACTTGTGGTCATAGAACATTTGATTCATTGTTGCGCTCTGGTATCCTAGACCCCAAACAATGATATCTCAATAATTTTTTTTTCTTCTGTCAATTGAATTGATTTTGTTTCTAAATTTAATTTATATGAAAGTTTTGTCTTTAGAACTGATTTTAGTCTTTAATTTATTATTCAACTAACTTTTTTACATAAATATAACTAAATATAAATTATTTTACACTTAATTCAATTTCGTTATTTTAAAGAGTCTACGGATGAAATTTATACATTAAATATAAAAAGAAGTTGGATATTGCAAATTCAAATCTAAACTACTGTCTAAACTACGCGATCGAAAATACAATTAAGTCACTTTTAAGTGGAAACAATTTAAAAATATAAATTTTTATCATCACGTCGTCAAACATACAAGAATCGATCCCTCTAACTAAGAAAAACTTTAAAACGGTCGGTACAGAAAAATTGTTTCACTTTTTTTTTTTTGACAGTAAAATTGTTTCACTTTATAAATGGAAGACGACCTTTACGAATTGCACGTTTTGTACGTTCTATATATCATTGATAGATTTGGTGCCTTCCAAAAAACTGTCGCATACAACTTAACAGTAAAAAATAAAAATGAATTATTTACCCAAGTTGATTTTTTTTTACATTCGCTAAAATTATTTATTTTATAAAATTAATTAAAAATAAGTTTACTTTTTAAAACTAAATTTATTATGAAAAGTATTCTAGACTGACATATGATTTCTGAACTTAATGGGCCCAAAAACTGCCTACTTGCAAACCAACTGATGTGTAACGCAAAAATTCAATACTGAGCATTTGAAAAGTTTTTTTTTTTATCTAAATCTTTTTATATACAAATTTTGTTTGAATTAGTTAATCCAAAGATGTATTTTATGTGTCTGAATTAATAAATCTAAAGGTGTATTTTTGTAAATTTAAAAAATATTAAAAATGAAAAAATAAACTCTTTAATTAATTAAATTTGTTTAGTTGGACTCATAAGTATATGGTTCAATACAAAAACTTGACTTGAAATTGTTATAAATATATTTTCAACTTTGAATGTAAAAAAAAAAAAAAATCAAACCATTGAAACAATCCGTTTTGGCTTATTAGTTTGAATCACATAAATAAAATCAATATGAAGTCAATTAAAAATTTAACTATACAAGTTTAAAAAATAATATATATACATTGCACCAAAAATATATATATAATTTTTTTTTATTCATAAATCAACAAATAAAATTATATATAACTCTAACAAATTAATTATCAAATCGAATCTCAAACTAAATTAATATATGTAATTCTAACAAGTTAATTGTCAAATCAAATCTGAAAGTAATATTGATTTGGTTGGTTTCTTGCATAACTATCTTGCAAACAATGATAGACACAAAAATCTAGTCATTAGTTATCCAATATACTATGAAATTTTCAAAATTATTTAAGATAATCTCCTTGATATTTAAAATTCTAAACTCTATTAAAGTAGATATTAGATAGTTCCTACGCTGCTATTGATTCATTTGGGCTGCTATTGATTCATTTGGGGTTTGGTTTGCCATAATTTGAGAACATCTTTTATTAGATTTTTATTAACTCATTATAAACTTTATCTCTTTTAAAGTGAAAAGTGTCTTTTTTTATTAACTCATTTTAGACTTTGTCTCTTTCAATACTGAGTTGGATTTTTTCTCAAATTTTTGGATCACATTAGGGCTTTTAAATGTGCACACTTAAGAATTTCCTGGAAAAGCATTGTCATGCTGAACAAATTAGTGTTGCTTGATGCATCGATTCTAAGTCCACCCTTGGTAATGCTGTCTATTTGTTTCCCATTCCAAATTGCACATTTTTTTAGTTTTTACTAATATATGTTCATTTTTGGGAATACAATTCTCTTTTTTTTGGTGCTATGTTTATTTGGCTTGTACGTCTAGTGATTTTTATTTTTTTTATTTTGGCATGCTTTGGCTACACCTTTTCAGTTAGATACAGTACTTTGGCTTACAATAAGAAGAAAAAAAGTTGAGTAAAAATGAAGTCAATGCTAAATCATATTCAAGTTACTAAGTTTGACACGCTCATGTTGCTGAAATTAATTCATACAATACTTCTAGACCAAATATAATATTACATACCCCATGTTAAAACAACAAATCCAATTTTTAAGAAAACAAATAAATAAAACACACACACACACAAGATTATAAGTGATTAATCAGATAATTTAACCGATATTACTGTTCTTGATTTAAGCTATTAATAAAAAAGAAATAAAGAAAAGTAGATTAATAAAAAAAGTTAATTGTATCAAAAGTTATAAATATTTATATAGTCAATTAGATAAACAACTAATTAGTTAACACAACTAACTAACCAATTTAATTAATTAATCAACTAAAATATCTAACAACTAATTTCTAATAGCAAAGTGGACTATTGTAGTTTTTCAATTATACAATATTTAGAATTATGTAATATAATGCAATATTTAAATGCTAAAACAATTCAGTTTACAAAGAGTTCAAGATCCTTTTCCTTTTTAAGTTCACGATCTCAAGCACAATTTTCGGATTCAACGGGCATCATTGGATTGGATCAGGGTGCAATACTACAGAGGATTTGATATTTATTAAAAGCAAGTATCAACTTAATTACCTCTTATGTTAAAGATTCAAGTGAAGTTTAATTTAACTTGAACAATAAATTTTTCTGTATATGCAGTTATGCACGGAAGAACATGTGCACACAATGACATGTTGCCGAGGCAGGGGTTTTGCTTCTCAATGCAACAAATTTGTTTCATGAGATCTTGTTCGTTTTGATTCAGAAAAATATAAAATCAGAATTAGCGATCAATGTTAGTTGAAAAGCTCTTTTCAACTAAAATAGACAATGCAGCAACCTTATTGTCGCTTCAGCTGACAGCAACAATGTATTATGCATGAACTTTTTTTTTTGAAAAAAATATTGTCTTTTTTGGGCAGAAATCTCACACTAGTTTCTAATGTTTCAATGAAATTTTATTGCATATAGTATTGATTGAGTAAATAATTATCTTGATTTTTTATTTTAAATGTGTGAAGTGTTGTTACTATTATTTTTTTATGTATCGAACTTGAAAATATAATTTAAAATGATAATTTTATTATAAATTTTACAAACTAAATTGACAAAAAAAAAACATGTGGAAGAATTAAATTGATTGACTAAATACATGTTTTAGGATTAAAATAATTAACAAAAACATATTAAAATAAAGGACTAAAATAATTAACAAAAACATATTAAAATAAATTTAAATGATTTTTTGTTCTAATTTTGACCTTCTATATATGATTGTGTAGTCAAAATTTAACATATTTAAAATTTCTCTAATTTAATATGCTCTATGATGATTCATTTCCTATTAGTATCAATGATAAAAGTTGATCCGAGATCAAGAAATATAAGAAGGTGGTTCCCCTCTTCCTACAAAGAAATTAAATTTTTATTGATACAATAAAGAATGAAATTAACCACTGTAATATATATTTATATATCCACAATCAAAATGGAGTTAAATTGGAAATTGAGAAAGAAAGACAACAACCATTTTCTGTTTTGTTTTTATCTAATGAAAAAGTTTGACAACCATTTTATGTTTTGTTTTTATCTAATGAAAAAGTTTGATAATTCATTTGGCAGTACTATATGAAGAAAATAAGATGTGCTCGGTGGAGCAGGAGATGCATATACAGTTAGTTAGGGAAACCAAAAACGACAAGCCGTTTACGTTATCTCAATTTAATTAGCTTATATAGCTCCTATTTGATTTGACTCCTTTTACTTATTCACTATAATGAGTTGGACTATATACCGGAATATTTACTCATGTGTACAAGTCCAAGGAGCATACATTTAAGCACACGTGAATACTATATATACGTTACAATATTCTTTCCACGCATTTTGATATCATTTCTTGCTTTCCAATGAGATTATTTTATTAATATAAAGGTCAAAATGTGTTTTCAACTTTAATATTGGACAAAACAGTTCTGGTCTTTTACTTCTAAATGAAAAAAATTGATTTTTTATTTAGAAAGAAAAATTGGTTTAACACCATTAAGTGTATGGTGGTATCACGGTGAATTTATCAATGTGATACTAAATTTATACGAGTAGCTTCCAAGCAAGAGGAGTAGCTTCCAAATTAAGGCTTTTAACTAATTGATTTTTATATTTATTATAAACCATATTTATTCATTCAAGCAAATTCATAAAAATTATATTTATCTTTAACTATACAAAATCGTTAAAATAAAAAACGATAACAAATTTGTAAATAAATTCACAACATTCAAATTAATAGCATAAAACAGTAAAATACTTATAAATATAATAATATAAAATATGACAATTAAAATGTCTAGAATATCTATTCGTCTGAAGCTGTAATGTTGACGATGCTAAAGTTATTGTTTGAATCTGTACGGGGATCAAAGTTGATATGTTAATACAAACAAACAAATAAAATAGAAAACATAAACAACTTCCACTAAGACGACAAACAAAATAACGACAAATAAAATTAATGAAAAAAAATTAAATATATACGAAAATCACTTATTTAAATAAAAAAGAAAAAAAAACAATTTAAAATAATAATTTTATACTAAAAATTGACCATAAAACTACCTCGTAAAAAAAAAAAAGAAAAGAAAGGAAGGCAACGCTTAAGAAAAGAGGATGCAGCAGATAGGATTTTAGAGTGATGTAGCTGATTGATAACTAGCTTTAGATTTTATTTTTCATCACTCTTTTATTTTCACAAAACAAATTTCTATGAGAGCCAATTTAAAAATTACAACAACTTTATTTTTCCAGTAATCTAAGAAATTAATTGAGCCTAACAATTTTTCTTAGAAAGTGAGATATTTTTTTATATACGAAATCAGAAATAATAATACACTTGTTTACTAAATAAAAATAATAATATATTTGCTTATTTCTCTTTTATTATTTAAAATTTTAATTTAATTTATATACAGCATTAATTAATTACAATTATTAAATTATTAAAAATATTTAACTTTTATCATAATTATTTTTAAAATTATACTAATTAATGATTGTGATGTTCTTATATATAATGTAAATTTTTTAAAACTAACAATACATTATATGATACTTTAAAAATTTATATAAATTTGAAATCTCTCTAAATTACGGGTTCAGTAGTTCACACTTCATATGCACATAATTAGAAACCAATCATTAAGCTTTTCATTTGAATGGTAGTATATGTGTGATAGAGCGTAAAGTCCATCTTTCCATTATTTGAATATCAAATAGATGAAAGAGAATATCTATAGAAAGGAGTGTTGACAAGAACAAAAAACTAACTAAGAGCAGGGTTCCACCTGTTCATACGTAGATCAAATAACTCGGATCCAATCCAACGTTGACTACTGAAGTTTAATTAAATATTATTTTAATATTTTTTTACGAATATTATAATATATTTATCTTATATAATATAATTAATTTAAATATTCACCAATACATCTTATCTATATTTCTGAAATCAATTTTGTCTTTTCAAAAAAATGAAACCATATGTGGAACTTTTTAAACGACATAATAGTAACCTTATTTTCGATTTTGTTAAATCAGTTTCAGAAAAACATCGATTGCGCATTTGTTAATCGTTGGATCGGACTGAAATTTGGACAGTAGGTTCGCAACATTCAGGACTTCGTTTTCAACGGTTGGATCGGCGAAACGACGTCTGGAGGGGAAGAAATCGTGCTCGCGGCATCGAAAGTTGCTTCTCCTTTCTGTCACGCATGATTCTTATGCCAAGAATCTGTTTAGCTGCTCCCATGTCTTTCATGGCAAAGGACTCGCCCAACTGCTTCTTTAACCTGTCAATCTTGGAAATATTTTTCCCAACAATCAGTATGTGATCAACATAATGGATAATGAAATCATCGTTAGAAAATTTTCTAACAGAATAGTCTATGATAATCTTGAAAAAGTGGTTATTACTTTTATTTTAAGATCAATACTAGCAATGCTTTAACAATCGAACTCATAGCTATATAATAGAATTCAGGTGATTCATAATTTTTCCCTCAATCGTGTGATATTTAAGACTGATTCTTCATTTTGTCCACTCGGACATTATTCCCTCTCCCACCCTCAAATGCATTCTTGATGATGCTTTGCAGCTTCTTAGACTTTCGACCATGACAACCACCAGTGCAACTTATCAACCGTTATGCTAATAAATGTGTTGATTTTTTTTTAACTTCTCTCGATCATAAGAGCTCTTTTTCTTTAAGTGTTTTAGAGAACTCTTATCCTCTTTTAGATTCTCTATTGTTCACTCATTATAGGACTTCTTGTAGTCTCTTAGTTTGTCGTTAATTTAATTTAATTTCTACAAAAAATAGTATACTTATGAATAATACTACATTCTTCCCTATATGTAAGATATTATGACCAAAACACAAGAATTAAGAAAAATAATTTTAACATAAAATTTGTCAATAATATACATTTTCTTTTTAAAATCATCTTTTAATTATTAAGAAAGAAAAATAATTTATATTTTAATTCTTTCCACTTAATTAAATATATTTTTGTGAAAATATAATCCATACATCCTTTAATTTAAAAAATGGTCTTAAAAGCCACTAATTTTTTTACAAGGTCTTTGTAAAGTTAAAAATAAACACTTTGGATTTTTTTTTTGAAAGAAATTTAATATACACTTGTAACTTAAAACCCTATTTGAGAATACATATAAGAGAGAGAATATGAGAAAATGAAGAGGAGAAATAGAGAGAAATTTTTTATTTTATTAGATAATACTTTTATAAAAAAAATGAAGAAAAATAATATTTATAATTAATATATTTTTAATTTAGAAATTATTTTAAAAAGATAAAATAAAATTGAAATTTTTTAGGTGTCCTAAAAAATTATTCTCTAATACATTTTTAAAAAATTCTAAATACGTGATAACTTTTTTGAGGAGTATCCTTCCTTTAATTTTTGTCTTGTTCTAAAAAAAATGTAAAAGTAAAAATATGGAGGTGGGTTTATGATGAGAAAAAGTTTGGATTGAATCTGAATTACCTAGCGAAAGGGGAGTGGGCGTGTATTTTTCGTGCAGCATTGAGGACCATCTAAGGTTGGATCCACATCTATCCATCTTTACTCTCCAGTCATTTTCCCAATAATAACATTAACCAACTTCTTTCTTTCATCATTTATCATTTCTTAGTTATCTTAATTAATTAATTATTTATTTACACTACTCTAAGTCTTCCGGACACCGCAAGCAACCTTATATCTAATATTATATTATATATACTCTCTTTCTATTGAATCCCCTACACTACACTCACACTCACACTCACACTACTCTTCATTTAAAACCATAATATAATAAAATATTATTAATAAAATAATTTTGATCTCAACTGAAGCGGTGGAAGGAAGGTTCAACTGGGCAACAACTGTAGTCTACTATCATTTCTCAACAACACACACTATATCCATTCCCATACTCTTCTTAATTATACATCATTCAACACGATCCATTTATTGTCAAATTCTCTCCTTCTGGATCACTCACCTTATTCCTTTAATGTCTGCCTAATAATAATACTAATACTAAAAAGGTTCGATCTTTAATTCTCTGTAACCACTTTATCAAAGGTTACATTCATTTCTTTTTTTTTTTTTTTTTTTTTTTTTTTTTTTTTTTTTTTTGTATTACTTTCATGTTCATTCCCCTGCTTTTGTCATCATTTCACCATAATTGCTAAATTAAGAAGCAAGAAAAAAAGTGTATAGTCATGTCTTGTATGTGTTTGAAAAACGGTTTCAACAGTTTACCAAGTTCATGATGTTGTTATTATTATCCAACTTTTTGTATTGTTGGATTCTAAAGGTAGATGATGCAAGGAAGCTTGAGAAATGCAAGTAAAAGTGGAAAAGATTCAAGTATAGAGAGAAAGTTGGCATTGCAACAAGATGTATGTATATACTATTGCCACTGTTTTTTGTTGTTTCAATTTTGAGTTCCTTGTATTGTTTATAATTGGCAATTGAGTTCAATTATGGGACTTTTAGGTGGATAGGTTGAAGAAGAAGCTTAAACATGAAGAGAACATTCATAGGGCATTGGAAAGAGCTTTCAATAGACCTTTGGGAACTCTACCTCGTCTTCCTCCTTATCTACCTCCCTATGTTAGTAAATCTCTCTCCCTCTGAACCACGGATGCTAACATGGACACGGCACTGATACATTAAAATCGATAATAATTTGAGAAAATGAATTAATCGAATGTAATCAATGTATGGTGTTGGACATGAGACACATATTTGACCAGAAGAATTGGTACTACAGAGTCTTTCTGTATTTTTTTCTTCTGTTTTTCAGTCATTTTCTGAAAAAGTACTTGTGTCTATTTGCTAAGTTAGAAAGGAAGGGATTGAGTAAAAAAATTTTTACTGTTTGAGTTTTTAATGTTGAAAAAACTTGTAGATACTAGAGCTTCTGGCAGAAGTGGCAGTTTTGGAAGAGGAAATTGTTAGACTTGAAGAGAAAGTTGTGCATTTCAGGCAGGATTTGTATCAGGAAGCTGTCTACAAGTCATCATCTTCTAAGACCAAATTGGAGCATTCACCTCTTCCAAACACTTCAAACACAACAGCAGTGGACAGTCCTAAATTGAAGTCTCTTTCACAAACAGTTGATAATCCAGCAACATCTACACCAACTAGGCCTACCATACCACTCCAAGGTGAGAAAGAGCAACTCATCATTATGTTTTCGCTTATTCAGCTTATAAGTACTGGTTTTAGAATTTTAGCCTGCATTTCTTGAAGTGCGGTAGTGTGGTTTGCATCGAAAATGGTGTAGTCCTTCCCTCATGGATTTTCCTTGTTGTTTGGATTGCCAGAGAATAGACAAGGAAAAGAGAATCAATCATGCACTAACTCTTCCAAGACCAGGCTGCAATCTTCCAAACAAATGAGTAAAACTCCAATTAAAAATATTCATGTTGAGGATAAGTCATTGCATAAAAGGCGGCATCCTCCAAAAAGAGAGGTGATTTTCATCTGTGTTTTAGTGCTCATATTTGAATTTGATTCATGTCATAGAGATTCATCTAAGCTTTTAGTTAGGTGTTGACTGCCTAACACAACTCTCTCCTTTTATTGGGATTTGGGACCGGCTATGTATAGCAAAGCTAACATAGGCAAAATTGTTTTAGTGCTAGTAGGTGAAAAGAAATTCTTTGAAGTCAATGATTATGAAATTCTGACATTTCTCACTGTGCAGCAAGAATCAAGGGTAAAAGACCAGCAAATGGTAGAATTAAGACATCCTAGTCCACACCAAATGTCACCAGAAGCTGACTGTCCAAATATGATTTCTGAAAATATTCTGAAGTGCTTATCAAGCATTCTCTTGAGAATGAGTGCTGTGAAGAATCCAAAACCTCGAAACTGTGTTGAAGAAACAGAGTTTTGGGATCCGTACGGTATCTGTCTGGAATTCAGAAAGAGGGATATTGGCCCCTACAAGCATTTATGTGCAATCGATGCTAAATCTTTCAATGCAAAACGAACCACAAATACTTTGTTTTTACAGCATAGGTTGAAGTATGTCGTATTCTATTCACAACTTAGACGACTGTTTATTTTGAATTTGTTACTAGAAATTAAGCAGTTGCAGAATTTTGATCCTGGGAAACTTGCAGACTTCTTTTTAGGAAGCTAGCCTCTGTCAATGTGGAGAACCTCAACCATCAGGAGAAGCTTGCATTTTGGATCAACACGTATAACTCGTGTATGATGAATGTATGTATGTTATGTCCACTCAATGTTTCTGATTTTTTTCTACAACATTTATTATTTTTTTCCATTTAATCGGTGATAACTTATCTCAAGTGATGCAGTTAATTTTCTACTTTGATTCAGGCATTCATAGAGAACGGAATACCAGAGCGTCCGGAAATGGCTGTTGCAATGATGCAGAAGGTATGGACTATAAGACATTGTGTTTCATCTGTCTAGGATAGTATTGCATTGTGCTTGTTTTTCTGATTGAGTATATAACACAGCACAGCACAGGTATGTCCAACAATTTATGCAGTTTTCTTGTTACTCAGGCAAAAATAAATGTTGGTGGAGACATACTAGGTGCAACAACCATAGAGCATTTCATTTTAAGACTTCCTTATCACTACAAATTTGTAAGTCTTGTCCATTTCAACTCCTAGCATTTCAATGAATGAGAATAAATATTTAATTGCTGAATTCCGAACAGACTTTTTCAAAGAAAGCGAAAAATCATGAAATGATAGCAAGAAGGATATATGGACTGGAACTGTCAGAACCCCTAGTGACATTTGCTCTCTCTTGTGGAACTTGGTCCTCTCCTGCTGTAAGTTGATGAGTAATTTACACAAAAATTTGTTTTCTTCCACAACTCCACATCATTTTCTCACAATTCATCAATAAACTTGAGCTGAAAATTATATACCCCTTTTAATTAATATGTATGTTTATGGCTTTATCATGATATATGTCTGTTGGGTATGGGTCATAGTTTACAGATAAGTGGACAAGTCGCTCGAGCGAGGTGAGAGGTACGATTTAGGATAATCTTGTAAACTGGACTGTAGTATTTAAACACAAGTTGTAATATGTAACCCTAAGCTTGAATCATAATAGAAAAGAACTCCAGTCGCTATGTAGTCATAGACATAGGCACAGTTGTCCGAAATCTATGGTCAAATCTCGCGTGTTCTTTGTTTGCGTTATCGTATTTGTTTTCTTTTGAACCGGGGTTGTTGTTTCTAATAAATCCAAATGCAGGTGAGAGTTTACACAGCATCCCAAGTGGAGAATGAGCTAGAAGTAGCCAAAAGGGAGTACTTACAAGCAACAATTGGAATTTCAACATCCAAGTTTGCTATCCCAAAGCTTCTGGATTGGTATTTACAGAACTTTGCAAAAGACTTGGAATCATTGCTAGATTGGATCTGCCTTCAGTTACCTAGTGAACAGGGGAAAGAAGCCATTAACTTGCTTGAGAAAAGAAAAACTGAGCCATTCACACAATTTGTACAAATCATGCCATATGAGTTCAGCTTTAGATACTTGCTTTGCACATAATTATGCTCCAGTTTTTTTATGTATATTGTTTTATTGATGTTGGGGATGCAATTTTGTATATACCTGTAGATCATTCATAAAAAAGAATGTAGATGAATCATTCTGTTCTTTAATCCCATTGGTTAGTGAATAAAGAAAGCATTTCAATTGCATGTTGTATAGAATTTGAACTATATAATTGTGTAGCATTTTTACAAAATATTAATTGTCTGTTCCAACTTCCAATGTTCAACCTTTGTTATATCACTTAAAAATAAAGGACCTAAAGCGTCCAATTTTATAAACTACACTTGTGTAATATCTCTTACTGCTATTCAGATTGTCCATTATCTTCACAAACTAACACGAGTCTTTTCAACGTGTTTTTTCATCACTCACATTTTTCAATAAACTTCTCCAAAAGATCATCAATTCCAAGAGTGTTACAAGTCAAGTATGTTTAACTATAAAGTTCTTATGTTACGAGCTACTGAAAATTAAATGCATCTTTTTGATAAAGATAGTACTGATCAATTCTTATAAGTTACAAGTTATCATTCAACCTTACATTCTCATACCACCACAGTTTCAGGATCCCTCTAGTTTTGATGTAAATTGGTTCACTTTTGTGGTCTTTTGCTTAGAAGTATGTAAGGAGCCGCTATTGAACATGTTTTGTATATCGGCGATCACTCCCCGCTTTTGTCAGCTATTTTTCTGTGTGGAACAAATTGACCAGTAACTGCATTGAGAAACAAAGGGTAAGCTTTTATGAAGGGCTATATTAGCATGAGCTGTATACATTAAATGACTTCTGTTACAATGCCAATCAGTGAATAGTGCTGCATTCACATCACAAGTACTGAAGATTATATTAGTTCAACATCCAAAGCAGGAGTGATAGTGAAATAATGTTCTGTTATAGTTGGCACAAGTGTTGCATGTGGTCCATTACATAGAAGGGAGTTTTTGGTGTAACACAAGAGGCCTCTTAAATATAATTGTAACAGTAAAGTGCTCTCTCATTTCCAGCTCCATTATGGTATTCCCTTAGCTGCTGTGGCTTGCTGGCAGAAAAAGCTGATTTATTTTTACTCAGTTTTCTACTTGTATTGTTGTGGTGTCAACAACTAAACTACCAAGAAAATACTTACAAGAAGATCAAGTTTTGATTCCTTACCGTGATTTCCTTGGTCCATGCTCAAGCCTTATTTTTATTTTGGCGAATTGTACCTACTTGTTTGTTTCAATGTACCAATTCAGAAATGATAGTTTAGAATTAACTCAATAATTTTTTTTCTTGCAAGTTTCTTCTACCGGAGATAATCTTATTCGAGACACTTTCGACCACTAAATACAGACACCTCTTTCAATTGGGATTCGAAACATAGTTTGCTACTCCTTCTGAACTTTTAATTAATAAAAATTGATATATTTAATTCAAATTATGGTCTAATTACATTAATATTTATTGATCCAAAATTATTTTTATTTAAGGTTAAAGGAAATACATGGTAGGATACTCGCTAAACTTAATCCCGTTAACACACAACATTTTATTTTGTAACAAAAAAGAAATTAGACTTTTTATTTTCTTGATCATCATTTCTTATCACTAATTAATCCATTTTTAGTTTTTTTTTATTAAACAAAATCAAAGGATTTCTTACCCATAATATCTGTGAGTGTATGGTGTTACTTATTTTGCTAAATTTGTTCATATTTGTTTAAAATTCATGTAAATAAGGTTGTAGAAGATCAATTCCAAATGTAGTAATTTGCGAAGGTGTAAAAATATTCAGCTATAGGGATGACTAGATAAAACCTAGGTTCAAAGTTTAGAGAGGCCCCTTTAGGTTCTTATACTCTTATTAATGATTTTGCCATATCATAAATTATAGTATATGGTGGTCAGACTTAGAATCTATAATTTTGTCTCATACTAAAGAAATGGGGAAAAAAATATTAGGCTTTCTGTACCGGATTGAGCTTCAATTTAGAGTGGTCCTGATTTTGTCTTTAACACAATTGAGGAACCCTATCTACCACTACTACATACCCTGATTAAAATAAATTCAACCAATGAATCATTAGCTTTTGCCTATTTATGCTGTGGACTTTGGGAAATCAATCAACAAATAAAGCATACTAGTTTTTTTTTTTTTTTACAAAATGTATACTGTTTGTTTGATGTAAATATAATCGTGTTGAATCACATGAGAGTTCAAAATATCATCACATTATATTGAATTAAAAGTAATCAAACAATTAAATTAAATATCAAATATACATTACTCAATATTAATTTTTATCTTCAATGTACACGTTCATTCTTTGAGACACCATGAAGTCGGTGACTATTCTACGTTTATTGGTCACAGCTAAGTACCAGTAATTCGAAGGAAAGTTTATAGGCTTATAGCATAGATCACCATGTCTTTCCTAGCGTGAGCCACATACTACCCATGTGGCTATGCTTTTGTTTGTAGGCCCTTAAAAGAATGGGACTTCAAATCGAGTATTTTCTCATTTATCTTAATGTTTTTAAATATATATTAAATATATAAAAATATATGTTATTGTTAATCCAAACGTAATATATACCTTTAAATTAGTTAATTAGAATAACATTTAGAAGCTTCCCTTCGATTTTGGTAGGTAAGCCAAAAATTCACAATGTGAGAAATTTTTTATTCAATTTGAACTAGTTCTCCATTGAACACTATTGACCAATATAGAGTTCATAATATTTTTATTCAAATAGTTTAGACAAGAAAAATAGTTGCATTATAAAAATCTATATTAAAAAATAGAAAAATTACATTTATTTCTCTGATATCATCTTAAATGAAAAAACATACATCCCTTATATTTATTAAAAAAACTGTATCAAATATTTTTTTTTGTCATACTTACATATATTCATGTCATTTACTGTATAACACAATTAAAGTTTTTATTTTGATTTGAAAAAAATACGACTATACATTTGAATTGCATCCTAGTATTTTTTGATAAATGACAAATAAAGTTGAAAGAGTGACGGAAAATAAATCTTATGCATAATTTTTTATTAAGTATAGAGGAGGTTAGTGTTTTTTTCAAAACTAAAGGGCGATAATGTCATTTAAGGAGACCTCATGAGAGACAAATGTAATTTTCTTTAAAAAAATTATTTTGTTAATACATGCATTTAATATATGTAGTAAGTGTATTTGATTTTGCACCGACTAAAATTAATTTTATAAAATTGATATTAATTAAAAGTGAGTTCAATGTAAAATAAATTATTGGACAATTTTCAAAAGTGCTAAAATCAATTTGACACCTCCAAAATTGATTGGAATGTTATTTGGATTATAGTGTTGGATACCAACCGTCTTTATCTTATATTGCAGCAGGGAATGGTGGAGTATCTTTTTACCCATATACTCCATGTTGGAATTTTTCCTGTTTGTCATTATCTTTTTTAGGCCAAGTTGTTATTTTTCGTTTTATCTTGAAAAACTTTAGTTTTCATTTTTTATTTTCAGTTTTTTTATTTTGTTTGAATTGAATAACTTGCATTACCTTATTTTATAATGAATTCACTAAATATAAAAAAAATATTGTTGCATAAAAATAATTTAGAATAAAAAATAAAAAATATTTTGATTTTTTAATTATTTTAAAATAATTCAAATATTAGTAAATTACAATTTATTTATAATAAATTTAATAATAGTGGTTGGAAATAATAATTATCAAATGTGGTTAGCTATTGTAGCCATGGTTTATCGTTGAAAGTGATGGTGGTCAGTAGTGGTCGACGATTATTGGAAGTGGGTGGTGAAGGTCGTGATTGTCGAACTTAGGTGGTCGGAAGTGGTGGTGATCGATGGCTCTTGAAATGGTGTTGATGTCCACTGATCGGTCACATGTTATTTTTTAAAATAAAAACAATAATTATAAAACCATTTTTTGGTTGTGTTTCAGGGAAAAACTGTTCGATATAAAATAAAAAATCAATTCGACCTCATTTCATTTGAATAGATTATGAAATTTACTTTCAAAACAAATAAACAAAAACTCATAACAACCATGAATGAAGCCTAAAATGCTAAGATTAATAAATGCAAATTAGAGTATATATAATTTTTGGAGACTATGTTCGAACCTAAAAATTGGACTCTTAAAATCACAAAACCCTAAAATTAAGATTCAATATTCTAACATTTGATGGTGGATGGTGGCATCCATTAGAATACAGCCACTGTCACAGACTCAGTAGTGGAAAACTTACTATTTGACTATTTGTTCCAGCCATAAAGTGCAAATATAAAATTTTAGAATGTACAAAATTAAGGATAACTATGTAATTTTTCAAATGTTAGGGTATATTATAAAAAAATAATTTGAGGTTCTCCCTAATCAGAGGCCTGTGTCAATGTTCTGGTTGCACGAGATTAATCGACGACCCTTATATGGATTTAATTCATGTGCTCTATTAGTGTAAAAACTTTTTACACTATCAATTAATAACAACCATTAGATCATTAAAGATATTTGATTTTTACTCTAACTAATTAATTAACTACCGCTAAATGTATATAAATGATTGTGATCGTGAGTATGAAACTTTTTAAAGTGACAATGCATAAATTAAACTTTTTATATATATTACACTGACATTTAATGAAAATTTATTTTCACGGATATATATGTCGCACTGATATTTAATATTTAATTAATGAGAATTTATTTATGTGATATGGAATACAATGACCTTTCAATATATTATCTGCAAACTTGGTTTACTTTAACGGTGAATGGGCATTGCACTATTATTTTACACATGTATTTTACAAATAATTTAGTGTTTAAAAAGTCAACGGATATATATTATTTTAATATCAATTTGTTAGATATAGTATGTTGATTTCTAAAAAATTAATAATCAAAATGTACGTGTTAAAGAGTGTATGAAAGATTATGTTTTATATTTACTTTATTTTATGAAATGTTATTACTATCTTCTCAAATACGTCTCTGCCTAATGTAAATGCATTTTCTTTTTTACGAGAAAAATAGACGGCTGTCTTAATTAATATAGTTAATCTAGTAACTTAGGTTAATTATGTGTTGAATTGGCAAGTTATTCTGGATCCTTTTTTTTTGGGGTCAATTATGTTCTTCTAGATTCTAATCTCACCTTGTCATTACTCATAAAATAATAATCATGTCACCTTGTCACCGTGATAAAATAATAATACATGATTTCATATTTATTAGCAGCTCCAATTTGACCGAGTGTAATAGATAGATAAATAAGACAAATATGTCTTGAAACCTACAGGGTGATGGTGATTTATATTACATTCATATAGTCAACCTAAAATTTTATTCAATAATATATATAAAACATAATATTAAAAAGAGAACATGGATGAGTTGGTATAATTATAATATAATTATAATTATTTACAAATTTACCTACTATAAAACGTGCATCTAATTATAAATATAATTCATCCGTCAACTTCAATCCGCTAGCAGCTGTATGCCCTTAATTAGCAGATTAGATCAAGTTTAGCTACAATAACAAGTTATATATTATTTCTCTAAAAAAAAAACAATTTACTATATATTATTACTACATTACATACTTGCTTACCAAACCATAGTATAAAATTCACCAATGTGGGGCAACAAATATTTGTTTTCTATCCACACACATGCTACAACAACTTAGAATTTTCATTTTCCATATTAAACAATAGTGAACGGTATTAATAGGCGGCTTAATTAATAATAACATATATCCAATATAATGGTCAACAAAAACAATCTCTATGCCTTTTCACATCAAAATTTCATTATGATCCTTCTCATCACCTTCCCCATATATTCATATATAAATACTCACATCTCTCACATTAACATTTTGCTAATAACCCAAATCATAAACCAATACACAAAAAAAAAAAAAAAACTTAGATTAATCGAAACTTGAAAAAAGACATTAATATGGAAGTGATGATACAAAGTTCCAATATGGAGACATTTAATTTCAATAGTGGCACAATGAGTTCACCTTTTTTAAGTCCTCCTTCTTCACCAAAACGTTTTGGTGAATATTACCTAAGTGCCCCTACAAGTCCATCTAGACTTTCTGAATTATATAGTGAAATTGATTACTTATCATCCATTGAAGTGCAACACCAGGATTTCGCAGAAGGTCAAGATGAAACATTATTATCATCGTTAATCATCAACGACAAAGTTGATGATAACGAAGAAAGTGGTTTTGCTTTCTCGGTTGATCAAACAGACAAATCATCTCGTTCAGCTGAAGAACTCTTCCATGGTGGCAAAATCAAACCATTAACAAACGAAGAAACAAAAGTTGTTAAGCAACAAAACAACAGAGGAAGAGACAGAGAAAGAACAGAGTTAACAACATCATCGAACAATTCCGGTAGAAGAGTAACAAGATCACTTTCTCCTTATAGAAAATCAAACTACACATGGGAATCATTAGAAGAACAAAACTCAAAAATACAACAACAACCTCGTAGTAACATCAAAGAGGAAACGAAATCGAACAATTCGAAGGGTTCGAGGAGGTGGAAGTTGAGTGATTTGTTGTTGTTTCGTAGTGCTTCGGAAGGAAGAGGGTCAAGTAAGGATCCATTGAAGAAATACTTTGTTGGTAAGAAGAGTGAAGAAGTTAAAGGTTCAAGCTTTAGATCTTCTGAATCGTTTTCAAATAATGGGTCGAAGAAAAAAGGACAAGTTTCAGCTCATGAAATGCATTATGCTATGAAGAAAGCTGAGTCACAAGATATGAAGAAGAGAACTTTTTTGCCTTATAGACAAGGGATTTTGGGAAGGTTGTCTGGATTTGGACTCTAATTCATGTTGATCATGATGTTTATTGTCATGCAATTTCTTGAATAGAGTTGTTCTTTTTTGTCTTTTTTATGTTCAAAATGTTGTATTCTTTTGTTGAATTTTTCAATATGTACCTTAAAGGGGGTTTAATTAAGGTGTAAACAGAAGCTGTTATAATACATATATATAAGTATTGTAATTATACACAATTCTTTATTGCCACATATAATTAGTTCATGTGTTGCATTATTTTGAGGCTCTTTGGTGTATAGTGTATAAGCATAAACATATTTTGTTTGCTTTCTTCTTTTAGTTTTTTTTGTATTTTGAGACTTCATTACTAATTAAGAGAACCGAACTGGTAGTCACTTTGATTCAATAACTAGTTGACTAACACAGTGTTTTACAATCCATAATGATATATTATTGTATTTTTCATACGAATTTGATGTTTAGTCCACAAACTGCCTGTTAAAGTGATTAGTCGTTTGTTAGATTAATTTATCATTTGTTCAACTAATAAAATGATACACAGGTTAACTTAAACTTGTATCAATAATTCTTATAAAAATAGATAAATTGCTACGTTACAACCATAAACTAATTGATTTATCGTTTGTTCAACTATAAGATAATATACTACTTAGCTCGCACTTTATAAATTGTAACAAAATTCCTCTCTCTCTCTATATATATATATTGATGCGCTACAATTTACAACCAAAAAATATTTAAGTTGTTAATTTTGATATATGAAAATGTGTGAATGAAGATGACGTAAGTTTTAATTTGTTGGATACAAGTAGAAGATAATTTAGAATTTTTATTTTAGAAAAATACTTATAGTGGGTGGTAGATGAATGATTGTTAGGTGATGTACCTAACATTACCCTTCAGGTAGTAATAGTATATATATATTTGTCAAAAGGTAGGGAATAAGTAATAGTATTAGAGGATATAGAGTTGATTTTATAGTTGAGTTTAAAGAGTTAGGAAGTAGAGTGATAAAGGGATCGTGCTGCGACTATTGCGGATTTGATTTCCACATTCACAAAATATTAAGAATATTAAGTATTAATATTAATGGTTGGAAAAGAAAGGAAAAAAAAAGTAATAGTATTTCCTTTGGTGAAGGGTGAAAATAGCATTTCAAGATCGATGAATTCATACCGAAAGATAAGTTATGGGCTTGAACAGTAATATACCTTTAGCCCAATAATAAAATACCGACTATCTGGTTCCACAGCCCAAAAACTTTTAACTAACCCCATAAAAAACAAAAAACAAAGTGCACTACAAACCCTATGAATTGCAATAAATTTATAATCAACCAAAATAAAATTGCCGCGAAATTTACATCGGCGATGAACATTGATCACCGGAATCTTCTATGAAACTAAAACCAATCCACCTTCGTTCCCTCTTCTTCTCAAAACAAATTCCAACTCCACCGTTATTTTCCTTTTCATCTTACAAATGTTTCACTAATCACACGAGAAAACCATCACACTTCTTCGACGACGTCGTTCCAGGCACTAGTGCCGTTTACAATCACGCTCTCAAATTCCAGCGTCCCCCAACTATTAAATGGAAACCACACCTAGACAACACCACTACCTTCATCGGTTCAGTTACGCGCGAACTAAAGCGCGTGAACACAACATCCGGTAATTTTGGAGTTTACACTACGCTTCGTGTTCCAAGTTCTAACAAACCTAATAGCTCCTCTATTTGGTGCGTCCATTTCTTTTTCCTTTTCTTTTTTTAAAAAAAAAATTATCAATTTTGCTAGATACACCCCTTTAATTTCCAATTACACCTAAAAATAAGTTTGTTACATAAATTTAGTTTCCGTAAGCTATTTGGATGTAACTGGAAATTAGAGGGTGTAACTAGCAAAATTGAAAAAATATTGTTGGTTTGGAAATTCACAAGTTTTTGTGTGTATTCAGAACGACATTTTGCTGTGCGTTTTGTTAACAGGGTGCTTCTTAAGATGTGGGGCAATGTGGGTGAATTTGCTGATGAACACTTGAAACCAAATCATTTTATTTGTGTTTCAGGTTGTTTGGCGTCTTATACTAAAGCTGATGACAATGGAGACTTTCGATTGTATTATGAGGTCCATCACTTTTTTTATCTACTTTTTATGTTGGGAATGTTTTTTGAAATGAGTGAATTATTATTTTGGTCTTTAAAACTAGATTGGTCGGACAATATGGTCTATAAATTTACGAATATGAAAGAACATTTTAGTGCATGTTTGCTATTCCGACGAGTTTGCCAGAATCACACTAGCTTTTGTGATTCGGACAAAACCACCGTGAAAACAAACATAGCCTTAATCATTGAAATTGAATGTCGTCAATCAATTCAATAGCATTGTCATCGTTGAAATGTGGAGTTTTCATGTTGTTTAATGTATGCTTAGTTGAAGCATGTTTACTAAATTTTGTTTAGAGTTTTATGTTGGTCTTTATTTTAGAGTCTATGTTCGTCATAACTGATTGATAGTCTTCAATTTCATGATTAATTTAACATTTTGTAAATTCAGGGTCTGTTTGGGTGGAGGGAATGAAAGAGAGGGGATGGATTATTTCAAACTTAAATTGTTTTGATTCTATTTTTTGGAGAGGAGGGTAAGGGATAGAAGCAAAGTCACTCCTTAATCAATTTTAGTTTCCCTCCAAAAAGTGGGGGAATTTGGAGGGAAGATAATAATGTTTAATGTAACATTAAATTAAATGACATATAAGGTTGGAAAAAATAAATCTACATTGTAACTCTATTGAAATCCCTCCTCTTCCCTCGTTGAACCAAACACAATACATATAAATCTCTTCTCTCCTCTTCCCTTGCATTCATTAAAATTCCTCCCTACTCCTCCTCTTTATACTAGTGTTCTATTAATAGTTGGTTACACCTTGTAACTCATAGCAGTTGGACTTGGAGGATTAGTTGGTAGTTAAGATCATGTAACAATGTATGAAAGGTGATCTGTAACTAGTTCTGAAATAATCAATAAACACATTATTAATTTCAAATTTTCTTCTTTCTACTCAAAATATTCTCTTAAACCCTATTCCTTTTCTTCTACAATCTAAGTAAAACTTAAGCAGTTCATTTCATAACAGAATCAAATTGTTCAATGACTACAATCTCTAAGACCAAATGCTTATTCTCTCATTTTGAAACTGATTACACTATCGAAGTGGAAATAGAACATTAATCTGTTTACATTCTAGTTAACCATTTTAAATTTCAAATTCCAAGTTTAGTTATTTTGGTACACAATCATCATGTGCACACAAAGCTTTAGCTGCTTTATTCTGTTTTTAATTTGTTGTATAAATTTGATGTTAATCTGTCTACAGCTAAATGTTAAGGAGTTAAATTTTGTTTCTCAAAGGCTAGGGAGTGACGATCATGGGAAAGAACATTCTTTACATGGTAAGTATGGTTGCTAATGTTCGCTGGAAATTTGAGACCTAAGGGTGGTTGTTTTTCTTTGGTTATTCATTATTGATCCTTCTTGTTTAAAAGTGCTCAAATGTTTTGATAAGTTGTTTGGTCCTATTGAGACAAATTGTTCTTCAGCCCAGTGTAAATTAGTTTTAGCTTAGGATAGTTTCTCAAGTCTCAACTAAAATAAGTTTTAAATTCTATTGTTCATTGAAAAATCCTTATAAATTTAGTAATATTGGGGAAGAAGCTAATTGAGAGAACATATGAAAAAATAGAGACTGAGATATAAAAGCTTATCCGAAGAACATTTTGAGTCAGAAAAATGAACTCATATGAGGGAGGTGAATATTGATTTAGGGAGCATTTGAAGGTGCTTGTTTAAATTTTGAACCTTATGACATAACACAAATACATATGTTAGAGTATTTTATAGTCACACGTATAAAAACTACTTAATGTCATATTCCTAAATTTTTTTCAACTTATTTTACTAAACTTCCTATAATATCTTATGAATAAACACTTAACAAAGCTCTCTAGAAAAGCTTATTAGACAAGTCCATAACTAAGTTGTTAATACAAATTTGCCATTGGTAAATCTCTTCAATATAGCAGAAAAGAAATCTCAGGAATAATGCATTTGATTTTTATGCATATAATTTTTTAGTGATCACATTTAGATAAGTGTGATGTTCTGGCTTTCACATTCCTTTGTAGCTCTTTGCTTACACCAAGGAACAGGCTTATGAGTCACTCAGTTGATTATGTTCACTTCATTGATCTTAAACTTATTTTCAAATTTTCATGCTTTCTTCTTATGCTTGTGTATGTTCTTATTTCTCTCTCACCTTGATTCAGTTACTAAAGCCAGTAACCAAAATAATGGGAATCGGCTTCACCTTTGGCAAGTGTTTTTCGCCAATCCAAATGAATGGTGGGATCAAAGAAAGTGCAAGACAAATCCAAAGCAGCCTGATTTTAAGCACAGGGATACAGGGGAAGCTCTCTGGCTGAGTAAACATGATCCACCATGGGTTACAAAACAACTTGAATTACATGACTCAAAAATTGCAGAAGGAGGATTTTTAGGTCGTCGGCCTCGCGTTGCTTCCTGGGTTTATGATGAATAGTTGAAAGTAATTGAAGATGACAGACTGGTAATGCTCCCATAATCTTATGGATGGTAGCTTTGTTTATAATTAATTACATTTGGAACAAAATTTACAGCAATAGCGGAATGGAAATCACTATGATTATGATACTTAGCGATTCTCAAGGCCATTCACATCATAGCCCTATTGAAATTCTTCTTCAGAATCAGTTTATTTATAGCAAAAACGAAAGAAAGAAATCCTTGATAGTCAGAATATTTATCTATTTGTACGGCAACCCCATGTATCATATTTGTATGGACTTACAAGTAAAGGGACATTATGTAGAACAATATTGGAGTATCTCTGGTTTTGGATTTCATCCAACATATAACATGCTTGATATCAAACTTCACATTGAAACTTTGTTTCCCCCCTCTCTTCTGAACCACTTGAAGAGGTCTTCATAGCATTGTACAATTTCTCCTCCCTTCAAATTTTTTGTTGTAAAATCAATACCAATATGTCATTTCATGAACGTACGTCCATCTTTAGTGAGCATTACTTTGGTTTTTGTGTTGCTTGAGTCACGAGGAGTCTAGGGATCAAATCATTAGACTATGAGCAATCACATAAGCGGGTTGAACATTACATATTTTTTCAAAATTTTAAGACAATAGTTATATGGCTTATCATTTATATAGTGCTCATTATCTATTTTTCTATTAAATATGAAATTTTTTTATTCACGCTTGACACCGATGGTTGCAAGTTAAAATTATGTTTGTTTTTTAAAATTATAGTTGATAAAAAAATGTAACTCATGTAGTATAGGGTTGAGACTCCAATTCTAGTCAAAATTAATGTTATAAAATTGGAATAATATAATACAATTATGTCAGCAAACAATGATCCTGAGCTTCAAAACAGTTTGTGCAACGAGGTTCATGCAGTTTGAGTTGTATATGTAGCCAATAATGCAGTTATAGTCTTACATTCAGTTTGGTAACGTGGTGGAGCACCATAAGGTACGGTGATAGTGAAACTACTATGTTGAAACACACTATTAGACACGTTGGAAATATTTGTTGGAACACGAGCGTAAAATAAGTGATTCACAATCTAGATTTTAGAATTTCCTGCTAAAAAGCCATGATTATGTGCCGAGGAGCTTTTGTTATGGTTGGAATGGAAATTATTAATGGGTGCATTAAAGTGATTCATACGGAAGCAATATGAAAAATGTTTCTTTTCCATTTTTGTATGTAGTATTTACATATAACTTTGCCTAAGTAAAATAACATAATGTTGATGACTAAGTACTTTATCATTCACAATTTTTTTGTTTAATTATTTTTTAATGATTAAGTACTTAATGTTGATGGTAGATGTGTTTGCTTCAACTTCTACTTTTTTTTTTTTTATTGTTCAACTTCCACTTTTTTGCTTTTGTATTCTTAGCCATAAAGACTTTAATAGTTGGACCGTCACAGACCTAGAACAGACTATATAAATTTATGTGTAGAAATAAAACTCTTATGTCATACACCATGACAAAATAGGAGGCAAACTTTGCTTCTATAGTAGAAGTAGCAACCATTATTTGTTTAAAACTTCTCCATGAAATAGCTCAATTGATCATCATAAAAATTTATTTTGGTGTTGATTTGCAAGAATCAACACAATCAACAAAGCTAGATTCTAAATAGGCATGGCAACGGGGCGGGGGCGGATTTTGCCTCCTCCACCCCCGCACCCGACTAATCGGGGAAACCCGCATCCGCCCCCGTTTCATAGCGGGTGTAGAATTTAGACACCCATCCCCGCCCGCAACGGGGTTCGGGTTTTTCCGCCTGCACCCGCGTCCATTCAGATATATATAAAATTATAAATTTAAAAATTATATTTATTATAATTAATATAATAAAATAATTGTTATTAGACAATTATAAAATAAAAAAATATTTTCTATAGAGATAAGATTATAATTTTTAATATTTAAAAAAATATTAAGTATATTCAATATGTATATGTATATAAAATTTAAAAATTACATTAATATTACTTGCGGAGCGGGTTCGGGTGCGGGTGCGGGTGCGGGTGCGGGGTGGATATCATCACCCCCGCACCCGAATTTTATTTTCGGAGAAAATCCGCACCCGCACCCAATCAAAGCGGGTTTTCCCCGCCCAAATCAAGCAGGTTTGGGTGGGTACCCCCAAGTGCGGGTTATATTGCCATCCCTAATTCTAAATAGTCGATCATATCTAGTTTCTTTATTTGCCTAAATATATAAGCATACAATACAATATTTCGTTCCTTGAAGGTACATCATAACTTTTTTTGCAACAACCCAATAACTTTTTTTGCAACAACCCAATGGTAAATGCTTAGATTACTCTAACATCTTCCTCATATTCCAACAACAAATGAAATGTTAAATTTTTTTTGCATGCATACCGGAGTATACATAAGATTTCCAACAACAGAAGTATATGAAATGTTTTTCATTTGTTCTTTCTCAAAATTATTCTTAGGTCATTGGTTAAAATTGAATCTATCACTCTTAACAATGGAAGCAACACTTGGTGAAATCTTTCATTTGAAATCTCTTTAAAACCTTGTTGATACAAGTTTCCTCTGATAGACGTCCTAAATACATCTCTGAATCAATCACTATGGATCTTACTACTAGTAGTGACACATGAGATATATAACTCATATTCTTCGCATCAAATTATTGGAGATAAATTATTTCACCTCCTACAATAAAATTTTATCATTGGTAGCAAGCAAAATATTATCGACATATAAAATAAGGAAATAAATTTTACTTTCACTGAACCTTCTTGTATATGTTAATTGATGAGATTTCAACAAAACAAAATGAAGAAATTGTTTTAAACCAATTATAAATTTCTTAAGTTTGCACATCAAATATTCACTACCACTAGAGAGAAATCTTCATGTTGTTTCAATAATAAATATGAATTAGATAACCATTTCGGACATAAATACATACAAAATTATTAACTTACACTTTTAGATACGTATCTGTCGTTAGAATTTAGATGAATTTCACTAAACCATTGTGGACATCCGATAGAATTTGCCTAACATTCATTATGCATAATATTGTCTTCTTGTGCGTAAATTTAACCACCAAATCTGCAGAAAATTTAAGTAATGATGTCGTTTCAAGTAAAGACGAAGACCAACATAAAATAAATGAGATGAAAAAGAATTGAAGTCATTATTTGCTACTAATGGCAGCAACAAAGTTTGTCTACTAAAAAAATCATTGTATGACCTTAAGCAGAGTCCTAGACAATGGTATAGGAAGTTCAATGATTTCATGATAAGGAGTGGATTCCAAAGATGCAGTTTTGATAGTTGTGTTTACATTCTGAAAGAAGAAGGTCAAGAACGTTCTCCAACTCAAGAACATTCTCCAGCCTATCAGGAAGGTCAAGAACGTTCTCCAACTTATCTATTACTCTATGTGGATGATATTCTTTTTGCAAGCTCAAGTAAGGACCAAATTAAAAGGCTCAAAGTTGACCTTAGTAATGAGTTTGAGATGAAAGAACTTGGAGAGGCCAGGAGGATCTTAGGTATGAATATAAAAAGAAACAAAATGAAAGGGAACTATTTCTTTCACAAGCTGCCTACTTGAAGAAAGTTGTCACTAAATATAGAATGCATGAGGCAAGACATGTTACTACTCATTTGGGACAAAATTTCAAATTGTCCAACCAAGACTCACCTAAGACTGATGAGGAAAGACAAAGAATGAGTATCATTCCTTATGCTAGTGGAGTTGGCAGCATAATGTATGGAATAATCTGCAGCAGGCCAGATTTAGCTTATGTTGTGAATGTTGTCAGTAGATTTATGAGTGATTCAGGAGCACTGCATTGGTCAGCACTCAAATGGATTATGAGGTACTTAAATGGCTCCCTGACAGCAGGACTAAAGTTCAAAAAGACTCATCATGACAAGGAACCAATCAAAGGATATGTGGACTCGTATTATGCTGGAAACATGAACACTAGAAAATCAATTTTTGGTTATGTTTTCATTATATATGGGACTGCTGTAAGTTGGAGAGCAATTACACAGTCAGTTGTACTAGGAGAACAATTTTGAAGTGGCCTTAATCTTGTAAATTTGAATCTCAATAGTGAATTGTCTTGCTTGCTTGCCTGTGAAGTAGGTCTTATCAATTGAGGCTGAACACGTAAATCTGGGTGTTATTCTTCTCTTATCTTTCTTTGTTTTGGTTTTATTTTGATTGAAAAACTGATTTCTTTAAACTGCAAAAAGGAGAACGTTCTCCGTTTTCTGTGTTTTTAGTTCTGGTCAAGAACGTTCTCTGTTTCCTGCAAAAACGAAGAACATTCTCATGTACATGTCACTTCGATCTGAAAATTAGCTAACTATTACCTTCTTCTCATAATATAAATAAAAATTAGTTAAAAAAGATAAATGTATGTGATCTAAATACATCCAATTTCTTTAATTTATTTTTGTTAATATTATAAGACAGAGAAAATATTAATTAACAGTATTATATAAAAATAAAGAAACAAATATTCAACATTAAATTAATCTTCAAATACAAAATCAATCAAATTGCTATTAATTAGTGATTTTCTCTTCTACTTTTATTATATATATATATATATATATATATATATATATATATATATATATATATATATATATATATATATTTGTTTTTAATTTTATAGTTATTTCTATATAATAAGTTAACATTTTATATTGTTAATAAATATGTGTTAGTTGTATGTTGGCTACACTTATTTGACAGTACCTCAATATAATTATGTCTGGTCTTTCTCTCCTGAGGACATTTTTGCTTTTGTGGTTGTACATCGGAAATAATTGATTTACAAGTGTTTAAAATTCAATTTGTTTGAAAACAAAATCAATTTGCTAAAAATAAATTATTTTTGCTTAACTTTTCAGTTTTAAAAACTAACATTGTGTTGATTTGAATTGATTTCAATAACAATATTTTATTTTGTTAACAGAAATTAAAGAGACTTATTCATAAATTTTATTTATAAGAACGGAAAAATTACCGATACTAAAAAAACTTATATTAATAGATTAATTTTAAAAAACAATTATTTTAAAAATATTTTTTTCGTCTCATAATAATTAATTTATTTACAAAAGATAAATAAAGTTGCTATTTTATCCTCCTATTATTTTTATATTACAATTCAACCATGTTCGGTTAGTTTTAAAAAATGTCAAATTTAGTGTTTATAACTTTCATAAGTTATAGCACATCTCTTTGAGAAAAAAAAAGAATGATTATTTCAGTTTTCAATGTATTTTTTTAATTGTACTGTTTAATTAAAATTGTTTGTATAATTTTCAATAATAATTAATTATTAATTGACTTTTACCATTTAAAAAAAAAATTGACTTTGGTTCTTCTAAAAAAAACTAATTATCTTAAATATCACACAATATTGTGATTTATTGACCAATTCTACACTAAGAAGGAAGAATCTATACCAATTAAATCCACTAAATTATAAAAGGGCAAGCATGCATCATACATATACTGAAAGGCAAATATATATTTCTTTTTTGGATGCCCTCATCATAGTCAAATATAGGGAAAGTGAACGGATTACTAAACTAACAGATTTGGAAAAGAAAATAAAAGAGACGAATCACCTTCTTTTTGTAACCTCCAGTAAACAATGCAAGTGTCATGTGTCAAACTAGGTAAACATCTTTCTCGGGATTGATAATAATTCAAGATAACAAAGAAAATTAGTAGTAATTTTTTTTATAGAATTACTTTTTTTCAATAATATTTTTAACAATTTATTATTTTATTTTACTCATTATTGATCAATAAATAACTAAAAATATTATTAAATAAATAATAATTAATAATGCATTTAACTTTTAAAACTAAAAATAAGTGTTTTATGTGTCATTGTCAATCTATCACGTACATATATGATGACTTTATGAGTACGACTTCTATAGATATAACTATAAATCTTAAGTATTATAAAGAAAAAAATATAAAGTGGAAAAAAATAAATTTTATTATTATAATTATTGAAAATCTTAAATATATGTATTTTTGTAAGTGTGTCTAAATAATTTAGATTTGATCTTATGACCAAGTAAGATTTACTCCACATACTAGAGATCCATATAGACCAACAGGTGTATTCACTAAAGATCAATCGGTGCTAACCTCAACGGTTCCATCTCATTAATGTCTCAATTTTATGACGAAAAATTTATGACAATTTTAATGGTTACTATGCAACAATAACCTTGAGCTTATGATATCAATACCATGTTTCTACACAAATTTAGTTACACGCTTTATTTTATATATATGTTATATATTTACTCGATCAAACATTGACTTTTTTTATTAAAAAAAAATTAAATAATGACTTAAACTTCAAAGAGAATGCAAAGTCCACTACTCCATGGGAGACAACAAAATACTATCCGACCAAATCATCTTCAATTCAATCATCAACCTCAGTTCATTAATGTTCAATAAGTAAAGATAAAAGAAAATTCTACTCACAAGTGAAAAGGATGGGAGGGAGTAATAGTCTCACCGATCTCAAATATAAACAAATAAAATCGATGTATATGTTATAAAATAATCTTAGCAAGGGTATTATGGTCCATTCAAGAACCTAGCAAACACTCACATAGTATAAGGAAGAGTGGAAGACTTAAAAACAACCAACGAAGAAACAAAATTTAAGAAAAAAAGTAGCGTTTGTATATGCAACGATGGCACTGAACGATTTCTTCGCCGGCGAGATTGCAACGGAGCTAATAAAAATGCTGATGACCATATCTCGTAAATCCCTTTTATGCAGAACAAGCGCCGAACAACTCCTCAATTACATCAACGAACTCCTCCCAACAATTCAAGAAATCAAATTCTCCGGCGTCGAGTTACCGGAGCAACGGCAGTTTCAGCTCGACCATCTCTCGACGATTCTCCGCTCCGGCGTTGAACTCTCTCGCAAAGTTCTCTCTTCAAGCCGCTGGAATGTTTACAAGAATCTTCAATTAGCAAAGAAAATGGAAAAACTTGAAAAGAATGTTTCAAGGTTCATGCAGGGTCCCATGCAGGCTCATATATTGGCTGACGTGTGTCATACTCGGTTCGAGATGGCCGAGCGGTTCGACCGGGTCGACGCGGCGAACCGGAAGTTGGAGGAGTATTTTGATGCTATGAAGATTGGTGTTGGAGGTGGTGGATGGGTGGAGGAAGCTGTTAGGTCTTGTATGGAGGAAGATGAGAATTGGAATGTTGAGGGTAATTGTGGAAATTTGAGTGTTGGTTTGGATTTGGGGAAGAAGAAAGTTAAGGAGAAAGTTATTGGAAGAGATGATTTATGGGTTGTTGGTATTTGTGGAATTGGTGGATCTGGGAAAACTACTCTTGTTAGAGAGGTTTGTAGAGATGAACAAGTTAGACGTAAGTAACATTCAATTCAATTTCTCTTCATTCATTTCCTTATTATTAGGCCATGTTTGAATAAACAAAAATAAATCATTTCTATAATAAAAGTCAAATTGTTTTCATATAAGTTATAAGCTGTTTTCTTAAGTTATCTTGGAGAATCTATCGGAAATAAGCTGAAAATAGTTTATGAACATGTTCTCATAAGCGCTTGTCTCACAAGTTTTTGCGACAGAAAATAAGCTCATATAAGCCAATTCAAACATCCATTAATCTTCTTGAAATTAACACACTAGAAATATTGTGAGTATGTTATAAAAACTATTTTTTTTTATCACTTTTATAGTATGTGTCTAAATTGGTTTCATTTTGGAGATAAATTCAATTTTGATGCAAAGTAATCAAATATAGATGTTTGTAGGTAGAAAAATCACTTTTCACAACTTCAACTTGCATCCAAACTTGTACTTTTCTTGTTTTTATTTTAATTTTATTTCTTTGTTTTAGTTGGAAAATGTTTCAAAAGTTTTAACAGTTGATACTTTTTGCAGGTTATTTTAAGGAGAGAATCTTGTTTTTGACAGTTTCACAATCTCCAAATGTGCAGCAGCTAAGGACAAAGATTTGGGGACACATAATGGGAAATGGAAGCTTGAAACCAAATTATGTTGTTCCTCAATGGATACCACAATTTGAATGTAGAAGTGAAGCTAGAACCTTGGTTGTTCTAGATGATGTTTGGTCACTCTCAGATCTTGAACAACTTGTGTGTAGAATGTCTGGTTGCAAGTTTGTTGTGGTTTCAAGGTTCAAATTCCCAACAATATTCAATGCAACTTATGATGTTGAATTGTTGAGTGAAGAGGATGCTCTGTCTTTGTTCTGTCACCATGCTTTTGGACAGAAATCAATCCCTTTATCAGCTAATGAGAGTTTGGTCAAACAGGTCATTGTTTCAAACTTTCAAGTGTAAAATTTACCTTTATTAGTGTGTTTGGTTTAAAAAGAATTAATTTTGTAAAATTGATTCTGACTAAAAGTTAGTTAAAGATAAAATGATTTATGTTTTGATACATTTATATAAAAATGAGTTGAATAATAAATTTGAGACTGAAAATCAATTGTAGAGACAAAAGCTTCAAATTATAGTTTCAATCTGACTCAATTTTGGAGTCAATTAATTCTACTAGAGAAAATGCATACATGTCAAAATCAATTTTACACATGTGTAATCATTTTTTACTCCTCCATTGATTCTAGAGGTGAAAATTTGATTTCGACGCTTTGGATGTTATCAAGTAGAAATGATTTTGTCTCCAAAACTGATTATAATTCGAAGTTAGGATTTGTAGCTTTTGACTTCAAACTTAACTTCTACACTCAAGTTTATTGTTCAAGTCACTTTTAACTAAAATCAATTTTTGTCACCGCATAACCAAGTACTGTGTAAATACTTAATTCACACTTTTGGTTGATTCTTGTATCCAATGGGAAACAAACAGGTTGTGAGTGAATGTCAAAGGCTTCCATTGGCTCTTAAAGTGATTGGAGCTTCATTGAGAGATCAAACTGAAATGTTTTGGGCAAGTGTTAAAAACAGGTTATCTCAAGGCCAATGTATTGGAGAATCACATGAAATTAACCTAATTGAAAGGATGGCAATAAGTATCAACTACTTAAGAGAAGAGATCAAGGAGTGCTTCTTAGACCTTTGTTCATTCCCTGAGGACAAAAAAATCCCTCTAGATGTTCTCATCAATATGTGGGTTGAAATCCATGATATTGATGAGAAAGATGCTTTTGCTATTGTTGTTGAACTCTCCAATAAAAATCTTCTCACTTTGGTGAAAGAAGCACGGTATGCAACTTGAAAGCATTCTTTTGTTTTTTTGAAATAGCAAATGTTAGTTGTTAATTGTTATTTTGTCGGTATGTGGAGTTGATCTAAAACCTTTTGATAAATTGATCTATCAGTGCCGGTGGAATGTACAGCAGTTGCTTTGAGATCTCAGTTACACAGCACGATGTACTTAGAGACCTTGCGCTTAATTTAAGTAATCGCGCGAGCATTAATGAACGTCGGCGATTAGTTATGCCGAAAAGAGAGAAAGGACTCCCTAAAGAGTGGTTGAGACACAAACACAGACCATTCGAAGCTCAAATTGTTTCAATTCACACAAGTATGTATTTATGTGTGTACACACTACACATGCACGCACGCGCTTGTGTCCTTTATATACACTTTTTTCTTGCATCTAATGTTATTCATGTGTATGATGAATTTTACAATTTTACATTGCAGGTGAAATGAAGGAAATGGATTGGTGTGATCTAGAATTTCCAAAGGCTGAAGTGTTGATTATAAATTTCACATCAAGTGATTACTTTTTACCTCCTTTCATAGATAGAATGCCAAATTTGAGAGCATTAATAATAATAAACTATAGTGCGTCATATGCATGCCTTCACAATGTTTCAGTTTTCAACAATTTGACCAACCTGAGAAGCTTATGGCTTGAAAAAGTTTCCATCCCTCAATTTGGAGACATTTTGATGAAAAACTTAAGCAAATTATTTATAGTATTATGTAAGATTAATAAAAGTCTAGAGGATAAAGAGGTAAATATGGCTCAAATATTTCCTAACCTCTTTGAACTCACTCTTGATCATTGTGATGATATTACTGAATTGCCCTCAAGCATTTGTAGGATACAATCACTCCAAGACTTGAGTCTCACCAATTGTCACAATTTGTCTCAACTTCCTGATGAATTAGGCAGACTAAGGTATCTAGAGATTCTCCGACTATACGCTTGTCCGAATTTGAAGTTGCTTCCTCCTAGTATATGTGACATGATTAGATTGAAGTATATTGACATTTCGCAATGCGGTGACTTGTCGTGTTTCCCTGAAGAGATTGGTAAATTGGTAAGTTTGGAAAAGATTGATATGAGGGAATGCTCCATGATTAAAAGTGTACCAAAGTCTGCTATTTCATTGAAGTCTTTAAGGCTTGTGATTTGTGATGAGGAAGTGTTTGATATGTGGAAGAATGTTGAGAAGGCTAAGCCAAATGTTCATATTCAAGTATCAGAACAATACTTTGATTTGGAATGGCTTAGAGAGTGAATGGTTTCTTATGTTCTTGTGATGTTTGCACACAAAATTATTGTAACACTTGTCCATAATTGTATTTAATGGAAATTATCTTCTTCATAAACTAAAGAGGTGAAAATTATGGCATAGTCTTTTTGTTAGTCTTGAGTAATTTCAATTAACCAAGTTACTAAGTTCATTACAAGTAATGGAAAATAATGGTTTGGTTAATTTTTACCTTCCTACTGCAATATTTCCTCAATAGTTGATTTGAAATGCAACCTTCTCCATGATATAAAGGTTACAATTTAGATACATAAGCAATAATATAAAGGTTACAATTTAGATTCGTAAGCAATAACGTCTTAGAAGATGTAATATAGTGTTATGAGTTTGAACGCTGAAAAAGTAATAAGAAAGGGTATTGAGTTCAATCTTTGTTGTTAATAATTTCATTATTTTTCCCGACAAACTAACTAACATTTGTCTATAAAAAAATGACTAATTATAACTGAAATACCAGATTATTTTTTTTAGTAGTAGTGGAATATTATGGTGGAATATTATCAAAATTCAACGAATCTAAAAAGTGATTGCATTTCTTGATTGTTTAGTGGGAGTGGAGCATTCTCACTTTTTTTCATTTGCAATCTATTCTATTGTGGAACTTTTCAACATATGAAAAGAACCCTCTTTTCTTCTTTTGTCTACTACCCTAAAAAAAATGTCCCCTCAAATCAATTGAAAATGCAATGACATTAATTTGAAGTGTTTATTTTGTCACTTTAGCAGGTACATTGAACATTGAGACATTAAAAACATTTTATGCTTGACTCTTGACTGTGGTTCTTAATTGATAACTAATTTTTCAGTAGTGTTAGGAACAGTTGTAAAATATTTTTGCTTTTGTTAATTTTTTTTCTTCTTTTTACATGGGTAAAAGTAGTATTTTATACATTTGTTTTTATCATTTTTCACTTTTTTTTTTTATTAATTAAAGGCCTAGAAGGTCAAACAGAAAAATCAGCCAAGACGATGAAATGAAACAAATGCAAAATCGGAAATCAAAGCAGGGGCTTTGTATAAATTAATTTCTTACTTAGTAAATAACCATTTTGTTTTTTCTGTTTCCCTTGGTTTTTTTTCTCCCACTTCTTTTCGAACTCAAGTATAGTAGTAGTGTACGTAAACCAACTTGTCCTCAAGTTTTTTTTTGGCTTTACATGTAAACATAATATCAATTAATTTGTACCACAATTTAGTATTCAACATTCGTTGCCTCTTTCACACCTAATAGAATATACTTCCTCTATTCTTAAGTTTTAATTCGATAGGTTAGATGTCTTGGATTCGAACTCAAAGTATCGCAGTTGTGTATGAATTTTTAGTGATAATTAGATTATCTCATCGATCGACAAAAACTATATATACTCCCTCCATTCCTCAAATACAAAGGTTCATCTATCTAATTTAAAGATTTTTTTCAAAAATGAGTTATGCTAGAAGGTATGAACATCAACATAATGAAATTTGAGGACGATACCATAAAACTGATTATACACGGATAAAATGGTAAATAAAAAATGCTTGAGGGGTAAGGTAGTAATTACAATTTGGAAAGACTGTTTCATATGCTTTTATTAAAGTTTTCTCGTAACTTTTTAGCATTCTTGTTAAAAATAATATGGTTAATTTAATTAATATAGTGATCAAATTCCTGACTTCATAACTTTATTACCTCTCTTTATACTCTTTGAATCGATCATCACAATAGGCAGGAAAAATCATCTCTGATGAGTAAAATAAATTGAAATATTTTGATAATATCTTTTTTACAAAAAAGGACTTGAGGCTCAAGAGAAAATGAAAACTAAGAGACTAAACAAACATTTCCAGATATTAAGCCCATGAGATATCATAAAAAAAACTATAGGGTTCATTTGGTGGAGTCTCCACAATAATATAATTATATTTCTCTACTGTTAGGTGTTGATGATCTCAATTTTTAATTAAGAGATAAAATATTATAAATATGCTGTTATAAGGTGGAGTTTGTCCTATTAAAAATGCATTTTCATATGATCATATAAATTAAAGTTTTGAAGTCATTTTCTTCAATAAAATGAGTGATCATCTTCTCCGATAACTATAATCAAACCAAGAAAAACTCCTTATATTTCTATACAGCGTGCGACATTCACTTTTATCTTTCTATAGTATACATGCTCTGTGCCATCTACCATCAATATTGTGAAAAAAACTCTCACATAGTCAAATCACATTTTGTGTGTTTTCCATTATTCTTATAGACACCATTTCTATTAAATTTAAACTAGTTCTCCGTTATCGGTTAATATATAATTCATAATTTTTTTATTCAAATAAAGAATCTTAAGTTGAAATTTAAATTCTTACGAATCAATGTCCACATAATTATCAACTTAGTTGTAATATCGACACTTGTAATTTTTCTAACACAATAAAAAAGTGCAATACAAAAAGATAAACAAACATTAAAAATATTTTGTTCTACAAATATTCTTATATTTAAATAACAGTAAATATTATACTGTCTTATTTTGACGTGGCGGTGACGTGGTTTCTTTTGTCTTCTTTGTGCTTAGAGTAGTAACATAACCGTAACGATATACAGCAGATTCGTGATTGGTCAAATCCAAGAGTGTCATGTTAGTTGAAATCCCAAAAAATAATTGAATCATAAAGGGCATTACAGTAAATTCAACCCAGCTGCGGCACTAAGTGTTATTGCTGACTAATAAAAGAGAACACGAAGTTACGAAGAAATAACCATAAACTAACTGCAATCACCGGACGGTGGCGGCAAACGCCATCATCATCGACGATGATAGCCATAGCGGACTTTTTCTCCGGCGACATAGCTTCCGAATTATGGAAAATGCTCTCAAGCATTTCAACCAAAACTCTCAACTCCAGATCAAACGCTGAACAGCTCTTAACCTTCATCCGCGAAATTCTCCCAACAATCGAAGAAATCAAATACTCCGGCGTCGAACTTCCTCCTCCGAGACAATCTCACCTCGACCGTCTCTCCGAGATTCTCCGTTCCGGCGTCGAACTCTCTCACAAAGTTCTCGCTACAAGCCGTTGGAATGTTTATAGAAACTATCGGCTCGCGAAGAAGATGGAGAATCTCGAAGAGAGTGTGACGAAATTCTTGCAGGTTCCGTTGCAGGCTCATATTTTAGCTGATGTGCATCATGTCCGGTTTAATATGGAGGAACGGTTCGACCGGGTTGATGCGTCGAACCGGAGGATGGAGCGGTTTTTTGGTGCGATGAAGATTGGTGTTGGGGGTGGTGGGTGGGTTGAGGAAGCTGTTAGGACTGCCGAGGAAGATGAGAGTTGGGTTGAGGGTAGTTTAGGGAATGTTAATTTGAGTTTTGGTTTGGAGTTTGGGAAGAATAAGGTTATTGAGATGGTTATTGGAAGAAAAGATGTTTTTCTTTTTGGGATTTGTGGGATTGGTGGATCTGGAAAAACTACTCTTGTTAGAGAGGTTTGTAGAGATGAACAAATTCGATGTAAGCTTCAATCTATTTCTCTTTGATTCATTTGATAATTTATTTTTTACCATGTAGGGTGATAGATTAGTGAATTATGCTATTTTTAGTTTCATGTATTTTATGATAATAATGATACTATAACTCTTTCTTTGTATGTATTAAAAGTAAATCATTAGTACTTGTTCTGTTGCCTTGTTTCTTGGTTATTTGTTTTCCATATATGATGATGATGACAATTTAGCTGTTGGCTTAATCTAACTGATGAGAGAATTAATCCAACTGCTGACAATTTAGCTGAAGAGAGTTGCTTATATTGTGTGCACATGTTTCTATGTTTTTTCTCTTTTATGGCAAAGTGTTTCAAAAGGTATTTAACTTTTAGCATTTGCATTTTGCAGGTCATTTCAAAGAGAGAATTTTGTTTCTGACTGTCTCGCAGTCTCCGAATGTGGAGCAGTTGAGGGCAAAGATTTTGGGACACATCATGGGAAATGGAAGCTTGAATAATACCAATTATGCTGTTCCGCAGTGGAAGCCAGTGCAATTTGAATGCGTGAGCCAGAGTGAAATCCTGGTTATTCTTGATGATGTATGGTCACTTTCTGTGCTGGAGCAACTTGTGTTTAGAGTACCTTGTTGCAAATTCATCGTGGTTTCCAGGTTCAGATTACCAGTTTTTGATGCAACTTATCAAGTGAAATTGCTTGGCGAAGACGATGCACTGTCTTTGTTCTGTCACCACGCTTTCGGACAGAAATCAATCCCTTTAGCTGCTAATCAGAATTTAGTCAAACAGGTAATGGTTTCAACTTCAAAGTTTTGAAATTTGTAAGTTAAAGTGTTATATAGGTTTCAATCCTATGAATTTAATCTCATTGACTTCAATGTTGAACAGGTTGTGAATGAGTGTGGAAAGCTTCCACTAGCTCTTAAAGTGATTGGAGCTTCGTTGCGAGATCAGAATGAATTGTTTTGGTTAAGTGTTAAAACAAGGCTTTCTCAAGGCCTAAGCATAGGTGAATCCTATGAACTTAATCTTATTGATAGAATGGCGATCAGTACTAATTACTTGCCAGAAAAGATCAAGGAGTGCTTCTTGGACCTGTGTTCCTTTCCAGAGGATAGAAAGATTCCTTTTGAAATTCTAATCAATATGTGGGTTGAAATCCACGATATTCATGAAACAGAAGCTTACGCTATTGTGGTTGAGCTTTCAAACAAGAATCTCCTCACCTTAGTGAAAGAGGCGCGGTATGCAACTTAAAAAAATAACATTCTTATTTTATGATTTCATATTTGAAATAGCATATTATTCTAAAACGCTTTCGACATTTGTACTTTTCAGTGCTGGCGGTATGTATAGCAGTTGCTTTGAAATTTCTGTTGCTCAACATGATATACTGAGAGATCTTGCCCTTAATTTGAGCAATCGTGGGAGCGCTAATCAACTTCGAAGATTAGTAATGCCAAAACGAGAAGATAATGGGAAACTTCCTAAAGAGTGGTTGAGATATAGGGACCAACCATTTGAAGCTCAGATTGTTTCCATTCAAACAGGTACAAATATATGTATGCCAATCACTTTCTAAGATACTTTCTTTATCATAACATTCTTTCATGTTCTGTGATTAATCTTTGTGATGAATTTTACATTACAGGTGAAATGAGAAAAGGTGACTGGTGTAATTTGGAATTTCCTAAAGCTGAAGTACTGATTATTAATTTCACATCTAGTGAATACTTCTTACCTCCCTTCATTAATAGAATGCCAAATTTGAGAGCATTAATAGTAATAAACCACAGCACTTCATATGCTCATCTTCACAACGTTTCGGTTTTTAAGAACTTGACAAACTTGAGGAGCCTTTGGGTTGAAAAAGTTTCCATCCCACAGTTATCAGGCATAGTGATGGAAAGCTTGAGCAAATTGTTTATAGTCCTTTGTAAGATTAACGACAGCCTTGAAGGGAAAGATGCAAACCTTGCTGATATCTTCCCTAACATCTCTGAGCTCACACTTGACCACTGCGATGATGTAACTGAGTTTCCTTCAAGCATTTGTAGGATACAGTCACTACAGAACTTGAGTCTCACTAACTGCCATAGTTTGACACAACTACCTATTGAATTAGGCAAACTAAGATCTCTTGAGATCCTTCGGTTATACGCATGTCCAGATTTGAAAACACTTCCTCCTAGCATCTCTGATATGACTAGATTGAAGTATGTCGACGTTTCTCAATGTGTTAACCTTGAAAACTTCCCTGAAGCAATTGGTAAGTTGGTAAGCTTGGAGAAGATCGACATGAGGGAATGTCCGATGATTAGGTATATACCAAAGTCTGCATTGTCATTGCATTCTTTGCAGGTTGTAATTTGTGATGAAGAAGTGTCTTGGATGTGGAAAGAGGTTGAGATGGCTAAGCCTGATGTCCATATTCAAGTAGCTGAGCTACACTATGATCTAGACTGGCTTAGAGACTGACTAATATTAGATTATGTTTCTTGTGATGTTTTAACTTCACAATTTTTTGTAAATACTTGTTCGTATAACCTTTATTTGAAATGGAAATCATATCATGGCATAATTTTTTGGATTTAATTCATGTCTATTTACAATATAAAGATTTTTTTTCCACCGTCAATCAATCACAATCACTGAATCATTAAATTTTTTTGATTTTAATTATATTTATTTTAAAAGTCATACAAATGTGATTGGTGATTGGTTGACAGTGCACACTTAAGGTGTATTTAACCGGTGTTATTACTTTCAAATGACTTAAATTTCTACAATTATTGCAAGTAACCAGTGATAAATCCAGTCAAATTATATTATTATTAGTTTGAGTTAACAAACAAAAATGTCAATTTCTGATAGCATCTAACATGAAAGAATTCAGAAGTTAAACACTTCTTTTTCAATAATCAAATTCTCAATGTTGTTTTTTTAATGATACTAATAATTTAAAGACATAAAAAAAGGTATAAGGCGGCTGGAAAAAGGGAAATGATTAGATAGATTTCCATTTGGGAAATGTGTTTTTTCCATTCTGATAAGGAAAAGTAGGACCAAAAGATTGAAATTTTGTGGCCATTTCATGATGATAAGTTAACATAATGTACATGGTACATTTATACCAGTTCCAATCACTTGACTCCACTAAAAGGGATTTGTCTGATTCATACTAGAAAACGCGTATAAGCTGATAAATGTGAAACCAACACATTGGTTTATGGCTTTATGCAAATCAGGTTTGCACAAGTCACTGTCTTCTGGTTGCTGAGAAGCTTCCTTAGTCCATTTTTTTATCCTATCTTCATTTTAATATCTTCCTCTTTGTCAGTGTTTTTTTTTATCTTATCCTTATCATCATCGCTGATCTAATAATCTTAGTAGTCAAGCCTCCTCAACTCAATAAAATCATCATAGTGATTCTTCCGAATCTCTTATGTGTGTGTGTATAAGATAAAATCATTGTCTTGTGTACCAAAAAAATAATAATTGTCTTGTAAAAAAAAAATTATTTTGTATGTTCAAGAAGAAGTTCATGAGTGTATAACAAGATTTTTGTTTTGGTAACGTGTATAAGAAAAAATCATTGTCTTGTAAAAAAATATTTATTTTGTATGTGTAAGAAGAAGTTAATGAGTGTATAACAAAAAATTTAATTTGGTAAAGTGGATAAGAAAAGATGTTTAATTTTTCTTAATCCTCTGGTTTTCAAAGGAACGTATAGGTCCTGATAATTCAAAATTCGTTAGAAGATAAGTAAAGTTTTGGTTAAAAATTATTTCAATAAAGATTTAAATTTGAATTTTTTTCAGATGATACAAATATCTATACATATTTAATATTTTTATATTTCTTTTATTTAGCTTCTATGAGAATTCCTTAAAATATTCTATGGCCAGACACTCAAGGTCCACCATAGATACTAATGTTTTTACATTTTTTTGTTACATGAAAAGAAAAATAAAAACAAGGAAAGGAAAGTCAGAAAACTAATGGGTTTTTAAAAAAGATACTCCTATACATCAGTCAACAATGTCAAAGACATGTTTAGAAGGAGTTCACGAATAACAATCTGAGGATCAATATCTTTAGCCAAAAAAGTCAATAATAACCACCAAAAGTTTAGCATAATGATGAAACTTATTTGCTTCATTAGCCATCGGTTGAATGGAGGGGATCTAAGAAGCACCAAATATTGATGTAACTCGTCTACCAACAAAGCTTGATATCAACCAAGAGAGCTTGGATGTATGCATGAAGCATGTTAGAGTCGTCCACACTCCCGTAAAACCTAAATTGGAACGCACCCTCATAGTCTCGAATCAGGCCTCCAAATCCAGCCTTTCTCGAATTGGTCAAAGCGCTCCCATCAACATTGAGGATTATTGTCTAGTCTTTGGGGGACCATCACATTTGATCAAGAACAACCACACGTACAAACAGATTAGACACCAGACCTTTACTCCTAAAGCATTAGATATATAGTGTCCAGAAAATGACTTTATACCTTTCTCCATTGTTATTCTTCGTATAAATAATGGTACGAGCATTTATAAGTAATTACAACTTGTTATGTCAAATGTTTTATTTCCTGATTTGTCTAATCTATTCAAGGAACTTAAATATATAAAATTAAAGAAATACATTAATTTTCGACTAACATTGAATCATTTCACTTATATAGTGTTCAACCTCCACTTTTTCATCTAATGTGAAACTTTTACTCACACTTGATATAGTAACGTTATGAGCATGTTGTCAACAAAAGTTTGCTTGGTAAGCCAGAACTACGCAAAAATCGTTGCAATTGTCGAGTGCAACACCACTTGAACGTCATCAAAGACCAGCTTGTTCCTTGTGCACCAAATACTCCACAAAATTGAAGTATCGATCATGTAAACCTTGGCAACAAGTTTATGAATCACGATTTCAATATTATCTAAACCAAAAGACATACATTGAGACTGAATATCTAGAATACCACACATCTACCAAGCTGTCACACCAAATGGACATTGCAAGAGACCATACGTGATAGTTTCGCTCACAACAACATCTTAACATGAGCATTTAAGAGAAATTTTGATTTTCTACTTTTAAGAAGTATCTAAATTCTACGTTTAAGAAGAATCACTAATCATTATTAAATTTTAAAGTTATTTTTAAACATTAATTTACGATAGGGATAGATTTAAAGGGACACTTGGGAGGATTTTTTATGCACAAAATACTTCATTTTTCGTATCATACAATAGTGCACACATATGTTATATATTAAATTTCTATAGTTATTAAATAAAATATTAATAATTTATTTATTAATTTTAAAAAGACCTATGAGAATTTTGCTTTAAGCCTTATATTGGACCGGCCCTATTATTAAGATACATTAAAATCAATGTCTTATATATTTTTCTTAAATGTCGTTAGTCTTAATCATCAATAAAATAATTTTAGATTTGCGTATGAGCTGTATGGTAAAACTTTCAATCCAACCGTAAATTTTATAAAATTTATATCCGATAAAACATTATTAAATGGTGTAATATTAAATTAAAAAAATATATGTGTTTTCCAAGTGGAAAGTGTCAAACCAAGACAGGTTAAACTCGAGCTGGATTAACTGAATTTAGATGAAGCTAAAGCTATGTTAGGTACTGAAATCAATAAATTATTAGAAAGCTCAAGAAAGTAATAATAAGAAACATAATTAGTTTTGCAAGTTGCAAAATTAAAATTGGCGAGTTGCCTAGAAAACATGTGAAAGGTTGAATTATATGATACTAAAATATTTTACGCGGATATATAAATTTTAACATATTAGTATTACTTTTAAAATTTTAAAAATAATATAATTTATTGACTTTGTTTGTAGAGTATTTTTTCTAAGTCAATTTATTTAAGTAATTTATTTTTTCTAGTTTTACTATTATTTAAGTAATTATTATATATCTCACGTAACACGCGGGTCATATTCTAGTTTGTAGAAGCTTGCATAATCTACAGCTTTGTGTGATGACCTAAAGCAGTGCTAACAGTCTTAGGTTCTGTTTGTTAAGGTTAAGAAATGAGCTTATAACTTATAGTATTTTTTGATATGTTAATTCAAGTAGCTTATAATGTTTTATTCGAATTTTACCCTTATTTAAATTATTTTTACCCTCTGTAATTTATTTATTATAATTTAAACTAAATAATTTAAAAAATTATAAATAAGTTTAAAATATATTTGATTAATAATTATTTTATTATAACTTTAAATTATTCATAAATAAATTAAATTTTAAAATGATTAATATTTTAAAGTAAATAATTTATTTATTTATTCCAAGTATCATCTTGCCATCATCAAGATCTTTTATCTCATATTCACCGTACTTAGGAAGTTGATATCATAATGTAACCTGTCGGCATCTTGTTCAAGCAAATTTTGCAGTGACAGCAACTGCTATAGTAACACGCATTTTGAATATAATGTAGACAATGTAGTGTAGACAAATTTTGTAGTGACAACAACTAATATAGTAACACGCGTTTTAAATATAGTGTAGACAAATTTTGCAGTAACAACAACTAATATAATAACGCGCGTTTTGAATACAGTATAGACAATGTAGTGTAGACAAATTTTGCAGTAACAACAACTAATATTGTGTAGACAATGTAAGTCTGCATTTTCAATTAAACATACAAAATACTAATAGTAACAGTAACTAATATAGTAACGCATGTTTTGAATATAGTGTAGACAAATTTTACAGTGACAGCCACTAATATAGTAACACGTGTTTGGAATATAGTATAGACAAATTTTGCAGTGACAACAACTAATATAGTAACAAGCATTTTGAATATAGTGTAGACAAATTTTGCAGTGACAACAACTAATATAGTAATGCGAGTTTTGAATATATTGTAGACAATGTAGTGTAGACAAATTTTGCAGTGACAACAACTAATATAGTGTAGACAATGTAACTCTGCATTTTCAATTAAACATACAAAATACTAATAGTAACAACAACTAATATAGTAATGCGCGTTTTGATTATAGTGTAGACAAATTTTGCAATGACAACAACTAATATAGTAACGCGCGTTTTGAATATAGAGTAGACAATGTAGTGTAGACAAATTTTGCAGTGACAATAACTAATATAGTGTAGAAATGTAAGTCTGCATTTTCAATTAAACATACAAAATACTAATAGTAACAGCAACTAATATAGTAACGCGCGTGTTGAATATAGTGTAGACAAATTTTGCAGTGACAACAACTAATATAGTGGAGATAATGTAAGTCTGCATTTTCAATTAAACATACAAAATACTAATAGTAACATAGATGTGTGTATGTACGAGTGTTTGACTCAGAAATATTATTGTATTACATCGTTAAATAACATTTTAACTTACACAAATTTTATAAAATTTACGATTAGATTAAAAATATATATCATATAAATTATTCATATAAAATTTTACAAAAATTTAAAATTATTTGATATGTTATTAAGCAAAGTCGGACGAAGGGTAAACCACTCAAGCAACCGCATCTAGACTTCCCTATAAATTAAATTTTTTAGTTAATAAAAAAGGCCTAAAAATTTTTTTATTTAATAAAAAGGCCTCACATGCTATGAAAACTAAAACGAATAAAATCTTATATAAATTTAACATTGTCTCAATAAATATTAAATCAATTGACTTTATTATCCATGGTAAAATAAGTATTATAGGATATTAATTTAATAAATAATCTAAGATATAAATGTCAACTCAAATCTATGAATCAGGTTGAGTTGAAACTTTTATTGAATCGCAAAAGATCGATATATAAATAACTAAAATTGAAAATATCGATGATTGTTCGTTCATATAAGTTTGAGAGATTTATTGGTAGAAAAAACATATTGTTAAACTTATTGATATAGATTTTACTAAGGATGAATCTTCAAAACACTTTTCTTCATCACTTTACATTCAAAAGTTGTCAGTAGAGAAACACGTTATTTGGATAAAGCATTTTGTTTTTGTTGCAAATTATTTAATGCTATTTTGTACAAGTAAATTGACTAATAAAGGTAATAGGAATTGAATAAATATAAATTGAGAAATCACGAGCCAAGTTGAGAGTACATTGCTAACATGAGTTCTTGGAGTGGTACAAAGACACTATTTTCTTCTTCAACTAAAAGATGGAAAATTTTAGACGAATTCTTATGTTAATGTAGTTATTAAATTTCTATAGTTATTAAATAAAATATTAATCTATTTATTAATTTTAAAAAGACTCCTGAAAATTTTATTTTAGACCTCATAATAAGTTGGATCGGTCCTGATACGTTGTATTAATTAGAGAATACAATTAAAAATAATAATTAAAATTACATTTAAAATAAAAAAGATAGTCTTTTAAAACAATTTAATTTACAAATACGACGCGGGAATATTAATTTTTTTGGACCCCCATTCAATAGACTTCTGGAAGCACGATGGACCATTTATTCCGAAAGAAAATTTGACCCCGTACCCCCACAATTATACCTATACCCTCTAAAAGCCAGTGAAAATACCATAATACCCTCGTATATATTACGTCAAAATTTTCATTTTTACCGAAAAACTTTTTTCAAGTATTCCGGAAATAATGAACTACCGAAAAACTTGTTAATGACTTTTCCGGAAGTTACCGGAAAACTTCACCCACAAGTTTTCCGGTAGTTTCAGATTTTTTTTTATTTTAATTTTTTAATTATATTAATATTTAATTAATTTATTTGATTTTAACTATATTTTTTTTAGGTGAGTAGGGATAGAGATAAAGATGGCAAAGTTATAGCCACTGACTTCTTATTATGATATAAAGTTGCCACGACCACCCCAAAATTTTCAATAATTTTTTAAATTATATAAAAAAATTAATAAAATTTATTTTTTTTTTAAATAAGGGTGTGTACCGGAAAACTTGTCAGCAAAGTTTTTCAGAAAAGTCGGAAATTTTTTTTAGTTTTCCGGAAACATCCTTCTGTACCGGAAAACTTGTAAAAAAATTTCCGGTAAAACTTTCTGTATCGAAATTCTTGAAAATAGTTTTCCGAAAGTGAAAGTGAATTTTAAAAAAAATAAAATAAAACATTTGAGGGTATTTTTGTCATTTTCAAAAAATTGTAGGGGTATAAGTATAAAAGTGGGGGTACAGGGTCAGTTTTTCTAACATTAAACCCTTAGAAAATCAATTTAATATGATATGTACTTTCAAGTATTAAACTAATACGTCACAATACTATTTTTTTAATTTCACAAGTTCTTGATTTTAAAATAGTCTACAAGTCCCTTACATCAACGTGGATCAACCCGTGAACTTAAGAAATTCCATTCATTTTTGTCAAAAAGAAAATCCTATTAATGTATGATGTAGTTGTATATATTTTACTCTTTTGGGAAGCATCACATCATGCTTATGTAGTACAAAAATCCCAGTTTACTCTCCCGATATATTAACTTATTCCAACTTGTATTTACCAAAAATTAATTGATGATAGAGTATATAGTTAAGTTACAAAATTAAAAAAGAAAATGAAACAAATAAGCCAAGTACATCATATATTTTTGAAACAAATCATATTAATATAAAAAAACTACTGCCATGTATATCATATAAAACTTATTAATTACATTATTGTGTGACATCAAACTAACATCAAACTAACTTGGACTACTTTGAACGAGAATCCAAACAATTTTTTTTTGATGTGATTTACTTAATTTCAAATAACAATTCATCATTTATCTTTCTTTTTTATTTGATCATTTATTTAATTTTAAGTAACGATTTAATCTTTTATATTTTAAAATATCAACAATATTATCTTTTTTTACTGAACCTCACAAAATTTATCATCATCTTCAAACAAAACCAAGAACATCCATTATCAATTTCAAGAAAATTCATATATTCATCAAATTATTATCTCAAATATTTAAATAAGATCATATTTTCATCTCCAACTACAATATCAAATCCATCAAATAAAGAACTTACACTTTAAGATTTGATCCCTAATTTACCAAGACAATATCTTCTTCTTTCTATCTTTCTTCAAATCAAATCCTTAACTTAAATCTTAAAATCTAAGTTATTTATTTGATGAATTTGATGTTGTTGTTATTGAAGATAGAAATATGAGTTTATTTGAATATTTGAATTATGAATTTGATGAAAATATGGATTTTATTAAAGATGATTATTAATTTTATAAGTTTTATTTAAAGATGGTGATGAATTTCTGTAAAAAAAAAATGATAGTATTGTACAAATTTTAAGATATAAAATATAAAATCGAAAAAAATATATATAAAACTAACTGAAATTAAATTAAATTAAATGACCGCGTGAAGTATTTTACCTACTATCTAACCAAAACTCGGAACCATAAGAGCTCCAATTTTTAAAATCTAAACAGACTAAATTGGATATTTTTAGCTTGAGAGTGGATTAGGATATTAAGGTTGGTTACATAATTCTACGTCACAAATGTACGTCCCGCCAAAGTCCAAATCAAGTACTCCTAATTTACATTTTTCCTATTGAATTCATATCAATACCAAACATCGTCTCTTAGATTTAAGATATTATCTTTGGAGTATAAATGCAAAAGAAAATAAATTGAGACTAGATACGATTAGATAAAGTAAAAATCTATATTGTTCCAAGATAGGGTAAGTGCAAGAGATCATGTTACTTTCCTTTTAAATAAATTAATAGAAATAGAAACAATAACTAACTATTCATAATTCACGACTATATTAAAAATCACACATCGTTTGCAGCAAGATATGATCATATGATAGTAACTTCGCTTCAAACATACAAAATTTGCCCTCATTTTCACTTCAATTGTAGAAATAGCTTAATTAAGTTATTTACTAAAACTATCGATAAAATTTGAACATGCAAGAACATAAGACACAAAGAAATACTAAGTCACATAAATCAATTGACCCAAGTTAAAATTTGGCTACTTGCCTATATGAAAAATTTGTTTGTTTGAGCAGCATATCTTACAAGGCAAATTTGGTCATAAAAAAGGCTTAGATATAAGCACTTATATGTTTAATTATTAGAGAAATCTAGTAGGAATGTATTCAGTTAACCTGAGAGGAAAGCGATAAAATTCATCATTTCTAACATCTCCCTTCTTATTCTGGAAAGGAACCCACCATGGAATTCCTCTGTCCACAGCTGTTTGTTTTGCTTCAAGTGTGTTGTCAAGAACTGTCCCAACTATTATTGCCACAGTTGGTGGAGATGAGAATATTGTGTTCAATATGTCATTAAACTGTTGTCACACAATACAATGCACACCAGTTAGTTTAATTTATATACATTGTCAATGTTGAAACGCGAAATATTTATTAGTCTAAATAATCGTATAGAGTGAAGAATTAAAATTCTTCATGAGTCACTTACCCATCCACCATTTGTTCTAACTGGACCATGACCATCTGGTGAAGTGTTCATGATAAAATATTGAGGAATTGAGATCCCAAGAAACAAGGTTAGGCCGAAAACATAGATATTTCTTATGGAATTGTTATTTGTAAATTGTATAAATGAAATCCCAACAGCAGCTGCAAGAGATGGAGAGAGAGTTGTATAAGGTTTGACTTTACATGTCAAAATTATAATAATTTAATGTTTGTGTAATAGTAGTGTCACCTACCGACAATGCCGAATAAAACGCAGTATATAGCGGCAAATATTGGTAGGGGAATTGATGCGAAAAAGGCTCCGAATTTACCTGAAATAGACATGGAAAAATAATTAATTGCATATGAAACATAAATGTGCAAGGGAACTCTTCCCACAAGAATTCAAGTTGGAATATTGTACCAAAAATAGAGAAGAAAATCATGAAAGCACATGATATTTGCACCACTCTTCTGCTCCCTATATGCGTGAGACCGAGTAGACCAACATTTTCACTACAATTATAAAAAAGTTAGTAATATTGATTATATAGAATTCTTAATCTTTATAACTAGACACTAGATACATAGCAAAATTTATAAATAGAATACTAAACAGAAAAACAAAACAAAAGTTCATAAAATATCGCTTTCTTACACAGATGCTGTAGTACCGACAATAGAACCGAAAATGCCTTCAAGCAGCATGCTAAGACCCTGCATTTAGAAGAGTGAAAGACGTGAGTTTGCATCACAAAAGTTACAAGATATCGAGATTTTGTAATGTAAAAGGAATTGTTTGGAAACAAGATGATTGAAACTTCACCTGCAGCCCGATGCTTCGGGTGAGCACGTGTGCAGGAGGAGGTGTTGCACCAGAAAGCCTGGCTGCGGCGAAGAAAGTACCGGTTGACTGCATTCAAAATTTCATTAAAAAAATATCTAGATTAGATCATCGGTTTGATGACAACAGATTGACAATAATTGTAATATAGGCTAAAACAATTAAAATCATTTTCATGAGGGTAAAGTTGTCAAGCATGAACTTATAAATTATCAGGCCAATATGTAGAACTTAAAAGAGTAAATATTATTTTTGATCCCGAAATGTGTGAGGCGGTGTTATTATATCCTGAATGTATCAAAATTTCAAAAAACATCATTGAGTGTATCTTCTGTTAGTAATTTTATAGATCAAACTGAGAAACGGAAGACACATTTGAAAACCAAGGTAACTAATAGAAGACACATTTACGACCAAACAGACTAGCAAAAACACATTCAAAGATGTTTTTATAATTTAGATACATTCGAAGACTATAATGATACCGTCTGTCATATTTAAGGACCCAAATATCTATATATTCAATTAAAAATACTAAGGATAAGGAATAGTTGCTAGACCTCTGCAGAAGAGACAAGTGCTGCCCCCATCATCCCAAAGACATGACTAGCTTTGAATATTGGGGTACCCCATTGAAATGGATATGGAAATTTAATCCTGGAATCAAAACATAATTGTTATCATAAAGTTTCATCAAAGAGCATTTGAACTCAAATAAACTGTTAAGTTAAATCTACTACTTTCGCTACATACCAAGGAGCAGAAGACAAAAGGTACGAGCGATCTGTTCGGCAACTAGCTTGGGTCTGTTGTTTGGAAGTATTGTATGCACCCGCCACAGTAAGGATAGCGGCAAAAGCCCAGACAATGCCAATGCAGATAAGTAAAGCAAACCTCTCAAGTACATGATGAGCAGTTGGATGAAGGCGCTTCAAATACTGCAGGAACGGAAATGTAAAAGGTTGTTAGTAGAAGAGAATAAGACATTGGTTGGATAAACAGTTTAATTAAGCGCTTATAGCATAAGCACTTATCACATAGTGCTTATGTATAAGCTATCATGAAAAGCTTATGGAAATAGGTTGATAACAACTTATGGACATGCCATAAGCTCTCTCAAACAATGTCACAAGTACTTATGTCAGTAGATAAACTCACAAGCTAATCCAAACAGATCCTAAAACTATAAGAGATTGCTTCAGATGAGATATAAAACCTGTTGTGTTATGATCAGTAGAATGAGCATAGGTAGTCCAATCTGCACACAATCTGCAAGCTGCATGGATCAAGATAATTGAGTTTATGAACTTTCTATTTTTATTATAATAAACAACTGATTTATTCTTCGATCCAGTCCAAAAAAAAACCATTTATTCTTCGACACATCTTATGAATATTTACCATCGGAAATCCCCTTGCGAACAGACCGAGACCCACCACACATACCACAGGTACAATCACAATGGGACTAAACAACCTGATAAAGCAAGAAAAAGAGATATTAACTAATAATCATAGTAATAAATTAAACTTGTTACTTTATATGCCGATTTTTAAGAGAAATAGGGAAAATAAATCAATATTGAAGATTGACATAATAAAATTTACCTTGTTAAATTTCCCCATGTCCTACTATATCCAAGGAAGATATTGATGAAAGAAGAAACAATTAGAGATCCTTGAATTGTTCTCATTGTATAGGTAAATCTCTACAAATGCAAGTGTCATAATCGATTAGCAATTCGAATCACCAATTCCATGTTCGACGAAGCAATTCACTCAACAAATAATCAGACAAAAAAGCAACAAAATCGCAGATATGATTCAACAAACATTTGAACTTTGAACAAAACAAAAGATACATATTGCACAATTTTGAAAATGAGGTAAGATGATGCATCCAACAGCGATGAGTTTAAAATAAATAAATACATCAAAAGTTGAAATCACAATCTGTTGAAAGTTTGCGAAAAACAAACCTCATGCTCAGATGAAAAACTCTGGTCATTGTAATCATTTATGATTGACATCACCGGAAGAATGAAAGCAAGTGATCCACCCATAACCACCGGTAGCCTCGAACCAAACCAACTCTGAAGCAAAGTGTTCACACCAGACATAAACAACAATGTCTGAATCACACGCGCCTTATCGCCCTACAAAACAACAACAACAACAACAAAATCACCACAAATACATAACAAGTACCAATCTTTTTCCTCAAAATCTATGTACACACTTACATGATTCCCACCCATTTGAGGAACAAGGTTACTTGCAATCAAAACTGTTGTTCCAAGCATCACAATGTAGTGCTGAAATCCCAAAAGCAACGCTTCCGCTGCAAAATCAAATTTTTATAACCAAAAAGTGAATCTTTAAAAGGAATCTTCTTCATAAGCTCAACTAAAAATTTTACACACCGAATCTAACATAAGATTCATACAAATGACAAGAAAAAAAAACTTTAAAAAATAAACAGAGAGAATCAAACTGGAATAAAGGTAATAATCAACAAATAAACTAACAGATACAGAAAAAAAAAATTTAAACTTATAAAAAAAATATTATTACAACCCTTTTAAGTTTTAAGCCTTGACATAAGATTCTCAACTACTTTTAACATTAATCATGCCTTTTTTTTTCTTTCCAATTTATGGTATAAAAAATTAAATAAATAAAAAAGGAAGAATCAAATAGAAAGAGTGAAAAAAGGAGAAACTAACGCCATGAAGGATTTGAATGGATGCAATAGTGAAGTTGAAGAAGTTGTTCAGCTGGAGTCCAAGTGGGTCCCCTTGAAAGTCCCAGATTCTGCGGTGGTGGTCCCGGTGGCGGTGCCTGAACTGACGGTGGTGCATGGTGGTGGTCTGTCTCACCCATTTTTTTTTTCACAAAGATCAAATTTTTTCTGTCAAATTCTCTCTAATTCTCAAAGAAAAAAAAGTTAGTTTGTATTTATATAAAAAGGGCTCAAATGAATGAATAATAAATAAAATGATTATTCAGAAATATTTAAATAAAATAAAATAAAATAAAGTGGAGGAAAGTAATTTTTTCTTGATTATTGAAAAAAAAGGAAAAAGAAACGCTTATAGGAAAAGGGAAAGAGTAGTGTTGTTTTCCAGAAAAGTACTTATGAAAAAACTGAAGAGAAAACCAGTTAAGGTTTTACTAGATTGTCGTGTTGTGTAGAAAAGAATTTTTTCTTTTTTTTAATAAATTTCAATATTTTTCATTTATTAGATTGAACTAACTAACGTTAATAGACCAGAACAGCATGGATGCCATTAACGCGTGGATCTGTAGTGTTTATTACAAACTTCGAGATGCTCAAACTTTCTTACTCCTACGTTACTAGTAAAATTTTTTTGAATGAATCGAGATAATAAAAATATTTTTTAATGTCTTTTATGTTGATAATTTTGCTATGAAATTAAATAAAAATAGATTTGCAGTTACCAAAATAAGTTTGACTACTCTGTGATATATAGTTGTTGTAAATAACCATTTTGCCATTATATTTTATTTTAGTGTAAAAGATATTGTTATGGGTTGAGTTAAATTGATTGAGTGTAGCATGTCGACACTACAGTGAGCAATGAGCATGATCCCAATCCAAATGTTGATGATACCTCTTTACTAAAAATGCCACAACTGGTCAAACATAACGTCAACTGAATGTACTAACAGAAATGCGTTAACTTTCTTTCACATGTACTGTATGTTTTGCTTACAATTTTTAGAGAGAGAAAATATACACATATATATTATTCAAGAGAATATAAAATTCATTTCCATATATGTACATTTTTTCATATATTAATTCATCCATTAAGTTTTATTTAAATATGACTATTATACGGTCATGACATGGAAGTTATTTATGTTACAATGTTAAAAATTTATATTGTGAAAATATTTTTGGGTCAAAATACTTTTTTTTTAATATTGTTTTTTAACTTCGTAACTTAATATTATATAAATTGTATAGATTAAATATTTACACGTCAATATTGTCATAAACACCTCGTCAATGCTTTTTAACACTTCAATAAAAATATATCGTTCAATTTGAATCAAACTTAACAAAATAATATGTCGCTTTTATTCAATTGTTAAAAACTAATTTGAGTATTATTTTTTCTTAGGATCTAAAATAACTTGCGTAAAAAATATTATAGACTAATTTGAATTTTTATTTTTTAAGAAAAAGTACTGTGTGCAATAAGTTTAAATTAATTTTACACAAACAGATAATAAAAATTATTGATTTGTCATTTCATTATACAATTGTATCCATTATAAAAAAAAACAATTATCCAATTAACGGCTCATGTTATTTATTAGTATAAAATTATTTACACTTACGGTACATGTCCATTAAACTCTATTTTATCA
>JBBPBQ010020324.1:50621777-50665258 GCA_037974755.1 Cicer yamashitae | reverse complement strand
AAAATTCTTAGTATTTCATTTAATCTATCACAAAGATAAAGGTCCGTTTGTTTAAGATTTTTTAATAATAATTTTTTAGTATTTTAATTTTTTTATGATAACATTTTTAAAAAAGAATTTTAAAAATAAAACTTCAAATGAAAAATTATTTTAAATATTTATTTTAAAATATGATTTTAAATATTTCATCTATTTGCTACAACTTTTTTTGGATAATAAAATTTCAAAAAATGATTGAAATGAAAAGCTATTTTGAGAAGTTGTTCATAAAAATCATTTTTTAAAGATACTTTTAAAAAAATGTGATTTTTATCATGTTAAAATATCTAATTATGAATATCTAAGTTATTGAATGTCAAAATTACTTTTTTTTTTTAATTTGTAATAAATGAATATAAAAACTTCTACATTTTTATGTAAATTTTCAGAAAAATCATTTTTAAAAATATAAAGTCAAAATCATTTTTTTTTTAATCTTAAACAAACGGACTCAAAATTTTAATCTGATCTACTAAATACTTAACACAAGTCATTCCTAGAGAAAAAATTGCGTTGTTGCGCTTCTTTCAAATATCTCAAGTAGAAGCTAACCAAATTATTTAAAAGTATTTTTTCCCTTTGATCTATTTTAAGAAAGTAAATCACAAAATTGAGAAGCATGATCGAAAACATCATCTAGAAGACACTCAAAATATCCAACAAAAAACGAAGTGATTCCAAATCACACAAAAACAAGGACTACCAAAAAATAAATGAATTACTTATTCAACTTTATCGGAATCTACATATCATTGCTAATTCATTTTGAATTAAAATTTCTATATAAGATAGTTAATATGATTTCTATTATATAATTTTTATTTTGAGTGAATTGATTTCTATACTAAATATGAGTAAATTGATTACACGTTTAAATTTTAAAAGTAGCAAACATATACTATTTAAATTTAAAAATTAGTTTTTGAAATTTAAAACATTATTATATTTTAATTCTTCAAAACTTCATTTCAATGTGACACTGTATGGGCAACCATTCGATATTATGATACAATATCATAATTTTTTATACTATATAAAGTACGTTTATCTTTTCTTTAAAGGTAAAATACAAATGTCGTCCTCAGAAATATTATCTTCCCCTACAATTTATAGTTAAATAAATTTTATTACTTCAGTTTTAAAATAATAATAATGATAAGATCAATGCATGTAACATATCATTCTTAACCATGTTTATCATATATCATATAAGTGAAGCACTTAAATTATTATTAGCGTTGGATTGAGTTTCATGAATTGCAATTTAATTCGGTTGATTTTAAGTTGGATTCCAATTGATTATTGATGCTTTCAATTCTAGTAATATGTACGTCACTGGATTTGGTGATATTATTTGTAATAGTAGATGAATTTTTCATCTCTTTATACAAATTCAAAAGTAAGCATATCTCTGACGAGTTTTTTAATATTATTTGATATCCCACTTGTATTGAACAAGTTATCAATTATCATGAGTGAAACACAAATTAATATGCAATCAGTATACGATATTGATGCTACTAATCAATTCATTGGTAAAATCTATACTGATGCTAAAGAAATTGATGCTACTATCAATTATCTAATCAATTAAACAGACATGATTTGATTTATATGAGCAATGAGCAACAAGTAAATGTAATATTTATTTAACATACATATTGTTAGTCTTTGAAGTAATGCAAAAGTAAAAGATATAAATAGATATCATCTGGTTATAATCTATCAAATTTATATTGGATAAATTTGCAAGTCAATGTTCATAACATCTATTTTTTGAGTAATCTTTAAAGTCATAATAGTGATATTATAGATCAATTGTCGTAATCGAAGTTTCTATGAAGTTGTCTTGAAGTCAAAAAAAATAAAAATCGAAGAAATTAGATTCAAAATATAGTTATATAAGTCTTACTCATAACACTCTTTAACATTAGCTTTTGTCCTTTTTATTTCTTTTTATCTTTTTTTTCTTTAAATTATATTTATATCTCTATTTTTTTTTAATGAATTAATTTACGTTTGTGTTCCTGCTGAATTTATTTAGGTCACTGGAGTCCTAAATCATTAATTAATACAACTCTAAATTTAACACAAGATGGGTGTTAACTTTTTCAAAAGATTTCATGATTTCATCTTAGTTTTGAACATATTTTCCGGTAAAAAAAAAAAAAAGTAAAAAACAGCAATCAATTATCACATTATCTGATGTTTACGATAACACCCTCTCTCAAACCGACACTTGAGTGTTTCTTTATCTTATATTATTATCACACTGTAGCAATCCATTCCAAACATGATATCCACCCCACAAAAAGCAAATGATATAAAAAAACGAAACAAAATAATATGAGTTTATCAATAAGAGTACTTTGCACATAATCATCATGATGCATTAGGTGTCCCACTCTAAATGCCGGAAATATTCTTTCAAATCATATAATTCATCTGTTGAAAGTTGCATTCAGGTAGCTATTTCATCTTGAAATCAACCAAAATATTTCACATTGTTTAGTTGATTTGGAATTAATTAATTTTAAAAATAAATTGAATATATTAATATAATTTATATTTTGATTAAACCTTATATTAAATAAAAATAAATAAATATTCAACATTATATAAGTAAAATATCCCATGTCTTAAAACGACACTGGCACACGTACATACATTCCTTACTTAAATTTTGAACTCAATCTCTCTAAATTACAAACCTACACATCATTCTTACTGCACTTACACCAACAACATTTAATCAATGTTTCATGCATCTCTACTCTTTTAATGTTTTTCTTCTCCTTCTACTTCTTTTATAATGTCTTGAATTTAATGTTAGTTTGTTTCAAGTTTATTTTTATTGTGTCCGTTGAAAAGCCCCGTAGCTCTCAAGTATGAGGTTAATTTAATTATAATTGATATGAGGTTACACAAATCAAATAAATAATTTTTAACTAGATAAAATTAAAAACCGTAAATTTTCATTTCTCGTTGATCATTAACTATGTGTCGAAGATATAGACACGATAGGAATAAGATAATTACTAGATATAACATATAATTTCTCTGTGTATTAATACTTGAATATAAATAGCTTAATTAGTTGTGTTAACTTTTCTAGTCTTTGATGATGTGTATTAATGTCAAATACTTGAATATGAATAGCTTAATTAGTTGTGTTAACTTTTCTAGTCTTTGATGATTTGAAATCAATTATTGATTGTTTGATCATATTAATATAACATGAATTGCACAGTGGTGCATTGATGAAGCCACCAAACCAATAAAAAGTTCTGTAAATTACTTGTTAGTGGCAATTTGAGGGTATGTAATTAGGACACCAATATAAGATTTAAAATCTTGCCCAAACACATGAAAGAGGCACGTGACCGTGGGACAGGAGACTGTATTAAAAAAATATTGACAACATTATATTAATATTATATAAAATAAGACTTTAACGTGTATTTTTATAAACTTTTACGAATCTAGATAAAAAAAAAAAATCAAAATAATGTGAAGCAAGAAGATTGTTTCAGCAAATAGAACTTTATTTTTCCCCAAAAATATAATAAGATTAGTTAACAGAAATGCCACGGCACCGGCCTTATTACCTTACCGGGCTAATACGTACCATAACTTGATAAAACTCTTTGGTTTATCATTAATTTCTGATTTGAAATCAAGCAACCCACACACACTACAAAGTCACCGTCCTATAGTTTGATGTTTTAGTCTCTAAACAACCTCAGCAATGTGACTAAGATATACATATATACACACTAATATAATATTATATTATTCAGTAACATTTTAATTGTTACAAATTTTATAAAATTTATTATCAAATTAAAAGTTTTTATTACATTGGTCATTTATGTTAAATACTGCATAAATTTTAAATCATTTGATTGATAATTGAGATTCATAAAATTAATTAATAAAAATACATAAAACATTAATTTTAATGTATTTCAACACGTTAAATTAATTTAGAATTTTATAAAAATTTACATGAATATTTTATATAATGTAAACTTTCAATCTAACGCTGAATTTTGTAAAATTTATGAGTTAAAATGTTATAGAATGATGTAACATTACATTAGTATTACATTAGTGTAATTGATCTTTTTTATATATATATATATACACCCGCGCGCGCTTTGTTTTTGTAAGAATCTTCATAGAATTAACATGCCCCTACTATAGGAAATATTTACTATATACATATAGCAAAAATATCTATCCTCTCATGTTACAAAGAATTGATGTGCTTGATTATAAATATTGAGTTTGTTCTGAAATAACAACATTTCAAACCATAAATAACTAAGTTACAGGGTTTTTATCTTTTTTTTCTTCAAAATTTGGGGTTAATTTTTTATTTGAGAAATCTATTATCTACTCCTCATTTTTATCTCTCACTTTCAAAAGACATAAAAATATCATTTTATCTATTTTTATTCTAACTACTTGATAATAAAAAAATTTAAAATTACTAACATTTTGACAATTTTTGAATTTTTTAAATAATTTTTAAAAAATTGCATTTTGAAAGTTTTGTGTTTATCCAAAATTTCAATTATTTTTAGAAAAAATATGAAAAAACTATATTTCAAAAGTTTCATATCCATTAAAAGTTTTAAATTTTTTTTAAACTTTTGAAAAAATTGTATTTCGAAAGTTATACATTCATCCAAAGTTTTGAAATTGTTTAAAATTTTTAGAAAATTTGAATTTAGGAAGTTTCACATTAATCCATATTTTTAGAATTTTTTAAAACTTTTTAAAAAATTGCATCTCAGAAGTTTCACATTCATTCAAAGTTTAGTTTTTTTTTAACTTTTGAAAAAATTACATTTCGAAAATTTCACCAAAGTCTCAAAATTCTTTTAAATTTTTCGAAAATTTTGACTATAAAAAAATAGAGGATAAAAGAAGTAAAATAATTTTTCATGTGTTTGCAAAGTGGAAGATAAATGTGAGGCAGTGAGTGATCTTATTTTTGTAGAAGGAAACTCATTTGACGGACAAAGCCCAAAATACAATTTACAAAAGATTCAAAAAAAACTACTCCGGCTCAAGTCAATGATCAAATTGTTGTCAGTGATAAGCAAAATATGGGAGAAACTTTCTTCACTTCCAACATGACTTGCTTGCTATATACACATTTGAAAAGAAGAAGAAAAATATTAAAAAAACATTTCTAAATAAATTATGCAGTTCAAAAATATACTTCTAGAATCATGTGTAATTTTATAGAAATGTGGGTAGAGAGAGTTGCCCTATTCCGTGATGTTTACATTGCATCGATTAATTCGTAGCAGCTGAATTTGCAATAATATACCAATGGTAAAATCATATTTAGCCAAAATAATATCTCAATAAAATCAAACGCCTACTTTGATTTAAAAGAAAATACAAAAAACAAATAATGATTAACTTTTATAATTTTCTTCTGCTATGAAACAATTATTATCAGTCACACATTGATGGGTTGTACTCACAGGGTAAATAGTAGAGATTTTTCTGAAGAGAGGAGGAAAAGATTAGCTCTTGTCAAACTATTTATTGGTGGTAAAATTAAAGATTAGAGGGTCTGTCTACCATATAGAAATAATAATATGATCAAATTGGCAATAATTAATTGCAACTTCAGGTACCATAGAACTAGGGGACCTTTTACATTTAGCCACTGTTCATTATGTACTTACTATGCATATGTTCATTGGATTTTATCAACACTCACACAGCTAAACAGGAAAAGTAGTTTAGAATTCTTAAATATAAAATGCAAGAGTAATCAGAGAGACCAAGGTGGCAGGGTTTATATTGAAAGATTAATCTTCAATTCACTAAGCTAACAAAAAAAGTTTTCCTCAAGATTTCAACAATGTCAAATTACATTAATGATGGCTAAGTTTTTGTAGATTGCATTCATAATTGACCATAAATCACACTGCACATTCAAATATTTTTTTCTTCTTGGTAAACACTTATACCATTTAGCTATGTAAAATACACATTACAGATTAGCACACAAGCACAGTTCAGGCAACTTCATCAGAAGTGCCCTTTACTAAAGAATTAGGCTCAAATCCTAAAGCCTGTTAAAGCAAGTAAAAGAGAATTATCTTTCACTTCTTTCTCTTTTTCTGTTTTGATATTTACAAAGACCAATCGTGAGTGCATGAGTGGTATTTTACAAGATTTAGTGAACTCTTGTATATAACAAGACCAAATCTACTAACAAACTTAGCCTACAAAGTGTCCAAAAAAGGAGTATCACAACTTACACAAGAGTATCTCCTACCATTTCACATCAAGTGTAAGAGCCTCTGGAGGAAGAAGAATTGGTCGCAATTTTGTATACGACATATTCGACATCAAATTAGCCCATGAAACTGAATCAGATTCAATAAAAGGTTTCACTTTCTTGATCAAAACAGGCTTGAGCCTGTTTTCCTCGACTCTGGCCAATATCTCAAACCAGACCCTTTCGACACTTGGTCTTGTTCTCCAATCAGGCAACGCACTACGAGTGACATTATTCCCCACGTCTCTTTCCAATTCTAGGGGGAACTTTACAGCAGCATATGCTTTGATATTTGCTTTGATAAGGCCAGAAAATCGATCTTGAAGGATCTTATGACCAAGAAGACTTCTCAAAATTTTCTCTAACATACTTAATCTCAAACTTAAGGAAGCAACAGGGCATGCTCGTTTTCTAAACACACGGCCATGGTAACATTTTTCTGGAAGCAGTTCAACAGTGTCCTCGGAAATCAATGTGGTTCCTATATGTGCATAAGGATTCCGAGCTCCATAAGCAATCAACGATGCAGAACCTATTATGTGTAAGGGAATTAGAGGCACACACATGGATTGCAAAAAGGGCCAGAACTCACTCTTCCCCTTGCTACACGCGACACTTCCATTCGTTTGCCGATCAAGATCGGGACGATAAAAAAAAGACATTTCCCGTGCTCTTCTTACTTCGACCTTAATACCTTCACCAACAATAATGTGTTTCAAACCAGCATACGAAACATTCATCTGTAAACAGAACTCAGATATTATTGAAATATCAAAAAGACTTCTACTTGGAAATATCATAGAACAATAATCTTATCAATTAAAGGGGAAAAAACATCAATCAAACAGTTGAGCATAACAAAACAAATGACAGTAAAATGTCATTGACTTTGGAGATATCATTAGTTACAAACAGAAGATGTCAACACTAGTAGCCGCAATATACTGAGAGCCAATTTGGATGAATTTCTCAGCAAACACAGAAGCATTTATGAGTGAAAAATATCAAAAGAATCTTATAAAGTTATATACATGAGTATTTTAAACAATAGCTTCAAGTATAATTTGAAAATAGCAACTACATTTCAACTTTCTTCCCATTTAAAGTCTCCATAAACAATGATTAAACTTATAAGTACTTTTTGTTACCAGAAAAACCATAATTCCATGAACTAATTTTAATTGAGAGGCTCTAATAAATCAGAAGCTAATCCAAACTAAGCCTACAATGTCCAAGGCTATAGCAGCAAATACACGTAAGAAATAAAAACTTGTCATCGACAACAGCAATAGGTATAGCAATATAACAGTTGACCCCTTTAGTTTTCAATTCATTTCCATGTTTTCACTTCTTTACCCGAAAAGAAATTTCGCAATCAAATTGTAAGCTATTTCTATAACAAACAATGAAATAAAGTCATCATTTTACAGTATAAGCTATTTTCATAAAAAAAACAAGCTATCTTGAGTAAAAAACTAAGCTACTTTGAAAAACTTATAAAAATAAATTGAAAACAGCTTTAAGGACGTGTAACATGCAGTTTCCATTAACTCTCCCGAACAATCTCACAAATGTTTATGACAATAAATTAAGTCAAATAAGACAATCCAAACATATCCTTACAATCTAGACATAAAGGAGGTGAACAATGACAGCAAAATTCAAAGGAACCCTAACCCAAATTACCCAATAAAAATAACAATTAAAAAAAAAAAAAAACTTCAATAAATTGGTAGCAAATAGAGATCTAAATTATAACTTACGGGCAAAGAGAGTGAAAGGTGATGAAGTTCATCGACGTGCAACTCAAAGGGACCTTCCAATTTGATGTCATCAAGGAATGCGATTGAACTGAATCGATCAACGAGTGTCTCTAAATCGAGTTTTGGTGTTGCGAAGTTGTTGTTGTTGTTCCAAGAGGAAACTTGGTCGGAGAATTTGAGGGTGAAGTTATCGTTACCCGAACCGATTCGAAAGTGGTAGGTTTGGGAGGTTCCGAACCTAAGTTTTGCAAGATCGAAGTTGAAAACTCTGACATCGTTGAAATCCCACTTCTGTTTCGCTGATATTGCCTTCAATATATCCTGATTTAGATAAATTCACAACACAAAAAAAAAAAAAAAAAAAAAAAAAAAAAAAAAAAAAAAAAAAAAAATCAGAAATTTATTTGTTGTTTATTAATTAATTTGAATGAAGAAAAAGGAATGGAGAATGTGAGTAATGTACCTGGAAAATGTGGGTGAGATTGGAGTGAGTGGAAGAAGATGTGAAGGCAGTGAATTGAAGGAGAAAGATGAGGAGGAATGGAAGTTGGAGACGACCACTTACCATCGTCTCTTCCAAACGGTATGTCGTTTGTGTCGGTTACACTTGCAAGAAACTGTTTTTCTTTTTGCCTGAATTTCTTCTTTTTTTTTTTTAATACTGCCTAGTTTTCTACTATAATTTTAAGAAACAATTTAGAACAATTGTTTGAGTTAATTCACATATTAACAAGACCTAACTCTAGTTTCCATAATTTTGGGTGGGGAAGGATGGTTGCATGAATCATGATAATTACAGAGTGGGTTATACATAAACTTATGGGTATGGTAAATCTTTTAAAATAAACTTATGGGTGTGTTATACATTCAAGAAAGTGAAATGAATTGGAATATTAAATTTTATTGGTTTTTAAAATAAGAAAATTGTTCATTAAAGTTGAATATCGGCGTAAAATTGGATACAACCCAAGTATATTCATATGACTCGGTCCTATAGAAGTTTTAAATTTTTTTTTTTAGATCTACTCGGATTTATCATGTTTATTTTTATTAGGACAATCAGAAAAATATTAAACCCTAAATTTGAGATGTCGCCTCTCTCCTTTCTTCTCAATTCTAACACACATTATGTTGTGTCGCCGCCACCCTCACATTCCTTTAGTTTATTGCCTTTTCTACATGGTTGCACGTCGCCAGCCTCACATCCGTTGCACTTTTGTTCTATGTTTTTTTTTGCATTTTCATGTGTTTCAATTGTATCATTTCGAATAATGGATGTGAATGTTTATGTTACTATTTCTATTGTGAATTTTTTTAAGTTCTTGTTGGTAATTTTTAAAAACATATCATAAAAAAAATTATGGGTAATATGTACCTAAACAAAATCGAAAATAAGTGGTTTAACCCAATCTAATCCAGTGTTGTAGCGGATAGTTTATTTTTTTGACCAAAATCGGATCCCCTACACGGTTCAAGTTTGGATTTTAATCAAACCCGACCTATATACATGTAAACTTGATGTTTGATTTTATACAAACTAGATGGAGTAAACTACTAAATTAGTTTTTGTCTCTGTAAGATACTCTTAAACACGTATATGGAACAAACAATATTTCAAAATAGTTTTTTGTCTCTTTCAAACGTTATTCAGTTGAGTCCTTTTGTCTACTCCTATTTCCTGACCAATGACTTTCAATTTAATCCATACGCTTACCTCAATTCTAGTAAAATGGTCCCTATCATAATGAACATATTCAATTTAATCCATACACTTACGTCAATTCTAGTAAAATGGTCCCTATCAGAATGAATATATGATAAAAAAAAAAATCTGACTGCAAACAAAGTTGTGTAATTATCCTCACAACTCACATGATTTTTCTCAGTCCTAACCCTAAAAACAATAGTCCTCCTACAAAACCAACACTTTATCTCTTTTCTTGAAGACCCATTCAACCGAGAGCTAGAACCAATATTAATACTTTAATCTTTTGTATTCCTTGATCATATTCAATCCCCTTCATTTATTTTTTCATAAAGGAAGGAATTTATATTTGAAAAATTTATGGTTTTTGTTGTGTTTTCATAAATAAATGGGTTTAGGGTTCAAGAAGATGGAAAATCTATGACTTGTCAGTATAAGGAGATTTGAGAAATTATGACTTAAAGATGATTGGGGAAGAAGATTGAAGAAAAACAATGGAGAATAAGATTAGGAAAGAAGGGTGAAGAAGAAGATTAGAAAAAGACGATCGTTGTTTTTAAAAGAGAAAAGAACATAATAGTTGTAATAATAAATATGTTGCCCAGTCATCCACATGTGCATTTAACGGGCCACATCAACATTATTGTTTGTAATAACGTTAGTAGACCAGAGTAGATGGAGGGACTTATTGAGTAACATTTGACAAAAACACACACTATTTTGAAATATTTATAGCCTCACGGACCTGTGTTGAGAGTTCCTTACAAAGATAGAGATTAACTTTATGATTTCTCAAACTAGATGCGATAAGGATAATCGTGAATCCCTTTCAATATATTTTGGTGTCTGTGAAGTAAATTACACACTCACTTTAGCTATATCAATTAATAATAGTTGAGATAATAAAACTTCCTCAATTGCCTTCGTGCACTTTGGATTATAAAACATGATTTTTTTGTATGTTTTTATGTCTTTAGAGTACCTCTATTTTAAAAAAAAAAACTCAAGCTAATTAGTGAAGAAAAACAACTCATTAATTTTTATTAGGAAAAACTCAAGTCCCACATGGGTAAGAGGCAGAGATATATAATAGTTTATGAAGAGAGACAACTCTCACCTTACAAGTTGATTTTGTAAGAATAAGTTAAACCTAATATAAAATCTAAGATGGTATGAAAGTCTACTCAATCGGGTCATTCACCATTTATATACACACCCCAAACTCAATAGTGTTTGGCGTGATAAGGTGTAACCCCCACCTTACAAGTTGATTTTCATTCTATCGATATTTGAATAGAATAGAATAACATTAGTCGATTGCCTTTAGAGTTGCAACGTTAAAGACGCTAAAATGATTGATTTAATTTACATTTGATTGAAACTGATCTATCAATCTAAAACCAAACAAATACGGCAATAAAAATGAAAATCAAAAGAATGTAGTACTAAGACGGAGAAATCACGAAAAAACACAACAACAAAAATTAAATACATGTATAAATCACTTATTTCAATAAAAAAAAAAGTGAGAAACGATTTAGAGGGAAAAAATTGGTCTTAAATCAAACTTCTTATGTAAATAAAAATGAAATTGAACAAAAGAGAGAAAAAAAGGTGATGCGACTATTAGATTTTAAAGATACCTCTTTAACATTCGAAAATGTCACAATGTTCATTTCTAATTAAGTAAATATTATTGGTTGAATAAAAAAAAGTAAATAAATAGGATTTAATTAGTCGAAAATGTCAAATATTCATTTCTAATTAAGTAAGTAAATAATATAGGCCGAGTAAAAAAAAAGATTTAATTTATATAAATTGTTAGTATAAAGTTTTTTATCAGATAAATCAATTACAACAATCAAATCATTAAAAAAAATTTAAATTTTATCGTTAAAGATGTTTAATTTTTACTTTAATTATCTCTAAAAACACATTGATAAATAGTTGTGATGTGGTGACAATATAAATTTGTTAACATTAATTAAATTAAGAAGAGTTTAATTGTTATACCTCATTAATAAGGTGCAGTAATTTACATTAACAACACACTATAGCCATATATAAATATGATTTTGGAGATAATTATATTAATTATAATAAAATCAAATATTTTAAATGATCTAAATGCTTAGATTGATATCGTACATAAATTAAATCCAATTAAGAAAAGAAAAAAGTGAAAAATTTATTATCATTTTACAATTTTAGAACATTAGTACTCTAATAGATACATCATACAAAATGGTAAATATGACGAAGAAGCACACTATTCAATTAATTGCCATTGTCATATGAAAATGAAAATGAAAGAGAAATAACCATTACCAACACTCCCGCTGCAGCGTCTTCCTCCTCGCTCCAAACTACTCAAACCAAAGGTTCTCTCTCTCACCTTCAAATCTTTTATATTTTATTTCAATTTTCATCAATTTCTTCTCATTTCTGTTTTGGCTAGGTGTTGCGATGATGCTAGGGATCAATCATCAAGATGCAGTAAATATTTAGGGGAAAACAATTTTCAGATTTTCTGTGGTTGGTTATTGATGTTTGAGAAGTGAGAAATCGTTGACATTACTCGAAAATCGAAATTAAGTATATACTGTTTCAATCAAAGAATTGAATTTGATTTATGGCGTGTGATTGTAAAGGAACGTTAAATGTGAGAAGACCTCACTTCTATGAGGTGTATTCTCTTGCTTCTAGCTCTGAAACTATGGTAAGTTTGAAACTTCTTTTTTCTACTTCCTTGTTCTTGACCTAATTGCATTTTTTCATAAATACTCCAAAAATGTATATAACTTACCTATTTGTTATGATCTCTATTAATGAGTGAATGTGAATCACTTATTTCTAGCATATTTTGCTACTATGTTGCTAGTGAGGGAGTTCATTTATTTGTTGATGTGGTATACATTATTATAGTTGAATACTAGAGAATGGTTGGGGGATATAAAGTTGGTTTGGTGGCTGGGGTGAAGGAGTTAGGGAGTGGCGTGATAAGGAGGTTGAGGGTTTGATCACCACCCTCAGCAAAATACTAACATTATTAACGATACTAATTACTAATAGTGGTTGTTGCAAAAGAAAAAAAAAAACTAGAGACTGGTTGGAAGCAAATGGGAAAAAAAGATTATTGTTTGAGACGTTTCAAAAGCTAAAACAAATGCGATAGTGCATCTGTATGCAACAATAACAAGCTGAAGTGTGTTTTTGTTGCCTAAAGTATTTTCTTTTACTATTTTCCATTAATAAGCTTACACTGATACTAACAACAATCAAACCTTATAGATGGGACTAGGAGGGGTCTCCGATAAAAAGCTTCTTGACATTTCTTGTTGGTAACGGTATGTTTGGTAGGTGGGTTTTGGAGGGGAATTGAGAGTAGGAGGAGGGTTTTGCAGGGGAAATGAGAGTTGGAGGAGGCTAATGGTTAGTTTTCCCCTTGTTTGTGACTTTTTAAAAACAATTGAAACAGTTTGGGGTTTTTAAAATCCCCTTCAAAGCCGTCCTATATCGTTTTTTTTTTACTTTCCCCAAATTGGGAGATTTACTCTCCCTTCCAAGCAAAGTGAAGGATTACCCTCACTTTCCCTCTGCTCCGCTCCTAATTCCCACACATAGCCTAAATGAGGCTGATACCTTAAAGTCCTACCTTTCCCAAAAAGTCATGATAAGGAATCAAGTGGCCCTTAAAAGTGTGAAGTAGTCAAGTTTGCAGTCTTAAAGTAAGACTATCCTCCTTAATTTCCAGTGTCATGTATCTAAACAAAAAAATGATGTCAGTTGTTATTTTATTTTTGGGTATTGTTGGTAGTGGGGTTTAAGATGAAAGGAGGAGAGAATATAATAAGAACTTTGAATATCATTGATAATAACTTGATATTGACTTCATAGTAGCTTGATACAAACGACTAAATACTAATCCCTATTTATAGTGATACATAGACCCAATTCTAAATAAATAGGGAAATCAAGATACAAATAATAGTAATAATAATAATAATAAGTAGGAGATATTGAAATTTATCGTAAGAGATAATCTAAGATATGCTAAAATTGATAATTGATAGCAGGAGATAAACCAAGATATTCTAACATAATATCAATGTATTATAGCATATTATTTTATTTTCTTACAGGTATCATAAAATGCTTTTGGAGTTTCTGTTTGAATATATATTCTTTTGTTGCAGAGGATTCCAGATGGTTTCATTTGTCAAATGGAGGGAAGGACATGCGGATTAGTTTCATTAACAGGTCCAAGTGGAAACACTTGGCAAGTTCGTTTAGTTGAGCAGAACAATTATCTATTCTTCCATCATGGATGGTCAACATTTGTGGGAGATCATCATTTAAAATATGGCGACCTTTTGGTTTTCAGATACGAGGGTCAGCTGCATTTCACGGTGCAAGTATTTGGTGAGAATGCATGCGAGAAAGAAGCAGCATTTCATTCTGAATGCAATCTAAATTCATTCAACTTCGATAATATTAAAGGACAGAAAAGTGATGCTATGGAGAGTTCTTCTTTGGATGTTGTCGGAGGTGATCAGAGGAAAATGAGATGCGGCACCATTGAAAACCAGGAGCTTGCTCTGGGTATTGCTGGTAGAGATCTATCCAAGTATGAGGTAGTTAAACCAATTAGTATTATCAGAGAAATAGAAGAAACATACAAAGAATGTTCAACTAGTGCTGTCCCTGTTCCTTTTCACCCAGCAAATAGCAATGAAGATGAAGGTAATATTTTAGGATCCTTTCTATATCTTAACATGTAAAAAAATTGATTTCTCAAAAAAATATGTATTAAAACTGGTCTCATCTTCCCTAGCAAACTGATACTCTTCTAGGAACTAGGAAAGAGTATTTTGCATTCATATCCTTATATTTATGCCAGAGCATACCCTTATTTAATACTCCATGTTTTATATGTAGAAATGCCATCCAGAATACAATATATTATTAAAATCTTAAACTCTTGCTTGAATTGTTCAATTCCACAGAGGCAGCCATCTTGTATAGAAGTGGGAAGGAAGATGATCATTATATTGTCAGCGGAGCTTCAATGTCAAAGTTATCAGCACATGATGAGAAAAAGATAGCCCAGTCATTTACCTCCTCTTTTCCATATTTTGTTAAAATAATTAAAAGCTTCAATGTCAGTGGTTCATATACTCTGGTGAGTTGTTCCCTTTTGTGATTCTTAATTTATCTTCCAAGTGATGTTGTTTTAGCTCTCTGCTCTGATCGTAAGTCACTTATGTTTATGTAGTGTTTCATCTGCTTGAGAAACTGATCTGGTTGGGGTATATTAATTTTTACAAATTGATTTCTTTGCAATTACAATTTTGTATTTTTCCAATAAGTACCAGTTGTTATTGTTATCATCGTTTTCCGCTCTTCAAATTTTGGATTGAATGATATTGTAATTTTAACTTTCCTTCTCCTCACATATTTCCTATTTTGAGTGTACTGGTCAAAATATTTGCTATGTAAAGTTTTCTTCTGATTCACTGTGCTTGGCATTAAACCGAAATCTCTTGCTGATACTGATTTATAATTGACATAATGCAGAATATACCGTATCAATTTTCGATGTCACATTTTCCAAATTGCAAGATAAAGATTATTCTTCATAATTTGAAGGGAGAACACTGGACTGTTAATTCCGTTCCAACAACTAGAGTGCATACAAGTCACACTCTTTGTGGAGGATGGATGGCTTTTGTCCGTGGCAATAACATAAAGGTTGGGGATGTTTGCATTTTCGAACTTATACGTGAATGTGAATTACGTGTTCGCATTGCCGAGGTTGGAAAAGATGGGCTGGACTGCCAGGTTGGAAAACTAGCTTTTAGTATGCTTAGTGCAGGACATGATGTCGCTTGCAATAAGACTTCCAAATATAAGCCAAAGAATCCTAAAGTCAGCTCAAAGTGCAGAAACAAAGTTGATCTGTCAGATAAAAAATTGTCGAAGATTGGTCAAGAAGCTGTTTTATCCATTGACTTAAAAAAATCTGGTAGAGCTTCAAATACTTCGAAGAAGATGGGGCTTTGTCCCCAGTCGAAAGCTTCCCATAAAAAGTTGGGTAAGGTTTTTCCTCTGTTCACTAGATGACCCACTCAAATTATATTGCATTGTAGATCTATATCTTAAGTTTCTGCATCAAATTTCTATGAAGTATTTTATTTTCAGAAAAAGAAATAGAATATAATTCAAGTCCTTGAGATTTGAGAATTGCAATCATGTTACTTTGCTAGTGAAAGAAAGATAAAAAGGATAAATATTGAATACTTTCCTTCTATAATAAACGTTTCTACCTTCAAATTATGACCTCAGTCACATTTGAACTGTAAACAAAGACAGCTGTATCAAGGAGACATCGTGTGGAAGATGAACTAAGCTCCCAGGCTAAAGCTGGTTTGAGAATGTTGTTTGCACTCGACGAACAAAGAGTAGCTCAAGCTTTTTCATCCCCATTTCCTAATTTTGTGAAAATCATGAAGAAGTTCAATGTCAGTGGATCATACACTTTGGTGAGTAATACACACATTACACAACTAATTAGTGTTAGGATGTGTATTTAAAATAAATATCAATGCTTAATTATCGAATGCTTGTTACACTGTAGAAAATCCCATATCAGTTCTCTGCTGCACATCTCCCCTCATACAAAACAGAAGTTACGCTTCGCAATTCAAAAGGCGAATGTTGGACTGTGAACTCTGTCCCAGATGCTAAAGGGAGAACAATCCACACCTTTTGTGGGGGATGGATGGCCTTTGTTCGTGATAATGACATCAATTTTGGTGACACTTGCATTTTTGAGCTTGTTTCTCATTATGAGATGCAGGTTTATATATCTGGGGTTGGAAAGGAAGGTCTTGATGATCAAAATGGTCTTGTGAAACTTAACAGCTAGTTAGTAGCTACTGTTCCATCTACATGCTAACGTTCTTGTTTGTGAGAAAGATAAATCAATCTTCAATAAAGATCTTTTGTTGTAAGAGTAGCAAAAGACTTTATTCATTTTATGCATGTCAGTAAATTAGCTGTATCATCACTAATCAAGATCATAGAATGTATTGATTATATATTATGCCATTGTTGTTTTAGTTCATTATAACATTCAGTAGGCTCGTGAAATGTTGGTCTCGTACAGGCAAAAACCACACTCTGATTTTTGTACATGTCTCGCGATTCATGAGTTAATTGTTGTCTTGTTATGTAGTACATGTTGTCTTGTTATGTAGTACATTTTTCAACAGGAGTTTGACCACTTTGTACACCAAAGGCAATATTCTATGTAGTACCTTCGGTTTCTTTTTTCTTTTTTTTTTTTTGGCAAAAATATCCTTTGGTTTCTTTGTTCATTTCACTTATATTTCCTTTTCAATTAAAATTAATAAATAAATAAACACCCATCTAAGTACACACTTACTGATAGGTTCATCTGTGAATCATTAAGTCTCACATCAATTATTAATGAGCTAAATGTAAACTATATAAAAAAAATATTTATATATTTAACGTCTTAAAGTTCTTGGTGAAAATATGGTATTAATTAATCAAAAAGAAAAAATTGTGTTAAAGTCTTTTGTGGTTTTGGAGAATTTGGTTCGTCGATCCTCTCGCGCTTTCAGACTCCCTAACAAGTCGTATTAGAGCCCTTAGTTCGACTTGGTGGGGGAGCAGGAGTGGATCTTGGTGTATTAGATTGTTGAATCGAAAGTCTTCTCTGGCGGTGTCATCGGGAGATGTGTTATGTTGGTTCTAACTTGTTGGTTAAATGTGAGTCGTTAAGTCTCACATCAACGTTAGATATATAAGAGAGATGATCAATATATCAATTGTCTTAGGGCCCATAAAACTGAATAATGATATGATATAATATTGATAGGATAATCATTATCATATCATGTGTTTGATACACATATGATAACAACATTTTACTTATGTCTTGCTACGAAACCGATGTAATGCCTATAGAAGGATGTGCATTGTTGTTGCAAAACTGGACATGTTATCGTTTGTCTTGTGTCGCTCCAGAATCACCCAGTGCATCGATATTTCCACTTACGCAAAGGTAACTATTGCAAATAAATTTTTTATATTTTTCTTTTTTTTAACTAACTACTTACCATATTACTAATTTTATTATATTTTTTTTTATTTTTGATATATTCGATAGATTTAAGATTTAATTCTAGTGGTCTAAATTTCAATAAAATTCCTCATAACAACATAAAAGGATACCGAAAAACAATCGATCACATGATGATTTAGGAAGTAATATATTCATTCACATTTTTTTGCATTTTTTTAATTATATTGTTTTTTTTATACCTCTTAATATTTACTTTAGCCTATTTTTAACATATCAGTTTCGTTGGAGACCGTACCTCGGGTTCCAACACAAGATTTCCGAACAAGAGATGAACACATGGACTGCATGTACCTATCTGCACTGTTATCATATTGTCGAAAAACATCATATAGATATAGTCGCACTTCAGTTCGGCTTTCATCGACAAATTTCACAATCACTAGAGGACATGAAAATCTATACCATGAGGTCAACATGAGGTGTGACATTGATGATAATTGAAACTGGGTTTGGAAAGAAGAGATTAAACATTGAAATAAACGTGAAATTAGTATTGCAAGATCAATTCGTAGAAGGTGTTTTACGCCACAGTAAAGAATATATGAATTAGTTTAAACATCACACCAAATTATATATATCTGTGGAACAATATCTGCGTGATCCACGTTTGCAACCTTCATCATAGTGCACTCAACCACACAACAACAAACCATGCACCATAACTGTCTTTATCATCACCTCACCTGCATGCCCCTACAAAAGTTCCATATAATGGTCCGTCACCACCACCACATCTACATGAATTTGCAGATCTATCGACTCAGTATTACGTTCCGGTAGTGTCAGAAATACCAACCCCGTTCGTCCGACATCGATATTTTCTATAATTTGTTTGGAACTCATTGCACAACTTCTGAGTTGGCTTATGCTGTTTTTGATTTCATGTATAACCACAAAACTCAAAATTATACAGAGAAAGGTAGTAGTGGTTCTAATCCACATACAAAGGATAACGATCAAAATGAGGATCAACTAGAACAATCTCAACTTGTTCAAAGAGTTAGACGAGTTCGACGACAGCCTATATGTGGAACTGGAGGACATGTAGATGGAAATCATTAATTTAATGTTGATTTATTTATTTTTTTTCAATTTGTGGTATTTTTTCTTTAATTTAATGTATTTTGTTTCTTCAATTTAATGTATTTTATTTTATTAATATAATTTACTTTATTATTATTATTATCTTTTATTTATTTAATCTGAAAAAAAAAAAAAAGAAAATCGTTAACAAAATAAAATTAAGTTGCTAATATCTACCAAATAGGAGTGACATGTTATTTGTTTTGGCACATCTACTCAACTACATTAACTTTGATGTATTTGTTTCTATTAAATGTATTTTGATTTTTTAAAAATATTTTATTATTATTTTGTTTATTAAATTAACAATATTTTATTTTTATTTATTAGATCGTAATAAAAATAAGAAGAAGTTGTTAACAAAATAAAATTATTTAATTTTATTAATATAATTTTGTTTTTTAAATATTTAAATTATTTTTTATTAATTAAATTAGGAGCATCCGTAACTGCATAGCATCAGAATCTCACTATCGATCTGTAGTTGGCCAGCAGCATAGGCTAGGCACCATAGAACATGCCACAGTGCATGAGCGCGCTTTACCAGGCTTTCTCTGATAGGGGCTCGAACGCCGTTGCTTGTTTGAGTCTAGGCATACTGTAGACGGCCCAGCCCAGACAGTGATTGATGACGAAAGCCCGCCAGCGAAAGCCGAAGCACAGGTTCGTAGACCTCTCCGAATCCCTCGAAAGCTAAGGGATTTACGGTCAACACTATCTCAAAGAGCATGACCCCGTTGACGAAATCTCTAAACTAGGGCTGGGGGAATTACTTCAACTCTAACAATTTTTCAAAAATTAAAATGAAAAAAAAATTAAAATTTTTTAAAAAAGGGGATATATTGATAAAAAAAATCCTTCATTTGCTTGTAAAAAAAAATGACGTCTGCCTTGGGAAATACCAAACGGTTGTTTTAAAGCTTCTACCTTTCTTTCTTTTCATCAAACAAATAACAAAACTTCTACTTTGAACTATTTTCATTTTGAAATGGGTGGAGAACAAAACTTCAAATCGTCATGGGAACAAGACATCTACTGGAACCATTTCCAGTTCAACCATTTTGTCCAATTTCTTAGTAAAGATTATCATCAACGACTAGTCAGTACTTTCTTCCTCTTTTCCTTCTTGTAAAACTTAAAAAAAGAAATCTTTCTTTCTTGTAAACGACTTTTTTTTTTTTTTTTAGTTTTGAGGGTGTTGTATGCATGCATTTCGTTTCATATCTATACTGATTTTTCACCTTCCCTTTAGTACTTTTCTTTTTTCATTGGAAATGAATAAAAAAAAAAATTCTTAATCGGTAGAAAAAAAAAGAAAAACATTTTTTAAAAGTTTTCAGGTGTTGTATGGATGTACTTTATTCCATATCTATACCGTTTTTTCACTTTCGCTTTAATTTTTTTTTTTTACTTTCCCACTTTTTATTTTTTTTAAAAATCTGTTTACAGTGTTTGAAGAAAGTTGAGTTTTTTTTATTGTTTGTACTAAGATTTTTTACCTTTTGATTACTGTAGTTGTTAAAGTTTTTTGCCCTGGTTATTATATTATATGGTATACTTCTTTTTAAATAATGGCTTAGGAACTGTGACTTAGATCTGTGTTTTTTTTTTCCCCTTTCTCTAGTATTTGTTTTTGAGAAATTTTGTTGCGAGCTTTGTTTTTTTGGTGAATAACTTTGTTGTGAGTTTGTTTTGCAATAGAGAAACCATGCATCTACATTGTAATTGCAATAAATTCATGCTTGTGTTGTCTGGCTTAAAACAAAAGATAAAGGAAGTTAATTAGTAGATTGTAGTGTGGTTATTGTTTTTGAGTTATTCTTCTTCTAATTGTTGTGTTAATATAGTGTTGAGTTATTTTTTGATTAAGGGTTGTTTTTCAACCAAAAATTTAGTTCTTCAATTCAAATGTTTCTTAATCTCAAAATGGAAATTTATATTTTAATTGTAGGCACTTCCTCAAACATTCTCACAGAATGTAAAGAAGAAGTTGCCAAAAGATGTGTCACTCAAAGGCCCCGGTGGAGCTGTGTGGAATATAATGCTAACAACTAGAGATGATATTGTTTACTTCGCGGACGGTTGGCAACAATTCGCGAAAGATCACGCTTTGAAAGAGAATGATTTCCTTGTCTTCAAATACAACGGTGAATCGGTGTTCGAAGTTTTAGTCTTTGATGGAGAAAGTTTGTGTGAGAAGGCAACTTCTTATTTTGTTGGAAAATGTAAAGGGTGTTGTGGCAAGGAAAAGGACACAAACAATTCTGATGAAGAAATCAATAATATTTCTAATGCTGGTGTTGAATGTGGTTCACCTGCGAAACTTGTGCATCTTAACAATATTGCTGAACCTTCTAAAACAACCAAAGGAAAGATGTCTAATGATCGTGTCGAATCTTGTCCTGAGGAATTCATGGCTGATGCAGTCACTAAAACCGGGACCAAGAGCTCTGTTATGTCTGTCCAGAAGAGAGGAAGACCACCAAAAGTATCTAATTTTTCTGGGTGACTTGTATCATGGAACCTCAGGTTAAAATATTTCTTTCATATTCATTCACTTTTGCTATATTCTAAATTGGATTTAATTTATAAACACGGTCGGCGTGCAAAAAGTTTTTATTTTTACACTATAAATCAATTAAGGAGTGTTTTAGTGGACCAGCATAACATATGGTCCACCGCGTACAGGTGCTTAAAAATCACCCATAGCTTGGATGATGATGCTGAGTAGAAGTTCATGGCCCTACTCGTTCATATGGTTGAGATAGTGACTAGATTGGTGTCGGTTTGACAAGTTCGTCTTTTCATGGACACATACTCGTTTTTCCTTGTTTTTATAAACAAACTTCAATCAAGTCACTTTCTCAACTCAAATGAGGAGGACCACAAACTTCTACTGCTATGAGATAATGTTTGTGTCGGTGGAATTTTAAACAATTTTAAGTACTTATCACAATGAACCACTTCTGAAAGTGATCCAACCATAAAATTTGCTATCAATTATAGCAACCATATCATTAAAAACATTTAACTTTTATCATAACTATTTCTCAATTCACACGTATTGATAGTTGTGTTGCCAGCTTTTTACATTGAGAGTCTATCTATAAAAATTAAACTCTTCTAAATTATTCAGTAACTATAGCTTATTGATGTCATTGTTTTCTCTTCCTTCTACCGCCATGTTTTTTGTCCAAACTAGTTTCTTTCCGTTTTCTATTTCTTAGACCATATACTCACTTTTTTTCTTCATTTTTCTCATGATTTCATGTAACAAAGAAAGATGTCGAAGACTATTAATTTCAAGGTGGAAGCTGACTTTGAGTTATGAATTCAGAGGAAGGTTATATTGTGTTATCTGTTTTTTTTACTGTCGTGTTTGGTACGATGAAAGATAAATCTTTTTGGATTTTAGGACACATAGATAGTACAAAGGAGCACTTAAATGAAACTCTTATTGGACATGGATAGTACATGGAAGCATGAAATTGTTATTAAGGTACTAGTCATTACATTGTTAAATTAACCTACTTATCAATTCAAAGGGTTAATTTATAAGCTTTATTAACGTGACAATGATATAATCTTAAATAAAAAGATTTGAATCAAAACAATACATGTGTAATTAAGCAATGTTCCTATTAATACAAATTTATTTATTTAGACTTAGTATAATGTGTACAAATAAATGAAGTGGTACATGTTGCACAATAGAAGTATATTGACTTAGTGGTGTTAAAAGGGTTTTCCTTTGGATTTTTCTATTAATTTAGATTTTAAGTTAAAATTAATTCTATAATTAAAACTAATTCTATTTGACACATCTAAATATGTTAAAAATTCATTCTTCATCTCTAGAACAAATTTTACCTCAACCTAAACTGAAATGAAACATAGATTTAAATAGTTTATAAATTTTAGATTTGCATAGAAACAAATAAGTTTCTTGAAAATAATCTATTTGGTCCCATCAAATCAAATCCATATGGTGGTACCATCAACATTAGTCAGCCCACAATATGGAGTTACTTGGACCGCTAGATTACGTCATGTTAGACTTTAGAAAACTTACATATGATATAATAAAAAAAATTTACATTCTAATTTTGGTCCGTTAAGTTTCATGTGCTTATTTTTAGGTCAGAGTTTTTGAAACTTTAATATGATCTATTAATCTACTTAAAGAGATTTATTTGAGTAATTTATCCTATATTTAATTAGATGACCTAACTACTTAATTTACCAATTAAATTAAGTTCTATTTTAAGATTGAACATAATATTTTTTAGATAATCTATTATTATATGATATTCTATTTGTCCCATAATAATTGTAGTTTTAGGTTTTTTAATGTAATTTTTTAATCAATTATATCATCTAATTAATATTATATGCATCACTTTCAATTTAATATCTCTCTACTTTATATTTATGATAATTGAACTCAATTAATTATTTATGAGAATAGTTTGGTAACATTATTTTCTCTCTTTCATTTATCATATTTTTCTTAATCTAAAATAGTCAAATGCGACAATTATTTTGAAACAGAGGAAGTATGTATTTAAACTCTATTTTATTATAATATCTTTAAACATGTCAAAAATTAATGTAGGTTAAAAATACACAAGTTAATATCATAACAAAAATTTATATATATGAACGAAGATCTGTTAACTTTAGGAATAACTATGTGAAGAGTTACTTCGTTTAATAACTCAATATAAACGATGAATTTTACTAATCCAATCGTCACAACAAATTTTTTATTGAGTAGATCAACTCCGTAAATTTTTATAAATTTTTAAGAGTTATTAAGTAGAGTAACACATCACAAATGTATCGATTTGATAGATCTTCACGATTTTCAGTAATATAACAGTCACTAAATATTGTTACTAAATAGACTTCTAAAATAATCTAAAAAATTTAACTTTATCTATTTTATTTTTAAAAAGGACTTACTATAGACTAGACTATAAGCCCTAGCATTCGATGTGACGGATTTCCCCTAATTATTAAAAAAAAATGAAGATTATATTATGCACTCCATATCTAAACCTGCCACCCCTCAATCAACGTGAAAATATAATTTTGTCATTTATAAAATCTTCAACTTTTTTAACTTCTCATTTTTTCACCCCTCCTTCCAAAATATTCGAAAGTTTCCAAAGTTTCGAAATGACAATTTCCAGAATTTTTGAAACTTTCGAACAATTCGAAACTTCTGAAATAGAAAATTTCATAATTTTCAAAATTGGAAAATTTTGGAACTTTCCATATTTGGAAAATTTCGAAACTTTCCAAATTTTTTAAATGTAATCCTTACTTCGAAAATTTCCAGATTTGGAAACTTTCGAAATTTTCCAGATTTGGAAATTTTCGAAACTTTCCAAATTTGGAAACTTTCAAAACTTTCCAAATTTTTGAAATGTAATACTTATTTCGACAATTTGAAACTTTCGAAAGTTTCAAAAATTTAAAACTTCCGAAACTATCAATTTTGAAACTTATTATAAATTGTTAAAAGGATAAAATTGTATTTTCATGTGCCTTTGAGGGGGTGGCAGGTATAGGTGTGGGTGTAACGCCCCAGATTTTTATCCAAGACATTACTTAAAAATATTTGTTTTCTTTCAAAAATGACATAATTTTTTTTTAAAGGAGTAGTTCATCATGTAATCAATAAAATTTCACTAGTAAATAGTTTGATTTCATTTTATGAAATAACACAACGCAATTTACCGGACATCATTTAAATTCTCCTTAAGTGAAATAAAAACAAATGTTGACTGATTCAGGTTTTACCTAGCGGAAGGACCTCATCTCCGCATTTCTATTTAAAATTGACGATGAAAAGTAAATAAACTTTAAAAATGTACCACATCGGTCTTATCACTACAAACATTATTTTTTTTTAATTAAAGTACCCCTTTTTCCCATGCGCGTGCGCCAAGCAAACGTCATTCATGCAACTCTTCGAGATCGTTAGTACCTAAATGTTGGTGTAAGGGGTCAGTTCATCCCACGGCAAAATTAAACCAAATAATAAGTTAATAACTATAAAATATGAATATAAAATCTTTTTGTAATAAAAGATTTAGAGAAATAATTTTTTTTATCATTCACAGAGATGTATCAAGAGTCATAAAAAGGCATCTAAATAAATCGAGTAGCAACTCACCTTAGAGCAAATAATTAGATCAAAATAAAAATAACAATAAAATGAATGTATGCTCCTAAACATATATGATCCGGATATAACCAGCCACACAGGCGTCCACACATAAGTCACCCATACCAATGGGGAAAATTAAACTAGTCACACAGGCGTCCACAAAGATGCATATGATATGTAATGAAATGATAATGATGCTCGGAATTTACAAATCACTAGCCACAGACAACCACAAAGAAAATGTCTTAACACGAATAATCAGACACTTAGGCAACCACAAAGAGAAAACTTATTCAAACCACAAATCACCAGCCACTTAGGCAACCACAAAGATAATAATATTTAAAACACAAATAACCAGCCACATAGACAACCACAAAGATAAAAATATTCAAGGTTAAATTTTAATCACATATGACATCAACATTTTATTCTCATGGATGCTTACAATCGAGAATCAGTAATTTTGCTATCCCAAATATATAACACACAAACACGCGAATAAATATCTTAGAGTCACAACTTTCGTTTTATAAGCTATAAAATTGGATTAGCCATGTGTTATTGATAGACATCAAAACTCAAAACTCAAATAACGAAGAACACAAACAAATATGAATTTTATTTCTTCTACTATAAAATTTCTCCCAACTATTAGTCATTTAGACATACAACTCAAGGTTTACCACTATACACATCCCAAAAATCAACTTAATCATGTTATCACAATTAAAAATTAAAACTTTTCATCAATTCCCTCAAGACTCATATAGTATTCATAAAAATCAAAACTTTGAAATGAAATAGCACAAAAATCGAAACTTTACATTAAAAACATCCTAACAAACATATTACTCATGAGATCATAATAAAAATCATAACTTTATAATTAAGTATACCTAAACAACAGAAAAATTGCAACTTTACATCAAATATATGACAACAAGCATATTACTCAGGTTATAATGATAAAAATCAAAATTTTATAATTAATGTTATCAAGGCAAACATATTACTCATAAAAACAAAACATTATAGTTAAATTCTTTAAGGCAAACATAAAATCAACATTTTTCTTTTAAGACATCAAGACATCATATCAATATCTTACAAACTATTAATTTAATATCCAACCTAACCTCGCATGGGAAAAAGCCCTTACCTTGAGTGCTTTCCTTCCAGGTGACACTATATAGCCCTCGAAAATCTCACCAAGATGAAGGAACGGAAGTTTAGAACTTCGATAACGTAAGGATGGTTGTTTGAGTGGCTTAGAAAATATTTGAGATAGATGAAAATGTTGGTAATGGCGTGTGGGTGATTATGATTTTTTTTCTCTACTGCAAGTTTAATCGTGTCCTACGAATGAGAGGTGTATGTGACTAATAAAGGAGACGTGGGGCTGATCAGAAAGAAGGAATAATTCTCTTCATTGAATTTAATTGCACACATGAATAAGGAACTCAATAGAAATAATACCATTCAATGACCAACCGTTAGTAATTAATTGACATTCATGTGTTAATTCTTGCTAGTTACACATTTGAATGGACACAAGGGAAAGTGCACGGTTCTATAATTAAAAATAAAATATAGTTATCAAAAGTAGTAGTATGGGTGATTCAATTTTGACTTAGTCAAAATTGACTTGGTCATTGTTCACTCTAAGATAGAAATTTCTAGAGTTTTAATTAGTTCATAATAAAAATCCAAATAATTAATTAATTAATATAAAAATACTTCATCAAATAATTGAACATCCAAGGAAAAATTATCTTACTATCATCACACTGAAATTAATAAAACAGAATAAACAAAACTAAGGGTTTTAAATTAATTAATTAAAATAAAGGGTGTTACAGTGGGGGTGCATGGTATAATCCTTAAAAAATATATATATTACAAACAGTAGAAATTCTCAATATATATAGTATTAATTCATTGATTTCATAAGTAAAAAATTCTCAATATATATGTAGCATGTGTGACTTTTGTAACTCTCAATATATATAGTAGAAATTTATTGACTCTATGAGTAACTCTGTGATGAGTTACTGTACTTAATAATTCAACATAAACGATGAATTTTATCAATTTAATATATTACAAGCAGTAACACACAAATGCTATTTACTTTTCATAATATTTTATATCTTATATTTTCATTATCTATCCCAATCAAATAAAGAAAAACTTTTTTTTTGGACAAAAATAAAGAAAAATTTATGCTTTAAAAATGTTATATTATCATTTATTAATATTATTTTCAATTACTGAAATATTATTTATTTTCAGTTTTCTAATATTTATATAAAAATAGAGAAAATAAAAAATATTTTTATTATTCATTTTCAATGAAAAAACTAAAATTAATAAAAATAAGAAAAAACATTAAGAAAAATAACCGTCTCATATTGCTTACAAATTGAGTCATTGAGAGCCGTGCTGTATGAATACAATAAGGAAAGTTGGTCAACAAAGCAACAATCGAAAATAACTGAGGTATTTTAGCACTCAAATAGACCAAGCGAGTAGCATGTTGTCATTAGTGTGAATAGCATGTTGTCATTACCAACTAAAAATTAGGAAAAATAATCCTATCACATTGTTCATTAATTAAATCATCAATAGTCATGTTATATGAATGAAATAAAGAAAGTTTGTCAGCAAAACAACTAGGGCTTTTGGCACCCAAATAGAGTCAAACAATTAGCACACTCTCTTTTTTTAGTGCGAGTAGCACGCTATCATAACCAACTAAAATTTACGAAAAATAATTCTCTCACATTATTCATTAATTGAATCATCGATAGTTGTGCTATATGAATGCAATAAGGAAAGTCGATTCACGAAACAACAATCGAAAACAACTAAGACATTTTTGCATTCAAATAGAGCCAAACGAGTAGCACGCCCTTACTAAAACTAAGGGGGAAAAATCAAGAAAAATAACCCTTTCATATTGTTCACAAATTGAATCATCGAGAGTTGTATGAATGGAATAAGGAAAATTGGCCAGGAAAACAACAATCGAAAATAACGGAGAAGTTTTGGCACTCAAATAGAGCCAAGTGAGTGGCACATCGCCTATTTTTTAGTGCAAATAACACGGTTTCATTACCAATTAAAAATTAGGAAAAATATTCCTCTCATCACATTATTCATAAATTAAATCATCGATAGTCATGTTATATAAATGCAATAAGAAAAGTTTGTTAGCAAAACAACAATCGAAAACAACTGAGGCGTTTTGACACCCAAATAGAGCCAAACGATCAGCACACTGTCTTTTTTTAGTGCGAGTAGCACGCTATCATTACCAATTAAAAATTAGGAAAAATAATAATGCAATAAGGAAAGTCGGTTAACAAAGCAACAATCGAAAACAATTGAGATGTTTTAGCACTCAAATAGAGCCAAGCGAGTAGCACACACTGTCATCACCAACTAAAAATTAGGAAAAGTAATTCTCTCACATTATTTATTAATTGAATCATCGATAGTTGTGTTATATGAATGTAATAAGTAAAGTTGGTAAGCAAAACAACAATCAAAACAACAGAGGTGTTTTGGCACTCAAATACAGTCAAACGAGTAGTACACTGTCTTTTATTTAGTGCAAGTAACACGCTATCATTACAAATTAAAAATTAGGAAAAGTAATCATCTCGCATTATTCATTAATTGAGTCATTTATAGTCGTGACATATCAATGAAATTAGAAAAGTTGGTAAACAAAGCAGCAATTGAGGCGTTTTGACACTCAAATAGAGTCAAACAAGTGACACACTTACTTTTTTTAGTGCGAGTAACATGCTATCATTACCAACTAAATATTAGGAAAAATAGTCCTCTCACATTATTCATTAATTGAATCTTCAAATGTGGAATATATCATTTAAAAGCGACAAAATTGAAAGAGATTTATAAAAGAGAAAGAGTGAGAAGCACACTATATAAGATAGGAAATTTATTCTTCGCATTTTGAGTGAAAAGTTATTTTGGTTATTGAACTTATGAGAGTATGTCATAATCTTTTAATGTAATAAAATTTCATAAACATCAAATATATCTTTCTAAAATAAATGTATATTTTTCAAACGATTAAGTATACAAATATATTTTTTGTTTGCTAATATAATTCTCAAATATATCTTTTATTAATATATTTAATCCAAAAAGTTACTACCAAAAATGCATTTAAAAATGTTTTTGCAATTTCAAAGATTAAAAAATTATATTATCAATTTATCACAATAATTTTTTTAGGTATACACTACATCACTAACAATTTAAAAAGATTTTACTTATACATCTAATTACCAAATTATGTATCACGATTATAATTACTAAAATGTGATCATAAATATCTACATTATAATATGTAATATTATATTTCTTTTTGCGATTAAACTCAAATCCTAAAATTATATATAGATCTTTTTTTGAAGTAAAGGCCTATTTTGGTCCTTGAGAAATTTTAGGAGACCCAATTTAATCATTGAAAAAAATAAAATCAATTTTTAGTTCTAAAAAAATAAACCGGACCAAATTAGTCCTAACGTGAACCATAGTAAAAAAAATTGTTTTTTTTGCTGACTTGTCTTATCAACTTATTACCGCACATGTAATTTCTATAAAATGGGACAAATAGGTTTTTGACAATAATTAAAAATGGACAATTAAGTCAGGATTAAATGAACAAACTTAGAGTCATTATCACATACTTAATTAACTATTTTTAATTATTGTCAAAGATCTAATTGTCCATTTTTAATGAAATTACGTGTGGGATAATCAAGTTGATTAGTTATGCAAAAAATATTTAATTTTTTAATCATGGTTCACTTAAGGACTAATTTGACCTGGTTTATTTTTTTTATGACTAAAAAATATTTTTATTTTTCTCAAAAACTAAATTGAATCTCTCAAAATTTTTTAGATACTAAAACAAATCTTTACTTTTTTTTTTCCTATAAAAAAAGAATAGTAAATACAGCACCTCAATTGAGTTAGCATCAGGGACATTGTAGATAGAATTGTTGTGCCATAAAATTATCTCAACATTAAAATAATTAAAAAAGGAAATTTACCAACTTTTACATTTAAAAAAAGGAAAAAGAAATAGTTAAAAAGAGGTTCACAATAAGAAGTGAAAAATGAAATTATAAAAATAGAGTATTGTGAAACAAAGTGTGAAGATAGAGAACACGACACCTAATCAGTAAAATCTTAACTGTTCTTTTATCCTCTATTATTACCAATTCACATAATTAGTCTCTTATTTTAAAAGTTGACAGTTTTGGTCTCTCTTTTAAATTTTTAAACTAAAAAATAACGATTTGACATATTTTAAATAACGTGATATACAATTATACGATATAGAACCATATAGATACATTAATTATTCCTATGTTATTAATTAAATTAAAAATATAAAAAAAATTCGAAGTTGAAAGTTAAACTTTTTCGACGTTTTATTTTTATTTCATAGGTGTTAATCAATATCTCACGTTATTTAAAATATTTCACATCATAATTTTTTATTAAAAAATTATAGGAGAATCAAAACTGTCGAAATTTTAAAATAGGGTTTCAATTTCGTAGTTCAGTGAAAATATATTAAAACTAAATTTAAGCTATCGCAAAATCAACGTTCGTTGATTCGACTACTGTTGAAAACCCTTGAAAGTGTAAACAATTTTGGTTTTTACGCTTTCTATGTTTAGGCAACAAAATGCTTTATTGCACGTGATCATGGGTTTTGTCTCTCATCTTCATCTTCTTTTTCTTCACTATTAGTTTCTCTTCACTCTACTTCATCTTCATTTTCACCGTGAAATCTTAACAAAGCTTTCACCTTTCAACATTTTCCAATTTTGTTTGAAATGGGAAGTGGTTGCAGATCGTGGGAAGAAAAGATTTACTGGACCCATTTTCAATTCATCCATTTCACCCAATTTCTACACAAAGATTATCATCAACAACTTGTTAGTACTTTACTCTTTTTATTCTTGTTTTCTATGTTCCCAACGAAAGAAAAATTAAACCTTTCTTGTTTTCTTGTTAGTACTTTACTCATATTGTTTTAATTTATTTCATATGTTTCTAAAATTATTTTAACCTACCCTCATAGTTATTTTTATTTTTTTACAATTTGTTTAACTGCAGTCAATTTTATTTAATTTTTTGTATGAAAGATTTGAGCTTTGGATATGCTGTTAAAAATTTAACTTTATTTTCCTTTGATTATTATACTCTATAGATATATATATGCCTGTTTTTGATGAAAGTTTTGAGCTTTGGATAAGCTATTAAAGTTTTTAGCTGTTGATCTGATTTGTGTTTGTTTTTTAGACTATTTTAAGCTTGCAATGTTATTAGGTTCTGTCCATGCATGCATCCTAAAATCCTGATAGGATTGTGTTTTATGAAGCACAACTACTCACACGATACTGACACATCGACACCTGTAATAATTTGAGAAAATCAATTAATTGAATGTAATCAAGGTGTCAGTGTTAGACACAAGGGACACACCTTCGATTAGAGGTATCGGTGCTATGTTTATGATTTGTGTGGCTTCAAAGGAAATGATAAGGAAGTGAATGAATAAGGAAATTGTAATGTGGTTGATCTTGGGTTGTTATTATGTTATTTATCAGTCACTATGTAAATCATGCTTGAGATGATTAATAGCTGTTTTTCAATCTGATAATTATGATTGTCTCTTAGGCATATATTAAAGCTCATTGTATTTTATTCTGAAATAGAAATTTGTATTTTGTTTGCAGGAACTTCCCAAAACATTTTCAGACAATATAAAAAAGAAGTTGCCAGAAAATGTGACCCTTAAAGGTCCTAGTGGAGTTATGTGGGATATAGGGCTGACAACTAGAGATGGTACGGTTTACTTCACGGATGGTTGGCAACAATTTGTGAAAGATCACTCTTTGAAAGAGAACGATTTTCTTGTCTTTAAGTACAACGGTGAATCACTGTTCGAGGTTTTGATATTTGATGGGGAGAGTTTCTGTGAGAAGGCAGGTCCTTATTTTGTTCGGAAATGCGGGCAGGCCGCCGCCCAAACCGAACAAGGTGGTGGATGTTCTAGCAAGAGAAGGGAAACAGATAATTCTGTTGAAGAAGTCAATACTCCTTCTAAAGGTGGTGATGAAGGTGTTTCGCCTGAGAAATCCGCACATCTTAACAGTATCCAAGTGCCGTTTGTTGCACCTTCTGAAACTCCCAATGGAAAGACTTTTAATGCTGGTGTTGAATCTTCCGGCCCCGAGCAGGAAATGGAGGATGCAGTCACTGAGACCGAGCCTGCAGCTGATCCCTCCCAAACAAATGGCAAACGGGTAAGGAAATCTGTTTATGCCGCCACGCCTGTTCAGATTAAGCGGAGAGGAAGACCACCAAAACCGTCTAATTCTCAAGAGAGAGCACTTAATTGGGTTGCTGGTAACGTTTTTTACATATCAATAAGGGAAAGAAAAATGAAACACTTGCGGTAAAAATGGTGCACTGATCGCATAGTTTAATCATTGCACAAGATATTTGTACCATCCAATGAATGTAATAGTCAAAAAACTATTGGCGTATCGGTGCATCACTGAAAATCACAAATGTTACCAAGAAATATGCTCCATTTGGAATGAAATATAAGCAAAAATGGTAACCGAAAAAGTTGATGTATCCGGTGACCATAAACATCAACTTTTCAGTTACCATTTTTGCTTATATTTCATTCTGGAGGGAGTATGTTAATATTGTTTTATGTACATATCTTTATCTTTAAAACACTTGAATGAGTACTTTTATTTGAATTAACACATGGACACTGGTTGTTGATATGGTACCTTATTTTGATCACATTTTTAGATGCTGAACATTCTCCAAAGTGTAGATCAGGAACATATGAATTGTATATCTCAAATAGAAGGCCTGTCACAACAAATGAGATAGAAAATACCCTTCTGTTTGCTCAGGCAGCGTGCACCAACGAATGTTTGCTTGTAACTATGCGACCTTCACATGTATACAAGAGATTCTTTGTGGTAAACTACCGCCCCCCTTTCTTTACTTTTTAAACACGGTTTTAATCTTAATATATATTATGCTAAGAGCCTCATTATGAAGTTATATTTACATTGTTACTAATTGTATTAACTTTGTTTTGGTGACTAGTCATTCCCTAATAAGTGGATACTAAACTATATTTCTCCATCATCTCAAGACGTGATATTGCGCATGGGCGAGGGTGAATGGATTGCGAAATACTGCTACCATAATATTCGTAACAATGGAGGCCTTACCGGTGGGTGGAAATATTTTGCTCTCGACAATAACTTGGAAGAGTTTGATGTGTGTTTGTTTAAACCAGGTGGCCATTTGAGGGACAGATTGATTATTGAAATGAGCATTTTCAGAGTTGTTGAGGAGATTACTCCTCTAACTGCAATGAGTTCTCCCGGAAGAAAGAGAGGTGTTAAGAGAAGAGTGACTGGTTCTGTCCAAACAGAACTCGAGTCCATTGAAGGTGCATGACTTTGTAGTCATTCGAAGTTGGAATTATGCAATGTATGTTGTGTTTAAACTTTGTATTTGTATGTTATGTTGGATTGTTTGACTTATTTAATCTTCTAACTAGGTAATTCACCATATCATATGTAAACTTTGATCTAATGCAGCATTTAGACCTTTTAAGGTTCAAGTTTGAAATGATCTATTTTTTTTCCTTCTCCAAGGGATAGGACCCTGATAATCTAGTGTTGGGCCGGGAGTAAATACTGATCAAAGATTGTTTTAGTTAGGATTCGAATTCGGATTTTTTTGAACGATTCGTTTTTAACTTAAATGATCTATCTACTATCAAAATTTTGCAAAACCAAATTTCAACGGAAAAAAAATCTTGAAAGATGGAATTTTATCCCATGGCTCTCTTGAATTGCTAATATAGTTCCTGAAACTGATTAGTGCTTTCTCTCCACTTCAAGACCTTGGAATGAAAGTTAATTTCACAGTCTATTAAAAAACATTATGCAAGTCTTTTATGTCTAAATGTTTGTGTGGTGAGAAGTCACATTGAATCAATTTTTTTGTCAAACCAACAAACATTGAAAGTTTTGTTCAAGGTTTTGCTAATGTATTATTGTCTTTATTTGTTAAGTTTGTGCAAAGTGACTATTGTCACGTGAAGAGGAAGAAATGAACAACTTTTTGCCTTTTATCAAGAGACATTTTTCTAGTAAATCAAAAAGAGCTTATATATAAACTAATATGTAACACCATAAATACCGAGCTTAACAAATGTATGAAAGTAAAATGCAAAATTACAGAAGCACTTCATTTTAATGCAGTATTGTACATTCAAGTTGATACCTGTATCAATTGAGCAGAACAGAAACTTTATCTGTTGTCAAAATTATTACAGAAATATTTTAATTTAATTTAAAGTTTTGAATTAATCTATTATCTTTTATTTATAATCATATTTGCCCTGTGTATTTAATGGACTTCAACACTAGTATACCTATAAAGTGGATGTTCATCCAACTCATTTTTATCGGATTTTAGTTTCCAGTAGTGTACAATGTACTACTGGATCTTAGCTTCCATGTATTACTGGATCTTAGCTTCTGGTAGACTATTGGGAGACGGATGGGCAAAGACAGAAGGCAAATGAGCATTCCCCTACCTACAAAGCATATTATGGGCTTTAACAAATAATGTTGTATATTTGTATATATATAACAATTTGTAGAAGTTGTTATGTTTACTTGGATACTTGATAATAAAACAAACTTGGCTTCTCTGCAGTCGGGATTCCACGCATTCAAACAGTCAAATATCAGTAATTGTTTGATCAAAATCGGATAGTTCATAATTAAGATTGGTATTTTAAAATAAAAATAAAAATTTACAATTTTTTAGATTGTGTGATCAAGATCAAACGGCCTCAAAAATTTAACAGCACAAAATGTAATTTCTAATCCAATGAAATCAAGTAAAGTCATAGTTGTGCAACAACAATTGATAATTTTTTGATTTACTTTCTGTTTGTGCTATATTAGAGAATTAGACAATTAGATAATACTTCATTAACTTTTCTATTAAACATTTTAGTCAACAATTATATACTACTACAATATTAGATTAGGTATGCTTTTTTACTTTAGTATTGTTACACCAACCAATGCATGTATCAATTTAATGTCTAAGGGTATAATGTTACTTGCTGGAGGTTTCTAAATTCTAAGAGTTTTTTTTTACTCCTATTTTAATAATATTTCTTTACTTTATATAAAGAAATTAATGTCTGTATTAATCCCTTGTTTCACATGATCTTCATTATCAAGCATAACTAAACAATAAAAGAAACAGTGCCATGAAAGTTTATGCAGCTACACTTGGACATAATCTGGTAAAGTAAATTTTCTCTATTGAATTCCTTCTTCTGTTTGTTTGTAACTTACTTGAGTCACCAAGTTGAAATGTTCAGAATGGAATGCAGAGGTCTTGTAAGTTGTAAGCACTTTGAATTATAGTACAAATAAAACAACTCGAAATTAAATACATGTCATTTTCTATGCTTCCTCAAAAACATTAAATTACTAGTTCATGATAGTTCTTGTCAACATTCACTCTGGTTGCCAAAATCCAAACAACAAATAATTTTTGGCATTTTCGTATTTTCATGTACTGAGTTTATCACAAAAATGAAGGTGCATATAGTAGTGTATTAGGAACATATATAAAAACATTAAAAATAGTCGTACCAACGAGTAAATATTCAAGTCGATATTTGAAATTGTAGAATTGTATCAACTTAATCTTTTATATTATCAACATTTTAAAATGATTTTTGAAATTATAAAATATTAATTAAATTTGTTATTTTGTTTGAATATATTATCAAATGTATCTCTAACATTCCTAATATTACCAACTTAGTGTGCGTTGAGAAAGTCGAATTTTCACGTTCTTTTAATGTCATTTTAGTCTTCCAAATACCAAATTTATGATAAATTTGATTAAAATTTTGTAACTTAAAATATCATTTTAAAATATGATATTGTGATACTTGATTGGTACAACAGTTCACATGGCACTTTCTTGTAATTTGAAAGGGACCTGTGATTTTATTTTGTTTCTGTTATTGCATTTGGTTGTTCAATTGTCCAATTAATAATAATGGCTTAAAGTTAAATAGAGGCACGCCAATTGACAACAAAGTAAGCAGACTCATTCCTCTTGAAGAATTCTAGAAGTTTAAGATATGTTAAAAAAATGACTGTTTCTCTAAAAAAAATTGAACTAAACATGCATAATTTGTTAATGTGGGATAGGTGTAGCATACTCAGTTGTAGCATGATCATGGTAAACAAGAATTAAAGATGCTATATATCAAAATAAAAAACTAAAAAACAATATCAATGCTAAAAATCATATATAAAATATGAGGCTTTGTAAAGTTTAAACATAAAACAACCAATCCACAAAAGAAACTACTTAAAGATTAGGTTAAGTCACTAATGCATCAATATTCAACCATATCATTCTCCATAAGATAAATATTTTCATCTTCAATAATATCAACATGTTCATCTTTACTTCTTCAATACGAATCAAATAATCATTTAGACCAACCATAGTACGTTTAGTACTACAATCTACCAGCTACTTCATCATTTGAATGGAATCATTATCTTTTGGATCAATCCAAATGAATTTAAATCTTAAAACTAACTTGGACTACTTTTCACACCCCCTAGTTGTGGTGGCGGGACCAAATTGGGTTGAGGAGAACAGAAAAATATAGTTGTAGTGGGCACAAGAAAAGAGCACGCAACACACACAAACAACACTTCTTTGCTGAAACCAGTTAATTTTGAGTGTCCACTTTGACACTTCCAACAAATACTCATCGCATGCCACATTATTTTCTTCTTACAGAGTGGTCCTGTCCTTCGCGACCCATCTACCTGTTGAACTGCTCCAGCTACACTATGTGTAATTAACACTTACACGTTGCAGTGTTCATTTTGTTCACAGTTATAGATTTACTTTGATCCAGTACAAACATATTTACTCAATGACTTTCGTGTCGTCAACTTTGCATATCCATTAATATGAATATGAATATTCCAGTCACTTTAATTTTGTCATATTTGTAGACATTTTGTCTATTAAGTTGGATGCTATGGCTTGTTCACAAATTCATTTTTTTATTTTATTTTAGTAAATTTGTATGTGTTTAGTTCTCAATTACTCGTTTAATTTAAATGAATGAATATTGTATTTTATGTAAAAATATAAATAAATTTGAGAAATGTAAATCTTGTATTACCATTAAAAAGAGACAAATATAACTCCTTACAAGTGTTAGTATTTTTTAAAAATTGACTAATGATGATGGAACCGTAACCCGAATTAAAATTTATAGCATTTGTCTTTAGAATTAATTTTTAATTTAAAATTTATCATTCAAATTACTTTTATATAATATATTCAAAGATAAATTATTTATTTTTTAATTCACTTTTAACTATAATCAATTTTACGGAATTAATTTAAAATGAAATTTTGTAACAGTTGTACCAAACACACACTTCTATGAGATTCACCGTCTTCCCCTTTTTTCCTTTATGTCAGATGCCCCACTATCAGTTTTGTGTAATATATATTACTGACAATTGCTTTGGTGTGGAAGTTTCAAAAATCTATGATAGTGGTCAACTTTTAACCAATGAAACTGTTCATTTTTCTTTTTCTGATTATACATTTTACTAATTTATGTACATTTTGTTTCAATGCTCCAATTCTTATGAAGTTTACATTCATATTCAACTGTCAGATGATTTACAAAGATTAATGAGGAATTGGAAATATTTATTTATGAAAAAAAAATGATATGAATTTGAGAGAAGAGGGCACACATTCAATCATGATTGTCACCAGTAGGGATGCAAATCAGAGCATGATGATTTAGTTCTGCTGAATTTCTAAGGGATATGACCTGGAAAGGTAACTGGTATTATTATTTGCAATAGAAAGTATGTGTGGAAGTTCTCAAATTTAAGAGGTTGATAATATGTTTTTGTGTTTTTCTTTTTTTAATGAATTGATGAATATAAAATTATTTATATTTAAATATATTTATGTAAAAGTGAATTAAATAATAAATTTAAGAGTAAAAAAGTTATGTTTGGATTTAAAAATTATAAATTTTAATTTCAAATTAGAATCAACACTTGAAATAAAATCAATTCTACTAAATAGTATTAATATATGTCAAAATTAATTTTACACTTCTATAATTAATTTTGACTTTACCCAAAATGAAATCAAAGATTCATAAAGTGTTCAAATGCTTAATAGTTGATAACATACTGAATTTGAAGTCTTTTGTAAAATTAGTAATTACACTAACTTATAAGTATAAAATCACATAAAAAACTATTTTAAATTAATATTTAATTTTTTTTAATTATGATAATAAAGATAAAGAAAAATATGAAATACTATAAGCTCAAACCTTAATTAAAATAGCATCTAAAAAATATTTTTAAGCTCGTGAAAAATGTTATAAGCTCGTGAAAGAATAGCTATTTTTGTCATACGAACGTATACATTATATGTTATCCGCTGTAAAGTAGCAGTTTGATATTGACAAACAAACAATTATAAGTTATAGTGTATAAGCTCGTATGATTAAAATAAAGTTGTTTGGTGATGATTATTCTCTTATAAATTTATAGTATTTTTTGAGATGCTACTTCAAGTAGTTTTTTATTTTATAGCTTATATTGTTTTATATTTTCCGTATTTTTTACTTTTATTATTTTAATTGAAAACTAAATAAATATTGATTAAAAATATCATCATGTCATTTTATTTTAAACAATTAATCAATCACTAATTTTATCAATTACATCAAATTCAATATGCTAACTTATCTTATATCTACTAACAATTAGTTTATCCATCATTTATTTTTTTTATTTGCCTTAGAGTCTTTTGAATTGACAATAAATTTGATACAATTATAATGTACTACCATAATTTATCAAAACTATACCTTAGAACTTTAATAAAATCACAATTGCACCGTAATTTTATCAAACTCAATGAAAATTTAAAGGTAAACTAATTATTATTTCCTTTGTTTTTATTTTTTTGAATATTTTGTACTTTGATACACTTGGATTGAATATGGTGGACTCACCTTTTGAAAAAGCCCAACTCAATAATAATAGAAACAGTTGTTGGGTCATATTCTCAAATAGCCAGAAGTACGGGAAAGTGGCCACACAGACAAAGAGAACATTTGAAAACCTTTTTTTTAGTCAACCAAAAATAATAACTTTTTCTGCTGTCAAAAAAAAAAAAAATCTTCTGTCAAAAAAAAAATAAAAGTAACAGCATTTTCCAGAATCCACTTGTTTTTTATTCATAGTTTACTTACTATCTAAAACTTTTTTTATAAAATGTTGTAAAAAAGATAACTTTTTTAAAACAAAAATAGGAAAGAGGAAAATTATTATTATATGTTCCTTTGTCGCATTAAAATCATGATTCAATTGAATAAACTTTTTTGGAAATTAAATATATAATAGTATAGGATCAAATTTGCTAGTTAAAAAAGGGATTGATGACTTAACTATCTTGAGCAATTAAAATTAAAAGGATCAAAAGTGAAACTATAGACCTTATAAAAAGTGGAACTATAGACCTTATAAAAAAGTGAAATTATAGATACCAGAAACACAGCTCAACCTACTTAATATTAAAGTCTCTAAATGTATTTAATTTAACAAATATTTAATGATATGATTTATTATTTGATTGTTTATATATATTTATATCTCACAATTTAAAATATTTGTGAAATTTATTTAAAAATAATATTACAACATAACACAATTGATAAAATATGTGATTGAATATATGCATTAAACTTTATAGCTAGAGAAAAATATGTGGATGCACAAATTAGTTAGAGAGGTAGTAAAGTATTTATTTTGTGAAAACATTTTCTATTTGTATTTTTAAAAATTTGTATTAACTTTACTTGTACTAGTGGAATTTTACGTTTTTAATTCAGTTAAAATGTACATTTTAAGTCGATTATGTATCCGAGTTAACAACAAATGACTTAATAAACATGTTTTTTAACTCGTTTCATGAACTAACTCAACAGAGCTTCGTCCTGTTAAATCGATTCTAACTTAACCGACTTAAAAATCATAAATTCAATTCAACAAATAATCTTTTTAAGTCGGATCTTTTGATCAACTGACTTAATAGATAAAGTTAAAATAATTATTTTTTTTTTAATAAATTTCTCATTTTGTTTGTATGCTCCTATTCCATACATACATACAATATTTCATATTAAGTTTCAAATCAGAGTTTTGTATTTGCAACCACAATTTTATATAATATCTAATAACCAAAATATACAATATTAAAAGTTCATACAAAATATAGAGTACAAAGAAGATGTCTCCCATTGTTTACTAATTTTGACAAGACGAAAAAATAATTTAGATGTTCATTAAAAAAATTACAAAATCACAATGTAGACTATGGCAAATCCCATAACAAATAAGATGATTTCTTAATTCTTCAAAATGTAATCGATTTTCATTTAAACATTAACACAAGGACAATAAAACTTTCCTTCATTTTTAGGAAGTTTTTTTAGTGCAAATTGTAAAAATTCCTCCATACCTTTCTGATACACTTCTCTCAAACGATTAACATTCATTCAACTACGATCCATAACTAATTCTGTTAAAAATAAATAATAGTAAATATTAAGGTAAAAAATTAAAACTAAAATAATTTTATTGTCCAGAAAGTGTATAGTTTACTTTTTTAATTATTGTCCTAGAGTCTCGTATTCATATTAACTAAAAGTAATCTAATAATAGTATATTATTGTTTTCTTCCTTATTGTTATTATTTTGAGTAATGTTTTGCTCCCTATTATATAAAATGGAACATGTAAAGTATGTAATTTAACTTGTTAATACAACGGGCAAAATCTCATCCATCCATCGAAAAGACTTAAAAAAATCTTATAAAGCATATTATTATTTTTTTGAAAATTATAAAGCATAATATGAAGAGAAATACCGTAACATATACTTCAATAATAAAATGCAAAATTTAGAGAAAAAAATAAATAAAAGAAAATGCAAATGCAAATTGTGAGTTCATCTTTAGTCTCTAAACAAAAGAAAAGAAAATAATAAAGAGTCGTTTCAAAAAATGAGTTTGACATGTCATTTTTCTTACTTACGACTATATATACTAATCATTTTAGCAACGTAAAGTGTGAAAATTATTGTTATATGATTTATATAGTAAATTATCAACAATTATAATGGTATAAAATTTTATAAAATTACTCACAATATCTCTATGTAAATAAAGTCGGTTGTGAAGTCGACAGGTGGTAAGTGTTCACGAGGGAATATTATGCGGAGATTTAGAGCGCAATGTTTAGAGTAGTGGGAAGTAAACCGACATAAACATAGAAGAAGAGAGATATATTAATTTTTTTTTTCCGTGTCTCTTAACTCGGTTGCCAATATAACCGTATTAAACGTCTTTCACATATTTAACCGCCTTATTTTGTTAACTCGGCAACCGACCTAAACATACCTCCGCTTGTTAAGTCTAATTGTAGGTAAACGACTTAATTCGCTGTACTAAAAACTTAATTTTTTACTAGTGTTGTTGGTAACGATGTAAAATATTCTTAAAATAAATAATTGTTAAATTCCTATAATTAATAAAAATATTAAAATTATTTTCATTATTTTTAAAAATATATATTTATTCATTAATATTTTATCTTTTCTAAATAATAAAATGGTTCACTTTAAAAATATTTCATGAAAACAAATATATATTTTTAAAAAAATAAAAACATAAAATCTCTTTAGAGAGTAAAGGATTGTTAGTTTTTCATTGAAAAGGAAGGGAAGGGAGTTATTTGTTGACCTTAGTGTTCACTCATTAGTGCATAATTATCCTATGATTAATCTTGAGTGACGTTTTTCCATTTGCCAGCAATGGCATTGCCTAAAAGCTGCCATACTTTACATGCATTACAAAAGATGTATATAATATGATATGAATTATTTTAATTAATCACTTAATTGATTAAGATTATACTACTATAAGAAGTACACTAACACTATGGAGCATGTAATGTCGTGGAGCTCATCAGCCTAAACGGCGTTAATTTCGGTGATTCCTTGCTTTCTTTTTTGTCGTTTATTTGATACTCAAAGTAGATAGCAAGGGGAAAGGTGAAACTCAAACTTCGAAGCAACACATGCTTGTATGGCTCTATTCCGATCTCGCCAATAACCACCACCAAGCTAATATTCTTCACACTAATAGTACACAAATATTGCTCTTAATTTAATACTCTCTCCGTCCTCTCTCTCTATATATATGAGTTGATTATTTCATATAATTAATAAAATTGTATAAATAAAAAAAGATAATATAAGTTTTACTATATTATTTTTATTAAGTATTGATGTATTATCAATATCATAAATATATATTTATAAAATAATATATTATGAATATATAGTAGAAGATATATATTAAAATTAATTTACGTAATATTAATTAAATGGTACAATTGAAAAAATACATTGAAAATTAAAAAAATAATTTATTTTAAGATAATTTTTTTTATTTATGAATCATTTATTGTGGAATGGTGGGACTGCTCATTACCATCATATGTTCATTATTACTGCTTAAATCTCGAGTTCCAACAGTGATATTGTTTCATTTGTTTAAAGAATAAGATAGATGTATTTCGGTCTTGATTATTATAAATAAAAATAATTTATTTAATATTATTTTTGTTCTTTTTTAATTGTCACAATTGCAATAAAATTTTGTTTTTATTTATCTGTCATTTTTAAAGTTCAATTAATACAACATTAGTTATTTATTTGTTAATAATACCTTTAGTTATTTATTGTAAACAAAAAATATATAAAATGAGATAATAAATAATTAAATGTATTATAAAAAAAAAAGTTAAATAATAAAATCAAAAGTAGCAAACTTTATTTGTTGTCTTGTGTAAAAAAAATATATAAAAAACGGAGGAATATTATTTATTAAGAAGTTTATAGTTAAATACAATACTAGTTTTTTTTTTATTTAATAAAGAAATA
>JBBPBQ010020324.1:50579531-50621341 GCA_037974755.1 Cicer yamashitae | reverse complement strand
TTACCTTTAGTTTTGGTAATTAAAGCTATTTTTACAGTTTCGATTACTTTTTTCTTTATCGTGTAATATTACTAAACACGATATTGAATTATTGATGAACTTTAACTCCATTAGCAAAAAAAAAAAAAAAACTTTAAATCCTACAAGTTACTTAAACACTTTAATTACAAGCTTCTTTACATTTTCTTAAACGTACTGTCCATTTCATTAACTATTGCAAGTTGATATTTGAAGACAAAGAGTAACATGCGTATTCACTACTTTGATTTGGAATTAGAAGTTTCACAAGTTGCCTATTTAAATTGATAATCATAATAATTTTTTTTTCGTTGGTAGACAAATTGCTAGATATCATTGGACGTAATGTTCAATATAAATATTTGTCAATTGAGCTAAAACTTAAGAACTGATAATCATATGAATTAACTTAAAAAAATGATAATCATAAAATAATCTAAAAATAACAATAAGGATTGCAGCATATGCATGTTACATTGTTTAAAATTAGAATTCATTTTATTATATTTTGTAAAAAAGAAATCCACTTTATTATATAATAATTTCTGCAAATCCATTGCAAAATGATACATAGATTTAAATATTAATTATAAATCCTTGCACGTACAAATGGTAGTATTTAACAAAGCCCACATGAAGAAATTTTCAATTCATTATAAAGTTTAAATATGTTCCTAACTTTTGTTCCAAAAATATATATGTTTTATCAATTAATTAATTACCATTGTGAATTTTTTATATTACATGCACACATTGATTTCTTTGTTTTTTCTTTCTTTATGAAAATTGTACTAATTATTATTTTAAAACTGATAAAAAATATTTGAATTCAATATCTTAAAAGTTATAAAGTTAGGCCTATACCGGTGATCTAACACTCGAGTATTCGACTTGGTAGCTGGTTGTGTACTACATCACATCACATGTCTTACACATGAGCTGTAAAAGAATAAAATGGAGATATAACAGCCCGCATATAAGTCATGCTGGCCAAAAATAGTAAAACATAATTAAGCATCACAAGTCAATTACGATAGACATAGCTATTCATTAATTTACTATGGCTAGAACATGCAACATCATGTTTGTTCTTGCTTGAGATGCACTATAGTTACTTATCAATCACAACTTGTCGAATTCAATAAAACATGATATATTATTAAAAAAAGGAGAAAAAAAAATAATAAATCGACGATATTGTTTATTACTTATAAAATTGTTTGAGAAGTATTAGTAGAAAGAGCAATTGGGGTAGTTATTAATTCGATATACTCCATGTTATTATAAGACAAACACATGGAATATTAATTGGATATAGCCAAAGCATTTGACAACATTACAATTGAGCCATAGAACGACATGTTGACCGGATATTCCCTAATCACAAGCTTATTGTTGAATAATTCGCGTAAAAACACAATAAGAGAGAACAAAGAGAAAATTTTAATAATTTAATAATGTAAACAATTAGTCGTGTTGTATAGAAATTTTAATATAAACAAATTAAAGCAAAGTTTTCATTTCCCGGAGAATCTAGAGCGCATCAGGCGCTGACCATGGCTTCGTAATCTATTAACAAATGGAATAATTAACAACAAATCGTTTATGATATCTTGCTGTCACATTAATCACTAAATAAAAACAAAAGATGAGGAAGAATAAAAAATGAGGGATTGAGCATGGGGGTACGAGCATAAATTGAAACATACAAGAAGCCATAAATGCGTTATGTTATTATAAATTTATATTAATGTTTTATAATATAGTTGATGGGAAGAGAGGAGAATACTTCTATATAAGAACAAAAGAAGAGAACAAAGGAAGAGACTATAGCCTAGACAAGGTCACGCCCACGAGTCACGTGAGGGAAGCCATGTTGACGCCGAGGAATATGGTATATTTTTTTGTATTTGTTTTTTGTACAATATATATCTTTATTTATAAAGTGAAAGACTAATTCAAGGTAGGAAATATGAAGAGACATTTAAGGGATTATTTCTTTTTATAAATGTTTTTTCATATACACTATTATTTTAAATTGTATTTCGCAATTGTAATCGTAATATTATATATTTTAAAATTTTCACAACATCAATTTAATATATGTAATGGTATTACAGCTTCATCAATTACACTTTCTTACCACATAATTGTTTACAACAAAACTGTAATCACAATTTAAAACTATAATATACACTGAATTCATTGATTACACCGATTATCTATCAACTATATTGTTAGGAAATGGTATATGGCAATTGGAGTCCACGCGCGGAATATGAATTGAGGTGAGTGTGAGTGTGCGTCTTAGACACACAAGACATGGAATATTTGAACACGGAGAGGGAATATTGGTGAACAAGATTACATGCTACATAACTAGACAAGTGCTAGCGTTGAAATTGTTATTGTTAACGTTGGAAACAGAGGACAGTTTGGAATCCTTTTTACAAATTCCTACTTGCACATTTCCTCTCACGCTCCATTGCTCTACTCAAAAGAATACAGTTTTAATATTTTTGGAGGTTTTCTTTGAATTTAAAATATTGAGTTTTTAATAAAAAAATATAACTATTAAAATTATATTTTTATTTAATGAAACATCAAAAACTTAAATTATTTTATTTAAATTTATCAAAATAAGTAAATTGTAAATAATATCTAAATAAAATTTTAAACCAATACTAACTTTTTAACTATTTAAAAAAATTCATCTTTCTAACATTCTTTTAAGCAAATTATTCAACCAAATTTTCATATTATAATTAACTATCACTTTATTTATAAGTAAAAAAAATTAAGACTCTAATAATTTTAAAGTCATGTGCAATGGCCGATATTGCAGATACATATAACTCACCCAGCTCAAAAGTAGTGATGGATATATATGTATATATGGATTGCAACATGTGGACCAGTCTCTTTAAGCCGTGGTTTACGCGGCTTAAACATCAATTTTTTTGAAATATTTTCATTTTGATATTTATAGATTGGACTATGGGTGTTTATGGTGTAAAAACTGTACTGGATGGAACTACATTAATGGTTTGATTCAGTTTTTGGAAACCATTTTTGAATCAAGTTCAGTGCAGTTCTGAACCGATTTGAAACTGGTTTATAAATATAAATCAGTTTAATATTTTGAACAAGTTTTAAGTTAAAATCGATTTTGAACAAGTTCTTCGAGAAAATAATTTTGAAATTCTTTTGACAAAAAAATTTCAATTTTTTCCGAAAAAAAAGTTTTTGATTTTTTTTAAGAAATTTTTTTTCAAGAAAATTTCGATTAATTTTCAAAAATAAATTCAAAAAAATAATTTTGGAATTATTTTGACAAAATTTTTTCGAGAAAAATAAATATAAAACATTTCTAGATAAAAAATTTTCGAAAAAATAATCGAAAATTTATTAGAAAAAAATGTTTTCGATATTATTTTTCAAAAATTTTCAAGAACAAAATAATTAATTTTTTTTGAAAAAAAAGTTTATTTAAAAAAGTTTTAAAATTGTTAAATTGATTTTTGAATTAATTTGGTTGACTGATTTGTTTTAAATATGTGGTTCAATTCATGAACGATTTAATTTATTTGGTTTTTTTTTTTTATGTAGTGCAATTCAATTTATTAATATGGTCCAATTAACCATATATTTTGCAAATCTCTAAATTGGACCGTTTAGACGACATATTATGTAATTTAGATTATGATATTAACGAGTTAGTTTGTGATATGTGTAACTATATATAATTTTTTAAAAAAAAAATAGCAACTAATAACTTAACTTTTTGTCCATTATAATTTGGTATAGAATTATTTATTTGGGTGAGCCATCATAAAATTATCAACTATAATATTTTTTTAAAATTTTAGATTTTATAATAAAAGATTTTAAGTTTATTTTTATTTTTATTTTTATATGGTTTGCACATCAACTAATTTAAGTGTGGATAACACGGAGCTGATTTAGACCAATTTCTCACAGCTCGTTATCTCACAAACATACTAACATAACCCATTAATTTAACATGCTTATTTATGTGAATTGGGTTAAATAGGGTGGGCTAACCCGTATACTCAACTCTACTCACAAGGTCACAAAGTTAGTCTATTAGGATATCCTCACAAAGTTGCTCTGAAAAATTAGATTAACTAGACAATGCTATTAATTGTTTTATATATTTTAGTAATTCTGAGTAAGTTTTTTTCTAATATCAACATATATAGCTAAATAATTCATACCACCCATGACTATTGATGAGTATCAGAGGTCGAACACTAAAATAAGTAACTTGTCCAATAGGAGAGATAAACTTTCCTAATTGAAAGAGGTCGAGTAAGGGAGTTGTGAATGTAGTTACTAGATAGAGGGGAATTTGCCCCTGATAATTAGAAATGTTATTTTTCATATAGATGATTTACAGTTTTTATAGTGGGCGAGTGCCCAACCAAGCTATGGTCCACAATTCTAAATGCACGAGATCTAACATGATGAAGTGCTTAAGTGGTAGGTCGAGTTACGTTGATTCTTATTTTTTTTCTTCTATTTCTATAAATGAGGTCCAAGGTAGCAAATATTCTAGAGACATTTAGTGGTTGAGATCTTATAATTAAAGATTCAAGAAAACAAATTAGTTTTTATAATTATATATGATTTGTCTATTTCTTTTAATTTCTTGGTCTACCTTTTGGTATTAGTCATGACCAATTCTAATATTTTTGGAACAATTCATCGTAATTTTTTTTTATGAAATTACAAATTGAAGCTTCTTTATAGTATTTATGCGAATTAGTCGAAATTCAAACACAATTTTATTTAGACACTTTGTTATAAACAATGAATCAAGACTTTTTTAAGAGTAATGTTAGGAGAAATATTACATTGATTGAGGAGTAGAACTAGAAATTGAAGAGGGTGATATATAGGAGATTAAATTGCATCAGCATGTGTCTCTGCAACCTGGTGTCACCGAACATCACAGCCACTCTGACCTTAACAGGCTACACTTATAGTCATATATTCCTTCCCCTTAATTCCTTACCAGTAACCAATTTTTCTTTCAATATTTTCAACGTTGGGGTATCGCACGTGTACAGCTCGGCCTTTATTGCCCATTATGTGCCATACGTGCTAACTAATCTAGACTATTATTATCTTATTATATAATAATAAGATGTCTCTGTTTTTCTTTATAAAGAAAAACATACATTGTTTTTCTATAAACATGAGAATCATATTCACAAATATTTTATTTAAAAATACTCAATATATCAAAGTTATAGTCAAAGAAAATTAATTATATATTAATCCTAAAGTTTGATTTAGAGTTGGACCAAAACATGGAGTGTTTAATTTAAAGGTTAATCAGTTATTTTCTATGACAAAATTTATCAAGTTTTCTACGAAAATATATAATTGAGTTAATCATGATTTTAGTATTTATAAAATTTTACTATTTTGTTTTTAATATTTTTTAAAAAATTTGTCAATTTTTATTCTCTAAATTTTTTTCCTCTAATTTTAAATCAACTATTATGTATCTTTCGAATTTTTTAATAATTTTCTTTAATAATATTTAGAACATGTTTAACAATTTCCTTAAAAAAATATATAATATTTTAACAAATATTTTTTATACTTTCGACACTTAAAAATTCATATTTAAATTATTGTTTATTAAAAAAAATTAAATTTCGATGGAAAAATTTCTTATAATATCTTAAACTTTATTGTAAAAAATTATTAATTAAATATTTTTGTGGTATAAAACTAAATATTTATTTTAGTAATATATTTATAGTAACCAGATAGACATATTTGATGTGGTTGCAAAACAATAATAGAAATGATAGTCACGGTGTTATTTTGAATAAGTATTTATATATAAAAAACATATAGTCACGGTCAAAGTAAATATTTGTGAGTATAGAGCCAGGGGGTATGCATTGAACCTTGGTCGTGGTATCCCATAGCTATAGTTAACGGAAGTAATTACCCAATGAAGCTTAATGCCACATCTGCTATAAAACAGAGCAATATTGGGGTGGGGTGGGGGGGGCCAAGCCAATGTGAGTAAAGAAGAGGAGGATATTTTGGCCTGGCAGTCAATCCTCGTTCATAATTAAAACGGGAATATTCCAATTTCAGAAATTTATTAAAAACAGAAAAATAAATTAATTAAAGCCCTGATAATAGAAACAAAAAGAGCAGGGAATTTTAATGGGTCGCGATCCATCAATTAACGTATATATGTATGTATATACTATATTATACACTCAATTCCCGTTCCAATATTCCATTCAATAGTACCCGCTTTGTTTTTTTCTCTCCAATTCCAACCATAGGAACCTCTACTGCATCTGCACCCCTCATCTTCATTTTTTTACTATTCCGTCTCTTTCTTATGTACAATTCAGTTAATTACTAATTACGACCTAATTCAAAAATGTGTGACTATATTTATTGGACTATTAAAAAAAGTACAATGTACTTCTCTTCATTTTTTTTCAGTTAATAATTTAAAAACACATTTTTTTTTGGCAGAATTTTGAAAAACATTTACTCTTCATTTAATTATATTCCTGTATATTAAGATGAGGAAAATGAAGCTCAGTCCCCAGGCTTTCTCTCTCTGTGTGAGCATAGTACTATACTAATATATCAGGTCTCAGCTTCCATAAATAACTAGTACTATCCTTTTTCACTAACTTTTCTCTCAAACCACCATCCCAAAAAAAAACTCTGATTTTTTCTCTTACTCTTCATTTAATGTTTTTATTTCTTATAAAAATCTCTATCTGACTAGTGACTACTAGTTTCTGAAAATTAATTAATTCATCTCTGCCACTTTAAATTAAAAAAAAAAAATGCAGCAGTTCTTAATTCAACCCTAGTTTGAAGGATCCTATCCTACTAAAAGCCTATTGAATATCTCATCTCATCTCACACCTCGAAACTAATGCAAAAAAAAAAAAAATCATCATGATTCACTCATCATATAATCACTGCCTTTAAATCCATCTTTTTCACCCTTCTTCTCATTCATTCATTCATTCTCTCTTCAAACTTTCCCTTCCCTTTTATATAAAACCTTCTCTACCATATTTCATATGTTCACTAATAATAATAATAATAATTCACATCCTATAATAATGCAAACACTATTTTCACCTTTGTTAGAACCAGACCTATCTTTAAACATAAGTCCACCTTCTAATATTTCAGATTCTGAAGCCAAAGAAATGGAAACCTACAAAGGAGTAAGAATAACTAGTAAACCAGTTTATAATTACAATGATATATCTAATTCATCCACTAATTCTGATTCAGCTAGTAGTGGAAGTGAGTTAAGCCATGAAAATGTCCATAATATCCTTCATCATCATCATCATGAGCCAACTTTGAGATTAGGCTTTGGAAACTCATGTTTGAATCCTCAATATCATCATCTTCATCAACAAGTACAAGGTGTGTCAAGAAACTTCAACCACCATATTCAACCACACATCTATGGCCGCGATTTCAAGCGAAGTTCGAGAGTCATCAATGGTGTGAAAAGAAGCGTGAGAGCTCCAAGAATGAGATGGACTACTACCCTTCATGCTCATTTTGTTCACGCGGTTCAACTTCTTGGTGGTCATGAAAGTGAGTTCATCAAACATTTTTCTACCTAACTCTAGAATAATATATACATGATTAGTTTCATACATCAAAATATTATCATTTCTTCATAGCTAATTCTCATACCTCCTACTTCCTCATTTTTCAGTTTTTTGTCCACAAATGTTACTATATTGGTTAAATGTATATTAGTTTTAACCGGTTCCTATCAGAACTCTGCATTTAAATGTGTTAAGACGAGATAAGAGTAGTCTCTTGGAAAATTTTCGTGTTACACCTCTCTCACATTTTTTTCCAAATATAAATGTTAAAATTTTCTTCTTTACCAGCGTTCGGACCATGGTTCTCAAACTCTTTTAACTCTTAGCTCAATGGAGCTACGAGTTTCATATTAAATGTTGTTTAAGGTAACACAAAGAATTTAGGAAAATGGATGTTATTTGGTAGAATCTAATTTTGGATTTTGTTTGTAAAATTAACTTGCAGGGGCAACACCAAAATCAGTGTTAGAGTTAATGAATGTTAAGGATCTAACCCTAGCACACGTCAAGAGTCACTTACAGGTGGGGTAACTATTCAACATAGTCTTTTAGTTTAATGAGTACTACTGTATTCTGAAGTTTCCATTTTCACCTTTCAATTATTTTCTGACAAAAGAAAAAAAAAAATCATTAGTGTAAGTTGCATAGTGGAGAGGGTATAGAATAGAAACAAGCACTAAGGACAAAAGGGTATCTAGATAATATCATCATGTAATATTACTAATGTTTAGTAACTTTGTGGACTTTTGTTCTCATTTTATTTCATGCGTGGTGTTCATGCAGATGTATAGAACAGTGAAGACCACTGACAAAGGAACAGGTAAAATTATATTTTCAACTTTCATTTCTTTTATTATTACACTCTATTTGTTATTATTCTCTTTGTTTTTTGAGCTTTAGTGATTCTCTATCATTTTTCGTGTGATGAATTATTATTAATATGTTGATGTTTGATAAAGAAAGAGCAATGGATCTGTTTGTTGATGAAATTTTGCAGGTCATGGGAAGACACAAGGAATTTTTCCTTTGCATGGAGCTAATTCTTCAGCTTGTGAGAGACCAAATAATTTACCACAATCACTCCAAAATTCACAGAGGTAAAACTATACTATATGCTAGAATATTATATTTTTTCTCTCTGCATATTAATGTGAATGTAATAGTATTGATTGAGTTATTGACTACTACACCATTCAACACAGGGCTATTAAAAGCTATGTTAACGTGTATATATATATATATATATATATATATATATATATATATTCACGCCCAATATTCATAAATGCCATGTGTTTGGCCTTTTTAAAATATAAAAAACATTTGAGTTAGTAAAAATAAATTCTGCTGGTAGTAAAATAAAAAACTGTTAGTATTATTTTTTTCACTTGCCAATATTTCTTTGTTTTTTGTTTAATAAGTTATTATTTCGATCTTACATATGATCAAAGAAAGTTGTTATAAGTTTAAAATTTGGACTATCTTATCAGATAAATATCTCTATTGCTTTCTTTCTCAACATATAAATGAGATGTTTAGATGTGCTAGAATAATTTTCCTTTGTTTACTTTTGATTATGTGATTCTATGATAAGAAGTTTACTATTTCACCCATTTATGAACTTTAATTCTTTTAGAACTTCAGACATATATTAAAAAATAATGAAATTAAAGTTAAGTAGTCTTTTTTATCTTTCATTCATTTAATAAAAATAAAATTAATTTAATGTAAATTTTTGGATTTTTAAGAGTTAAAAAAAATCATTAGTATCTTATTTATTTAAAAAAACTAAAGTTTAATAAAAAAAATAAAATATTTAAAAGACTAAAAATCAGTAACGAAAGAGAGTAGTATACATAGATTTTGACGAAAATAGGTTGGGTTTTTAATTATAGGTACGTGGGTGGTCATTTTTTACGTGCCCCCTTAATGATGCTTTTGAATTACTCATTCATTAGGTCATCAATGGATTGCATCCCAATATGTAGCAAAAAGTATAGCTTTTGGTGCACATCTCCGTGAACTAAAAACAGTACTTCTACTTCTGTCCCTTGACAAAAGAATTTGTCCTCGAATATAACTCTTTTTTTTAATTTATTAGGTATATTTAATTTTTTTAAATATAACTTTAATTAATATTATTAATTTTTTTTAGAATATAAAAATTATTATTGAATAAATTAATACATAGACGACATTTTAATCATTTTTATATAAAACTGATACATTAACTATATTAGCAATTTTTTTAATAAAATTAAAATTTATAGTATAGACTTATATTTAAGGACAGATGATGTACTTGTTTGTAAGAAAATTTAATTTTATCTCTCTCTCTAATTATAAACACATTTTTCGAAGAAAAAATTATCCTTATAGCACCATTTTAATTTGCTAACTGCATTTATTATTTTTTTTTCAAACATACATTTTATTAATATTACTAATTTGCCCTGTAATATGAAAAAGTCAAGTTTAATATATTCAAATATAAACGTTATATTAAAAACATTAACGCATAAAATAAACACATTAACTATTTTACTAACTTTTTTTAATAAAGATGAAAAAAACAAAAAGTTGTTATAACAAGGGAAGGAGGTAGTATTATTAAGATGTACTTTTCGAAATCCAAAAATGTATTGGATATTGTACTCAAGATTCAATTATTTAATGTCATATTATTTTTATATTTAATCTTTAAAATTAATTTTGCCTTGTATATATATATATATAATTAATGGGGTATTTAAAGTTATTGCATTTGTTAATTTGCAAGGCATATATACAGTGGTTTGTCCTTCCTTGGTTGTAGAAACAGCAAATCCACTTGCTATTTTTTTCACCCTATGTTTTTTTTCTTCAAGAAGGACCATCCTCTTAAGGCACTCTATGATTGATAAAAAAATTAATTCATGTAATATTAGTTACTCTTGAGCCTTAACCCCTAGATCTTTTTTTTTTTTGGTGGGGTAAGCCTCTATTCCTTAAGTTTGATGTTTGCACTATTTGGTTACGTTCAAGTTTCACTTACCAAAAATAAGATTGCCAATAATATATGTTGCCTCCTTTCTAATAATTAATGAGGATTGGGTGTATTATATTATTAGTGTATATATAATTTAATTTAAACATCTAACTCCTACCTCAGCACATTGAAACATTTGGATGTTGACCGTTAAAATATTGCATGACATATATACCTTCAAAAGCTAACCACAAACTGCTGGCGATGCCGTTTTAAACAGTATACATTTGGAATTGGATTTAGGATTTAGGATTTTGAAGTTGGATGCTAAAATAGGCTAAACAATTTCTATAGTTTTTTATAACGTACATATTTATATTTAATTTCTTTTATCGACCACTTTTTATATTCAGGACATCTTGGCAATCATCAATAGAGACAAATACAAACAATACTGAAGAAAAATCCGAAATTGGTTTAACGTATTCTCATTTGAAAGGAAATGATACCATGGTAAGTTTTGAGACATATATATAGAGCCAGAACTGGATCTAGCATGTGCTATAGTAAATACTATTTCATTATTTTTTTTAAGAGATAATTAAATTAAAATTTAGTCAATAAAAAAAGTTAATATATTTGATTCATAATATGAATTAGATACATCAATTTTTGTGGACTAAATTTTGATCTAACTATACCTTCTAAAAGGACAAGAGGAAGTATATTTTTTGAATAGTTTTATGAAATTGGTATACTATTTAAACAGGTGGATTCTACACCATTGACACGTTCCAACACTATGATTGACTTAGAATTCACACTTGGAAGGCCTAATTGGGAAAAAGAGCATGCCGAATCATCAAGAGAATTACCTCTTCTCAAGTGTTAAATTAATAATTAAATTAATTAACACTAACTAGCCTTTCCTTATCATTAATGAATACTACATTACTACTAGGAAACTAATTATTCCATGTGTGAATGATTTTAATATATCTATCTATAAGTTTTGTTTGAAAGGGAAATGAGGAATATTGGGATAAAAACATATGCTTGAGTCCAAAGAATTTCAGGGGTATTGTCTTTAATGTCATTTTCATGTGCAAGGGTATAACATTAAAAGAAAATAGAAGGTCTCTTTCAGGACATGGACCATGGCTTTTAGTTAGGCAAAATAGGACCCATTTGGGACCTTAATTATATTCGACAGGTGGATCAAGGTTTTATGCCACTATCATAACATCGTTCTCTTCATATCTCTAAACATTCAAAATGACTTATACATTGAGGTTAGAACAAATTAAAATTATTTCTCACCAGGATCCATATATCAACGGATCGATTAGTGCAAATAAAAAAGTTTATTTGCAAATGATATATATTTTATATTTGAGTGTCAAATGTGAATAAAGTCTCGTTGGAATAATATGTGGATATGTTTAACAATGTATAAGTAAGAAAACCAACCTTACACCCAATTCATAAAGATTTTGAGTAAAAAATATGATGTCAAAACCACTTGTATAATTGCTTTTAATTAACCCATTGTGAACTTGTGGATCTCCAAATTAAATTGAGAGCGAAAGAGACACCTTGATCCACTTTGTTTGGTATGATAAAGAAATAATAAGGAGGGGTAAAAGAATAAAAAAATGCTAAGAAGTGTGATTAAACCATCGATGGTCTAAGAGCTCCTCAATGAGATATAGTCTTTTGAAAATATATTCAATAGCCAATGACAAAGAATACTCCCGTCGGAGATATTTTCAACGAGAGTATTATGATCCAATAAGTTTTGGAAGCAAATGAGTACTCATATATGATAACAAAATAAGTTGGTGTTTACTAGGCAGAGTGACTCAATAAGAATTATCTCTTCATGGTCACACATTTTTTTACTATTAAAATTAATTAATAAATAAATTATTGTTTAACTGTAATGATGGAGAGTTATTGCTGAATTTTTTTTAGTAAACGTTTTGGGGATGTTGTGTTGGAGAAACTGTGCACTTATTAAATACTAACATTAAAGGAGTTATCATTAAATAACTTATTTTTATATGGGATGTGTCTTCCGTAATAAACTTTGAAATTTTATTTTTTATTCTGTGTGATTTAATTTTTCCTCGATGCACAGCCAATACCATTGAGACTTAGTATATGAATATAAATAGTCAGTAGCCCAATTGTTAAATTCTTCATACCAATCTAAATTATCCTATCTCATTTCATTAATTGAATTTCCAAAAATATATCAAAAACATTATATAGTGTTTGTGAATGGTTCTACCATATACCTTTACATTTAACTAGGGATGAACATGGGCGCGGGTCTACCCGCCAACCCGATCACCCAATACAACCCAACCCGATTTTTACCCATACCTGATCACTTTCGGGTCCGACCCAACCCAACCCGTTGAAACCCGCTTATATTTGGGTCGGGTAATGGGTTTAACAATTTGAACCCGTCGACCCGTGGACCCGACCCTATAACTATTATATTTTTAAAAAAAAAATTTGTTTGGCAGATTCAATAGTGTAATAGGGTTTAATTAATGTTCTTCTTATTTATTCTTATTTAGATTTTCAACTGCCTTCGTCCACTTTCTGCCTATACCTTCTTCAAGACTTCTTGAAGTCGGGCTGTTGTCCACCTTCTTCTTTTGTTCTACAAGTGCTCATAACTCGTTTTATACGAATTAGTTATAATAAGATATTATTAATAAATGATTTTTATATGAATGTTGATGCAAAATGTTCATGCGTCTAGGCTAAATACTAAACTCGTTTAATTTGTTTTGACATTGTAATCTCGTATATGCCTACTCATAAAACTCATATCTAATTTTTGAATTGTCTCTTTCAAATGAGCAATTTTATTTGAGTTAAATATTATTTATTTAAATGTTATATTATGTTATAGTTTTACTTAATAAAAGTATAAACAGAAAGCTTATGCTTATAATGAATTTTGGTTTAAATTTTTTACATTTGTTAAATACAAATTTTTTTAGTTAAATATTATTCATTTGAGTTAAATACTATTTATGAGCAAAATTGATGCTTATACAAAAGCTTATGATGAATTTAGTTTAAATTTTTTTATTAATATTTGTTTTTGCAGATTTCTACTTTTATTATTAATATTTGTTTTTGCAGATTACCAATTGTTTCATTCCATACTTTGAGAAATTTGTTAAGTACTTGTACTTGAAGTTGACATTGCTTAGAATTGATTAATTTTCATATTTTATTGATTTACTGTTGTTGAATTTATTTATGTATTTGAAGATTGTTGGATTTATTTTTTTGTGTGAGAGGTTGATGACTTTTTTTAAAGAATTGCATAATTTGATTGAAATTTTATAGTTTTGAGACATTCAAGTATTAAATATATTTTCATTCAATATATTTTCCTGTAAAATAAAAAATAGGTTATTATTTATGTATGACCCGCCAACCCAATCCAACCCGTTCTTGATCGGGTCGGTTCGGGTCGGGTTAAATAAAAAATACGGGTTTAGAACTTAACCCAACCCAAAGATAATCGATCGGGTCGGGTATTGGGTTTTGTCAAAACCCGCCCAACCCAACCCACGTACACCCCTACATTTAACTTATACCTCTGGAAATTTTTTTCTAAGTTTTCCATTTAAGAAGTTACACTCCGAAAAACTTTTTTCAAGTTTTCCGGTAAAGAAGTTACTTTTTTAAAAAAATTAAACAAAAAAATTGGTGTGTATCGGAAAACTTGTGAAGAAGTTTTCCAGTAAACCCCTACTGTACCGGAAAACTTGAAAAACTTAAATCAAATGTTTTTCGGTTCACACCGTCTTACTCTTCAGTATTGGATTTTTTTTTTTTAAGTTTTTTAGTAGAGATTTCTTTTGTACCTAATTTTTTTTTAAAGTTTTGCAGTACTTCTATATCGGAAAATTTTATTTTTTCAAAGTTTTCCGGTAAACTTTTCTGTATCGGAAATCTTATAAAATGTTTTTCGGTAACTTTCGAAAAACTTTTTTTTGATGGGTTCGAAAACGTTGGAATGGTAAAAAAAAAAATGAATTTGAATTGGTAAAATAGTAAAACAAATCAAATGTATATTTGACATTTTAAAAAATTTGTGGGTATAAATAAAAATGTGGGATATAGAGTGAAGCAATCGTATCTGTGATACAATAAGGAAAAATAGCAAATAAGCCGAATAAAAGAAAATTTGACCCTGTACCCCACTTTTATCTCTATATCCACAATTTTTTGAAAATGCCAAAATTACCCTCAATTTTTTTTTTATTACAAAATTCACTTTCACTTCCGAAAAACTTTTTACAAGTTTTCCGGTACAGGATGTTTCCGGAAAACTAAAAAAGATTTCCGGTACAGAAGGGAAAAATGTGTGTACCGGAAAACTTTCTCCAACTTTTCCGATACATAACGTGTTTCCGGAAAACTTTTTCGACAAGTTTTCCGGTACACACCCTTATTTTTTTAAAAAAATTTAAATTTTATTAATTTTTATTAATTTTTTTTAGATCACTTAAATGAATAACTATTAAACTGTGACAAGCATGTGGAAGCGGTTTACATGGTTTGATAATGGTTTGATATATCGGTGATGAATTTCGATAAAATCTGATATGACATATGTTAATAGATATACTTGTTAATATAGATATTGACATATTGTGGTGTAAGTTGTTTTAATTTTGGGTTCTATAATCGGTGTATTTTATGAGTTGAATTGCGGTTGTTGAGTTTTGTTGTCGAGATGTATGTTTCAGTCTAATATGTGAAGATAACATACTATATGTGCATTTTTTCTTATTACATGAATTAATCTAACCAAATGACATAAGATTGGTATGTGTAGATCCTCATTAGATTGATATGTGTATATGGACTAAATTTATTTTATCAATTTTTTTAATTTTTAAAATTGCATTTTTTTTATTAGGCCCAATTTTTAAGTTTATAATAAGGCCCAATTTTTTTTAGACTAAATTATGATTTATACTTGTATTATAAAAAAATCGGATGGAATAATTTATAAAAAAATCGGATGGAATAATTTATAAAAAAATCGGATGGAATAACTACTATAACTATAAAATAAAATAAATTTTCCAACCTAAATTTCAACTAATTTTTAATTATTAAAAATATTAATTAAAATTTGATTTACTACCTCTCTCTCCAATATATTTTTGTAAATTTACAATTTAAAATTCTTATATACAATACAATATTATACTTTTTATTTATCCATTCAAATTTTCAATATTTGGTCACCCCAATATTATAGTTCAAGATCCGCCACTGTCTATATGTAGATATGTCATGTTATTGTTCTCTCACCAAGGACACTCATGGCAACAAACAGATTTGTATGTGAATAATGCAACAAGAGATTTCAAAGAGATAAAACCTTCTACTTCAAAAAAGAGGACAAAACCTTCCATAGAAGCTTCGAGAGAGATCCAACAAAAAAAAAAGTAATGAAGAAGGTTTACATCACTCCAAAGAAGACTTGCGATGATGTATTTTTGAATTCAGTTTTGTTACTCATACCTCTCATTTTGCTACTCACATCACATAATTTTCTCATAAAATTGAATTGAGTTCACGTAGTTTTAAATTTCATTACATACCTGAATTTAATTCACGCAAAAAAATATTTGTGTAGATAAATATAGAATGATTAATGAGTGATGTAAACTTAAATTATGTATACTTATATGATTTGTTTTTATGTACGAGAGATGTAATTTAAGAAATTATAGACGATACGCATATACAATTCACATACATTTACGTGAATTGTGTTCACGTATGCAGTAAAATTCAGTATTTACGGGCACTACGCAACTACAGTTTACGTACTCATATATGAATTGTGTTAACGTAGTTTATGTGAACCTTAGTATGTCAGTTTTGCAATACCCACGTGAATTCAATTCTTGTATTTGCATGAATTCAGTTCACGTAGTTTAAAAAATGAGACAAATAAAGAATCAGTATTTTGAATATTTTAATTTTATGAAAAATTTATGGGATATGAGTAGTAAAATGGCAGCTATAGATAGCAAATTTGTTCTGGATTTTGTGGTTAAATTTATGGGTTTAGGATTGATTTATGAATTTATTTCTATTTATAATTAAACTTTTAATTAATTGATTAAATAAATCATTCTTTAGTTTTTAATAATAAAAGTACACGGTCAAGATTATTGTTACCGTCAGCAAGTGACCCATCAACAAAAATTGACTATGTCAACCTTTATTAATTAGAAAATAATTCAGGACTTTTTGTAAACTTTTTTAAAATTGTAAGGGTATAAATAAAAAAAATTATTTTTATAGTACAACACCAAAAAATATATTTAAGCCTCTTATTAATTGGTGACCAGCGTTAAAGAAGGAAAAAGGGTTATATAATATCCTAAATTTGAATAATTATTAATTAACTGTGTGAATTTTATTAATATTTAGGGTGATTATATAATTAAATAATGACAATTTCTATGGTACTCTTACAAAAGAAGAGGTATCGTTGTTAATTTTTTAACTAATAAATGTGTTTCAATCTCCACAACATTTATATATTGTAGATTAAGTTGATCAAATTAGTTGTATCTATATATTTAAGTTTACAATTTAATCCCCTTAAATTTAATAAATTATTTTTTTAAATTTTTTTATTTTAATTAAAATCATCATCAGGGGTTGAAACTCTTTCCCTTTCTCTTTCGAGTAACCTCACTCTTTACCAAAGTAAATCGACCCTCTGCCTTTCTTCTACTGTCTCGAGAAGAATTTTGCACCGTTATTCCACCACCGCGAGAAGATCCTCCTCTGTCTCACTATCAATTCACTTGTGTTTGTGTCGCTGTCGTCGTTGAGGTTCGTATTTGATTCTTAATGAACTTTTCATCTTCAATTTATAGTGTGTGAATGTGAATTATTGTATATATAGCTATTGTGAGACTCTTTGAAACTGTTTACGTCCACGTGTTGTTTTTTGCGAAGTCAATAAAAGTAGTCATATCTTTTTCCTTGTCTATGCTGATACTAAATTGTTATTAGTGACTTATTCTGATTAAGTTACTTTTTAAAGATTTTTTGATTTTGATGATATCAAAGTTAATTTTGTTTTATAGATTATTGTGCATTTTGTATTCACAAATAACGTTTGAATCGCGTGACGGCTGCGACCATATAAGCATACTCCCGTTCGAATCGTGGCTGCGATCCAGGAAAATTGATTTTTTCTTCCATTCAAATTCCAAAAGGCTCCCGAATCGCTACTCATTCACCAAAGTTGAGTTTAATTATTAAAGAAGATTCTAACCTTAATCTTCTTCTTTGTTGGATGAGTTGCGATTCTAGAACCTTTTGGATTTTGAATAGAAGAAAAAATCGATTTTGTTGGGTCGCGGTTACGATTCGAATGCGAGTATGTTTATATGGTCGATTTTGCTTATATGTTCGATTTTGCGAGTATGTTTATACACGTCGCTCGATTCAAACGTTATTCACGAATACAAAACGTACAATAATCCACAAAACAAAGTTAACTCTGATATAATCAAAATCAAACAACCTTGAAAAAGTTACTTGATTAATTACAATTTAGTATTAGCGTAGACATGGAAATAGAGAGGACCGCCTTTATTTATGCAGAACTAGGATAGTGATTAATTGCACATCAAACTAAAGATTTGTTAATTCGTCTGACTTCACACAAAACAACGCGTGGACATAAATAATTTCAAACAGTCTCACATTAGCAATATAGACAATAGTTCACATTCACACACTATAAATCGAAGACGAAAAGTTCACTAAGAATCAAAGACGAACCTCGACGGTGCAACGACAATGACACCAATACGATTGCGACACAAACATGAGCAAATTGGGAGTGAGACATAGGAGGGATCTTCTCGCAATGGTGGAAGAACGGTGAAGAGTTCTTCTCAAGACGGTGGAAGTATGACGGATGAGCGATTTATGGCGGAGCGAGTTTTCTCGAGAGAGGGAGGGAAGGAGTTTTGAACTCTGATAATGATTTTAAGAAGTCTCATATTAGCAATATATGCAATAGTTTACATTCACACGCTCTAAATTGAAGACGAAAAGTTCACTAAGAATCCAAGACGAACCTCGACGATGCAACGACAACGACACCAAGATGACTGCGACACAAATACGAACAAATTGGGAGTGAGACATATGAGGGGATCTTCTCGCTGTGATGGAAGAATGGTGAAGAGTTCTTCTCAAGACGGTGGAAGTACGACGGATGAGTGATTTACGGTGGAGCGAGTTTTCTCGAAAGAGGGAGGAAAGGAGTTTTGAACTCCGATAATGATTTTAATATTAATTAAAATAAAAAAAGTTAGAATTTTTTTAATTAAATTTAAGGGATTAAATTGAAAAGTTAAATGTATGGGTACAACTAATTTCGTCAACTTAATTTATAACATATAAATGCTGTGGAGAAAAGGAACACATTTGTTGGTTAAAAAATTAACAAATACAGAAACACATAAATTGTCTTTAAAATTATAGTCAATATGTAACAACTATTGATTGTTTAAGTTGATAGTTTCAAAACATATCGATTTTTTACCGTAAAGTAGAAGTCCCCTTAAATAATTATTTTCTAGTGTTTAAGTGTGTTAAGTGCATCAACATTGTGACCTAGTAGCGTTCACACATTTGTCAAGATTTTTTTTAGGGAAGTTGACTTATTTCATTTTATTCAAAATAAGTTCATAAACATAAGTTGACACCCCCTAATTGAAGGTCTTTTGCTCTCTTTGGACGACTTGCTCTCCTAAGAGAAAATCTTACTTCACCAAAAGATCTAATTATTATATTAAGGGAATGATTTCAAACAATTTTACGGTGTCCTGGGGAGTAAAGGACATTTTCATTAAGGTGGAATGTCAATTTTGGACTAATTACATGGTTAGAAATAATGTTTTATAATGGGAATTATTCTCTTTTTCCTATAGTTTGTTGTATTAATGTTTCAAAAATCAGGAGATTGAATGGATGGAACGGTCAAATTATTTATTTACATTCCAACCCATTACCCTTTATAAGTAACTGTCCACTTTGAATCTGGAGCAGTTTGTATGTTCCCATTTTTTGTGATGGATAAAATCTGTGAGACATTTCCAAAATATTGGATAATATATGTATCTATAATTGGTTATAATTGACATGATATTGTTGTTGGTTTAGTGGTTGTGTTCTTTGTGTGTCACAACAAGGCCCCAAGTTCAAATCTGCACCTGGTGCTTTATTTTTGAATAAATTCCTTTGTGAAAAGGTGCAACTGTTGATTAAAAATGAAAAGGCGCAATGGATGGTTCGAACCCAGGTCATGCGCGAACAGCGGCGCTGATTAGCCATCAGACCAGTGCAAAACTTCATTCAAAAATGGAACGATATATATATATCTTATCGCGAAACAGAATGGCAGAACCAAGGATTGTACCTCTTTCCCAAGTGAAATTATTTTTCTATAAATAGTGTTACTTTGGACAGAATGAAAACACGAATTTTTGGAGATTGCCATGCACTTTTCCCACCTATTCTTATATTCTAAGTCATCTTATTCTTCTCTAATGCATGAGTGAAGAATAGGAAACATTATTTTGTAACATACTATTGAAAGATACGCTTGATGTGAATGTGCAATTCACTTCAAGGATTCCAAAGTATCCTGAAGGGGATTCGCCGGTTAACCCGTTTGCATCCAATATATATAGATTGGTGGGGCGAATCGAACCTAAAGCTTAGTGTGATACACACACTTTGGAATTTACTTGTGCTACCTTCATCATCATCAAGTTCATCATCTTCTTGTTCAAGATTTGCAGCATACCCCCAACGAAAGTTCCAACAATCTTTAGGTTCGATTATCAAATTTATTTATGACTGCAACTTTTAAAGGAGATAGACTTTTTTTTGACCATGGTGAAAGGTACAATTTATATAAATATATATGATATGTTTGAAGTTCTAAATTCATATGTGGTTCTCTAAAGTAATTATATTTGTTTATGTTAAATTTAACATGTGGTTAGATTGATATGCATGAATTAGAATATATATTCAAGTATGTGAATTTAATATGGTTTATGCATGAATTTTGCTTGTTTGGATTTGAAAAATTAATTAAAGTCTTGGAAATAATTACATATGAAAAATTCATAGTTCAACACTGGAAGTTACTTATTGTTGATACATTTATATATTAAATTCATGTTTGAAATGCATATATAATAAAGTTTCCTTTTCGGATGCATATATAATAATATGGAGATAGGATGTGGAAAATTAATAATATGCAATTAGAGATAATATGTTTTGATGAAATTTTTGTTTATCTATGGTTGATGTTTTTAGACTAAGAACAAGAATTTATGATTGACCGGTGGAAGAAAATTTATTTATAATTTTGGTCTTTTAAATCTTGACAAGTATGAATATGTATGATTTAAGATTCATATTTAACACATTAATTTATTTAAAGTAGTGAAAATAAATTGTCATAAATATCAAGTGTATGTCTCAATATAGTAATGCTTCATGTGAGAAGTTATTAAGTCTATAATTGATTAACTCATATTACATGGACATAATAGTATGAAAGTAATTGTTTATTCGTTATCTTGAGATTAACAATAATTTGGGTATATATTTGGAATTATTGTAAGTTGACAAATGTTGTTGGAAGAAAGTAATAGAAAATCTTAATGATTTTATTCATTGTTTATTTTCTTTTGTGATACTTATTTGGATTTATCATAGAATATATTTAAATATGAAACTTGAATTAACAAATAGAATTTATGATGCATATATTAGTTATAATATAACTATGAAGATATGGTTTCTTTAATAGAAATGAAATAAATTCTTATTTGCTAAGGAGTAGATGACTTACATGTTTGGACCCACCTTATAATATTTGATTATGAGAAATTTTTATTATCATGTTTTGTTAGCTTGTGGCAATATATATTTAATGCATTCAATGTATTATATCTTGAACTTGGATATATTGAAAAGAGAGTTAAAATTTTAAATTGAGATGCTTATTAAATATAGTAAAAGGTAGATTAACATAAAAATTTGTTTATGTGATAATTGGAATGCTTATCAATTGTAAGCGATACAATGTGAAGAGATTAAATGACAAAAGTGTCATTGTTTGGTGATAGTTGGTCAACACTATCAAGAATATAAAAGGTAATCGGATGTTTGATATGAGTCATGGCTTGTACCAGACCTGATATAACATATGTTGTTGGAATGTTAAGTCGGTACGCAAGCAATCCAAGTAAAGAACATTGACATGTTATTGATAAAGTATTAAAAAATTTATAGAGAACAATTAACTATAGTTTAATCTATAGTGGATATCCTTCAGTTTTGGAAGGATATACATATGTTAGTTGGGTAACTTATGTTGAGGATCATGCTTCCACATGTGGATTGATCTTCAACCTTGGTGGATGTGCAGTTTCTTGGGGTTTAAAGAAACAAACTTGCATTGCAGACACCACCATGGCTGCATAATTTATTGTTCTAGCTGCAGGTGGTAAAGAGGCTGAATGACTAAGAAATTTGTTGTATGAGATTCCAATTTGGCCAAAGCCAATGGCACCGGTGTCCATACATTGTGATAGTTAATCCACGCTATCAAAAGCATATAACCAAGTATATTGGTTTAAGACATAGCTATGTAAAGGATTTAGTGGAGTGATATCCATAATGTTTGTAAGAACTGAAAAGAATCTTGCAGATCCTTTGACGAAAGGTCTGACAAAGAACATGGTGTTGAAGACATCATTAGGGATGTGATACAAGCTCATATCTAAATAATCACCAATGGTGGAACGATCAACTCACACTTGAGTAGCATCAAGTCTTGAGTTCAATGATGAAAGTACACTATTAGAGTGATTGAAGTACTTGACAATAGATACATCCCAAAGGGTAAAAGTACTTGGATCATAAGATAAAAGTGGTAGGATGAGGTCTCCTCTTAATGGACATATAACATATATTTGCTGGAATGTATAATTATGGGTACATTTCTGATATAGTCCACCTATATGAGAATGAAGTGGGCCGCTTCATAGAGTTCAAGGGCTTGACTCTTAAATTCTCATGAAAAGGATACGAGACACATGGCCTTATCAAATGTGTCATCTTTATAATTCTTTCGATACTACCGAGATTTCATGTGTAAGTTGTGCACACTTGTTCTAATGAATAATTGGTTCAAAGCTTGTATACCAATCTATTCGGGATAAGTGGAACCCATAGCTTACTAAGTAGTGGTTCAAATCGTAAGATACCATTATTTGAAACCATGATATTTCCAAAATTATGGGACTAAGTATATTTTGAAAATGGTGGGGGATTGTGAGATATTTCCAAAATATTAGATAATATATGTATCTATAATTGGTTATAATTGACATGATATTGTTGTTGGTTTAGTGGTTGTGTTATTTGTGTGTCACAACAAGGTCCCAAGTTCAAATCCATGCTTGGTGCTTTATTTTTGAATAAATTCCTTTGTGAGCGCGATATATATATATATCTTTTCGCGAAACAGAATGGCAGAACCAAGGATTGTACCTCTTTCCCAAGTGACATTATTTTTTTATAAATAGTGTTACTTTTGACAGAATGAAAACACGAATTTTTGGAGATTGCCATCCACTTTTCCCACCTATTCTTATATTCTAAGTCATCTTATTCTTCTCTAATGCATGAGTGAAGAATAGGAAACATTATTTTGTAACATACTATTGAAAGATATGCTTGATGTGAATGTGCAATTCACTTCAAGGATTCCAAAGTATCCTGAAGGGGATTCGCCGGTTAACCCGTTTGCATCCAATATATATAGATTGGTGGGGGCGAATCGAACCTAAAGCTTAGTGTGATACACACACTTCGGAATTTACTTGTGCTACCTTCATCATCATCAAGTTCATCATCTTCTTGTTCAAGATTTGCAGCATACCCCCAACGAAAGTTCCAACAAAATCTATAAAATAAGTGTAGTGTATATATTCTAATTATTTAAGCTAAAAATCTCATTCAGTAAAACTTACACAAGTGAGATTTTGAAAATTTAGAAAAGTCTGTATATTTTAGATCAATTAGCAAAGACTTGAGATACACGCTATTATTTTTATTGCTTATGCTATTTGATTGATTTTCATGTATGAAATTCTAACATTTGATTACTAGATAACTCATAAAAAGTAAAAAAAAAAAGAGTAAAAGATATGTTAAAAACCATAATGTAATGCAAATCCAATATCACCTTTCAACTTACTTTTTCTTCATGACAAATATTAGTAAGTAACGTTACTGATGAATTTCAAACCCAATACTACTTTTTATCTCTTACTCTGTTTTTTCCACTTGCCAAGGAAATTAGTTATATTGTCTTATTGCTACAATTGTTGAACACAACAACCAATTTATTCTACTTTGGGCTAATGTTGCTAGTGACCCAAATGAATTTGTCTTATTGTAATTTCTGGTTAGTTGTTGGTTTGAGCCCAATAGTTTTCTTCTTAGCAGAAATGAGATGAAAATTTCTCTAACATTTTATCCAAAAAAAAATCTTCTAATTATTGCTAAATCACATCAAAGGCCACACCACCACTATGTAAAGATCAAATCGACCAACAAATTACACTATTCACAACTTTTTAATAAATTTGTTTCTTCTAAAAACCAAATTGACCTACTTCATGTCTAAACTAAAAAATTCAAATTTAACACCAAAGTGAGACAAATGAGCTATAGACACTGTTAGAAAGTACCCCCAGTCCCCCACCTTATAACTAACTACTAACAACTAACAAGGTTAGCAAGTAACTCTGGTTAGGTTAGCTAACTACGGTTGCGAAATGCCAGTTGTAGACATCGAGTGTTGTTACTTCAATCAAAACACCGCAAAATAATGCAACGATCAAGCTCACAAGTCACAACAACGCAAGCAATGCATACGTGACGCCGAAACAGAAACTCACACTCTCACACAGATCCAAACTCCAAACCTAAACCTTCATTCCGAACCTGAATTCAATTATTAAGAACCAATGCTAAGAGACGAAATCGGAGTTTCGAGAAGCGCGAGGCACAACGCCACCGCTGTAACGGTTTCGAATAAGGTTCTTGTGGCTGTTAAAGCGGAGAAAGTGATCTCCAACACCGCATTAGCATGGGCGCTCACTCACATCGTTCATTCCAGCGACTCAATTACGCTTCTCGCCGTTTATTCCACCGAAAAAACCGGTACGTCGACGATAAAATCTTTAAAATCGTATTTAATCTGATTCAGTTTTAGTCCTTCATCAAAATCGAAATATATAAACTGTTTTCGATTTAGTTTGAACTGATTAAGCTTGATTTGGATTATTTCAGGTAGAAGATTCTGGAACTTTTCGAGATTCACCGGTGACTGTACGAATGGACGCGCGGGAAAGTTACCGGAGCAGATTTCTGATATCTCCGACTCTTGCTCTCAGATGGTGCTTCAGTTGCACAATCACATTGAGGTAGGTAAATTTGAAATTTACCGCGATTTTTTTAATTCTTTTTACTAGTTATTATCGCTATAACAATAGCAACTTATTATACGATCCAATTTAATATCACGCTCATAAATAATCACGGTAACATATGAATCGGTTACTGTACCTAATTAATTTCCAAGTGAATAGTATGGTTTAGGATTTACCGTTTAACTTATTCTCATCCAAGTAGTTGTTGCCTTTCTATTTCTCAACGTAAATACAAAGAAAACGACTGGTCTTTTACTTTCTGAAACGAGCGTTTTATTATTTTTTTAAATCCATCCGACTTTATGACCATATTTGCGCTGTCGTTTTTGTCTCTCCAGTATTCTACCATCTGCTGGCTTTTTTTCTTTTTCTTTTTCAATAATTTCAGAAATACTCCCTCCGTATAATTATATAAGAAAAAAATATAGTTAAATGTAATTAATATTTTATATTTTATGTAAAATAGAAATCAAATTTAGTAAATTATTTTAATGTCAAACACTCTACTATCACCATTAAATATTTTAAAATAAATGAAAAGTGGATTATGAATAATAACATTAAATAATTAAAAGATAATTATCTTTTATTTATAATAATAATTAAGATTTAAGTCATTTTTTGATTTATAATAACTACTGAAGAGAGTATATATTATTATTATTATTATTATTATTATTATTATTATTATTATTATTATTATTATTATTATTAAACAGATTCAAGTCAATAATTTTTAACAATATTTGTTATTTTTTTTTACAATATAATTTTATCCATTTAATATCATATATTTTCTTCAACGAAAAAACTCTCAATTATATTTTCAGTAACGTGTCAGAGTTTGAGAAGTTTCCGATCTGTACCGCCTTGACTGTAGTTTGTTTGATATGCAGCATGTGCTTTTATATAATTTTTGTTTGTTTGTTTTTTTGATGGAGTTATTTTTGACTTGATTAAGAGATATTTATAATGCATCAAACGATAATAACACATGCACGAGAATAATTCATGTACGGTGACAAACATTGGAATACTTTATTTAAGCAATATATATATAAAAATATATGAAAAATAATAATTAAATAATATATATTTTTATATGTGTTAATTGGTTAAACAGTGTGTCTAAATATTTGTGGTCATATAAATAGGTGGTATCTACTACCTAAAAAAAGAAAAATATTTAGTATGGACAAAAATAAGTGCTTGTCTTTGTCTTTGTACGAAGAAAAAAGTTAAGTATACATTTATATACTCATTCTAGTCTTTGAGAAGATAGAAATAAAAAGAATTCTAGTTTTTGAGAAGATAGAAATAAAAAGAGTGATATGATAAAAAGTGAGAAATAAAGAGAAAATAAAGTGTTGAATAATTGTATAAAAATCAAGAATATTTAAATATAAAAGTTGTTGTACAAATGGTGGCGAAAAAGAAGACGATACTAATTATTATATTTTATATTATATAATTGAACAAATATGGAAGGACAATTTAGTCAAAGTTATTTTGTCTGCATTAATTTATATTGCTAAGACTAAGTTTGAGCAACATTTTTGACAACCATTCAGCAGGGGGTGGACTGGTTTTCCTTGTAAAATCTAAGAATGCTTTGGCCTTGTCAAGACCTCTTGAGATATTTCTAAAATCTTATGAATATATGGATGGATATGTATCTTGACCCCGTCTCTTCACACTTAAAGGGTGGATAAGGCTCATAAATTAGGCATGTCACGTATAAGTCAGTGTTAGTAGTAAACTTTAGTTTAGCCTACCACCAAAAGATAAATCATATACACTTCATAAAGTGAGACATGTCAAGAAAATCTCAAAGGCTTTGAACTACTAAATACTCCTGATTCTTTCTTTTCGTATAATAAATTCTCTCCATAACCATTCTCCTCATTTTAACCAATTAACCTTCCAAATACTTAACCATTTCCTCCATTCAAGTTCTTGGTATGGCATTGTATATCTGTTGAAATTGACTTATTACTAGTTTTTATGACTGCAGGTTAGGGTAAAGATTAAGGTTGTCACGGGAACTCCCAGTGGTGCTGTAGCAGCTGAAGCTAGATGGAGTGGTTCCCATTGGGTCATACTGGACAAGTAATTAAACATAAAAAAGTATTTCTTTTTTCTGAGCTACATGAATTTATCTATTTAGTTAATTGCAAGTATATTTTCTCATTTCTCTCATGCGTGCACACTTGCATTATGAGTTTTCATAAAGACTTCAAAAAAACTTATTAGCTATAGTTAAGAGACTAATATTAGCAGTTAGCTAAGGTTAATCACTCAATTGACAAAAGCAATTATTTATTTGTTAATAGGGTTTGATTGAATAACTGCATAACTTAACTTTCAATCAGAAATAAGTACAACTTTTGTTGCTGCTTGCCCAATCAGTGAAATATTTGTTAGTGAACTCTTTAACGTTACTGAAACAGGAAATTAAAGCAAGAGGTAAAACATTGCATGGATGAACTCAACTGTAGCATTGTGGTGATGAATGGCTCACAGCCTAAAGTCCTCAGACTTAATTTAGGACCCTCAAATGAACTCCAAACTCCATTTTTCTCTGCTTCCTCTTCACCAGGCATAGAAATTGGAAAGCTAAAAGGCCGCAGATTGAAGCATTCCACCCCAGTTGGTAGCCCTGAAGAAGCAGGTTCATCTGTTACAAGAGATATTGGACTAGATTCAATGTCAAGTTCAGACTCAATGACTTCTCCTTTCCTGATCTATAAACAAAACCCTCTGTATGAGGGTCACGGACCACACAAAAGAACAAACAAACCAATCAATGAGCCAAAAGATTTCAATGTCCAGCCACCACTGTACTTTAATTTGGAAAGGGATAACCGACCCCCTTCAAGGAAACTCCCAACATCATCTGTGGCAAGTAATAACAACACTTTATTTTGCATCCCTCGGAAACACATTAATAATGAGAAGCTTCAAAGAGCTGAAAACAGAATTATTCAAAGAGCTAAATCACCAAATTCTAAAACTTTACTTGAGAATTTTATACACTGTGATCAAGAGATGGGAACAAATGACATTGGGTTTAATAAATCTGAGAGTAGAAGTTATGTCACCAGCTCAGGCATCAGAGATAGTCCTATTCCTTTGGGAAGAAACTCCTCTATACCTCCTCCCTTGTGCTCACAGTGTCAGAATATAGCACCTGTATTTGGAAATCCTCCTAGACGGTTTTCTTACAAAGAGATAGAAGAAGCTACTGACATGTTCTCAGAATTGAATTTTTTGGCTGAAGGTGGATTTGGTGTGGTTCACAAAGGAATACTCAAAGATGGCCAGGTTGTTGCAGTGAAACAATTAAAATTTAGTGGCTCTCAAGCAGATCTTGATTTTTGCAGGGAAGTTCGGGTTTTGAGCTGTGCACAACACAGAAATGTTGTATTGCTTATAGGTTTTTGCACAGAGGGCAATGTGAGGATATTAGTCTATGAGTACATTTGTAATGGATCCTTGGACCTCTGCTTGCATGGTATGGTATTCACTAACTTTCTACATTTGTTTCCAGCTTCTTTTTTTTATATGTAATTCTTACTTTATTAGGCCTTTTCTCTGTCTAATGCCATGACAATGAATTTTGAGGAATCTTTGTTTGTCACTATGATTTTGACAAAAATTACATTTTTTTTAAGATAACAAAATCACAGTTTCACCGTGATTTCATTTAATTCACTTTCATTCCAACCATGCACTAAGAATTTGTTGTTTGTATTTGAATGTTCTTAGCAAATATACATAGATCACGTCAAACTCTATCATTTGTTGTATATTTTACAGGCGACGAGAGAATACCTTTGGATTGGAACTCACGATTAAAGATAGCGATTGGAGTTGCACGAGGCTTACGCTACCTCCATGAAGATTGTAGAGTTGGTTGTATAGTGCACAGAGATCTTCGCCCCAAAAATATACTCTTAACACATGATTTTGAAACTCTGGTAACTTACTGGGCCCTTAGCTAAAACACAAGTTGAATTCAGTTTTTTATTTGTATTTTTGCAGTTGTGTTGTTTCAAGAGAATGTTGCATAACAGATGTTACAGATCAAGTAAAAAGATTAAGTGTTAAATTGAATGATACCCTTTATTTAGGTGGCTGATTTTGGGCTTGCTAGATGGCAATCAGAATGGAACATAAATACAGAAGATCGTGTGATGGGAACTTCAGGGTATGTTTTTTACGCATGTTTATCAGTCAAGATACAGGACAAGTACAAATTATTATTTTGATTCTAATCAAGCTTACCTTGCATGATACTACCTAGGTACATTGCACCGGAGTATCTTGATACTGGAATTCTTACGTATAAAGTAGATGTATATGCATTTGGAATTGTTTTATTAGAGTTAATAACCGGTAGAAGAATTAGTCAGTTGGAACAGTTCAATGGACACTCATATCTTTCTGAATGGTTTCACCCCCTACACATGTTGGACCCCAATCATATCTTACAAAAGGTTGGATCTCTCAATCCATGTTTGGATTCTGCCTCGTCACTAGAATTTAATCTTCAATTCCAAGCTATGGCACGAGCTGCTTCATTCTGTCTGCGTTTGGATCCTGATTCCAGACCCCCAATGTCAAAGGTGTGAATGATTTAGCTTCTTTTACATAATTTGGTTGCTTTTACTTTTAATGATTAAATACAAAATTATTGAGAAAAGTCTCTTTTTGTCACTTGATTGTAGATTCTTAGAGTCCTTGAAGGGGGCAGTCCAGTTCGTCCTTTGGGTTTAGATATCAATTCAGTTGGTAACATAAGCGGTCATTTAAGTGGTTTGACTTTGCATACTCCTCCTAAAGGTACAATAAGTCATTCTCGTAAGTTATCACATTAATATCTACTTTGGCTCTTGGGCTAGAGGATTCTGTTGTCAATATGGTTCTGTTTGTGAGCTGCATGGTAACAAATATTTTTCTTATCCATTTGAAGCATCAATGCCCCTCATAAGCACACAGAAAAATTCACACAAGCACAGTATTTGGTGATGCAAAGTCAATATCTTAGTCTCCCAATAGCAAAAAATCATTTGACAAGGGGATCTTTCTCTTTCCTTTGGATCCGAATTAGTGGTACAGTAGGAGGCCATTAACAGCAGCTTCATGGCAAAAATGTAAGAATTTTGAGTTGTATAGCCACCATCACTATTAAGTGGTTCCATTATGTCACAACATATTTAAACAACTGATCTACATTTTACTATATTAATTGGATTTTTAAGCAATTCTCGATTAACCCAACTTTTATAATTTTTATTCATATTCAATCCTTAAATCACCACCAAATGGCTCTACTATACGACAACAAATTAGTTTTGTGTGTATGATATTGTACCTTATTTAAGGTACCTACAAACAATTTATGGAACCTAACTTGCCATACACTAATATTAAAAATACCTGCAAATGATAGTGCGTATCAGAAATAGTCCAAGAAGAGACAACGGAATGTGATCTCCCAAAGAAAAAGGGAACTGCAAAGCTGTAACAACCTTATAAGGCATATATTCACACCCTCACGCACTACTAATTAATCGTCTAACAACTCATAGTCAAAGTCTGTGATCTGTTTAAATCTTTGAATATCTCATGACATGGCCTGCATGTTAAAGGATGAAAATTCTTAGAGTTCTGTTATTATATGTTTTATTAATATTATTATTGGATTGGTCCACAGGGCATGTATTTAGATTCGGATTAATATGATAAATGCTATTTCTTTGACAAAAAAAATGATAAATTCAAATATATGTATAATAATTCAATTTCATAAAACCATATATAGATATATATTCTAAATTTGTTCAACGAGATCTTCACGTCAGTCACAATTGAACTCACGATATACATTGATTTACTAAACGAAAATACACCAAAATATTCTACATACTAAGAGTTCTGTTATTATTAATATTAATATTTTGAACTCAAGAAAAACAGAGTTTATACTTTGATGTCCTTTTCCACTTTTGAGTTCTGATCCTCTCACGATCGACATTCGACTCACACCCCCCAACATATATACTGTTCAACTACATCAAAACCATTTTTACATGCACAAATTATATTACATTACATTAATAAAATATCATCATCTTCCAACTTGCCTGTCCCAGCCTTGCAAAAACGATCAATCAAAGTCTGATAACAAACAAAAAATTATACATATTAGCGAGAGAGAAAAAAAAAAAACAACAACACAATCATCCCGCAAAGAGACGTGGCAGTAGCATCGGAATGGGCCAAACAAACCCAAACTAGGCCCAAATAATTATGACTCAAACTGGATCAGTTCAATTCCTGTTTTTGTGACCGGCCCGACTCGAAGAAAAACTGCTATCGGATTCAGAAGGTAACGAGTCCACATCAGAAGTCATACGCTGCAGACTCTCAGAAACACTCCAAACCTTAACCGATTTATCCAAACTTCCACTATACAAAACCCACCGCTGTTCACCTCTAGCATCAGATTCACGGTCATGTTCCACCGCTAAACATTTAACAGGACCGTCATGTCCCGTTAAAACAGAAACACACGTGTGAATAACACCGTCTCTTTTCCACACGCATATTGTCTTATCAGCCGAGCCACTGAAAACCAACGTTCCTGCCGCAGATAAACATAAAACAGCAAGTTTATGACCTTTGAGGACCCCACCGTGCGCAAATTGCTTATCACGTTCCCAAAAATTAACTAACCCATCAGACGCACCACAATACACCATGGAACCTGTGGGGTCCACCGCTAAAGCCGTAACCGCACATTCTTGTTTTAAAAGCGTTTTAACCGGCACGTGTTTCGTTCCTTTCCCACGTGACTCCCTTCGCCACACTTTCACTGTACCGTCAGCGGAACCGGAGAATACCACGCCGTCGTTTCCGCAAACGACGGAATTCACCGCGTCTTCGTGTGAGGTAATCGATTCCTGGCATTTCGAATCGGCGATTCTCCAAACCTTTATTGTTCGATCCCAAGAAGCAGAGTAGAGGTAGGTTTTATCAGGTGAGAGACTGAGACACGAAACAGCGTCGGAATGTTTGATCCATAATGCGGTTCGGTGTTTACGAACTTCAACGTAATTGCTTGGTTTAATCGAGCTTTTGAAAATGTCTTTCAGCGTTGGTAATGTTCCAGCGCGTTTGTGAACGCTAGGGTTCTTGATTGAAACTTTCCAAACTCTAATTTTACCGTCTTGGTGACCGGTGAAGATTTTTTGACCGGAGATTATAATTGCTTTCACCAATCCGCTGTTGGATTTGAATCCGCAATACTCTTGAAGATTCTTCCAGACGCGAATGTTCTTGCTGTCGGAGCCGGTGTATAGTAAGTCGCCGGAAGCGGCTAATGAATATATGTGACCTTCTTCGCGAACTAGAGAACCGATTATTGAGTTTTGTGGAACGCTATCTTCGCATTGTGACCATTGCGGTTTCGAGAATGGAGAATTTGCTGTTTGATTCCATGGTGACATCATCATTGGTGAGCCATCACCACTTAACCTGAATTCAAAATTTAAAAATTCATCATAAGTTAGCAATGATAAAATTTAGATGATAGTCATGTTTCAATTAAATTTGGATCCTCCACCCCGTATGCATCTCCTACAACAGTCCATGGTGGATATGATCTCCGTAGCACCAACACTTCCTGTGTTTAACACATGTTGTCGGTGTTTGGCATCAACATATGAATTACATTTAATTAATTTATGTTATAAAATTATTAATAGTATTAATGAATGAATATAGTGTTATGTATTTGTGCATAGGTGATGATCGATAAATCTAAAGAGAATTTCTGTTATCTCTTTAGAAGTTATTATCTTCACATATGTATAGAAGATCCAAGTCTATACAACATGGTTTCAAATGAACTACAAACTTTTATATGGTTGCATTGCATACACCTCAAAATTCTTTATCTAGACGTCAATTTAAAATCATATATATACTCTACATCTTGCAGCATGTTGAAGAGCTGTTTGTGAACTAAACAGTTCTATAATGGACTGCACCATGTACCCTTAATGTAGATGATACTAAAAATAGAATGAGTAAAGAAATAAAATGAAGAGAAGAGACCTTCCGGAGTCATAGTTGTAAGGGCTCATGGGGGAGGCGGCGCTGCTGCTACGCATCGTGTATTCATCGTCGGTAAAAGCTTCTGTCGTGGAAAGTCGAGGTTCTGACATGAACTGAGGACGAGGAATATTGTTGTTGTTTTTGTTTTTGTTGCCATTGTTTTTGTTCTTGTTGTCGCTGAACATGATGTCTCCTTTTTGTCTCTTCTCTCACTATCATTCACGGTGTTTGTTTGTTCCTCATTCACCGATTCAGACACCAGGAGCAGCGCAACCAATGGAAAATGCAAACAAAGAAAAAATGAAAGAAAGGGAAAATAGAAAGAAAATGAAGAAGACTTTGATTAATTAATTGATTGGTTGGGCAAAAGTAATGGGAGGAAGTTAAGTTGTGAGAAGAGAGAGAGCGTATAAAATTGTATAAATATGGTGTGGAAATGAATGGTAAACAAATCTTGTGTGGACACGTACGAGAAATTCATATTTTAATAGGTTATGACAAAATATAATTTGGGTCCGAGATATCTGGTTTTCATTGGTAAAATATAGCATTGCTTCTATTGGTAGAAAAATAATGAATGTTTGGAATGGGTTGTTGTTTACACTTTGTGGCCTTAATTTGTTGTCTTTGAATGCTATTTTAAGGTATAAACAATAAGATTTTTAACCACACGGCTATTAATTTACTTTACAAATGCAATGCAAGTGGAAAATAATATATTGAATGTATGGTTGGTTGATTAACATAACCATATTTTCATTTATTTCATTAATGTTTCATTGGGGTCTTATGTTAAAATGAGCAACAATTCCAGGTCAAATTAAAGGACTAAATATATACTTCATATTGATATCAAATATAATTAAAAATTAGTTAAATTTAATTGATATCAAATATAATTAAAAATTAGTCAAATAAATTTAACGTATTTTAACAAAATACATCAATTTTATGAATAATTTTTGTTATATTTAACATAATTTTTGTTTATATTTAATGTAGTCAATATATGCACATTTTGCTTTGCTTTTCCGTTCAGTTGAAAAGTCCAAAACTATATACTCATCCTTTCCCCAATTCATTCACATTGTTCCGCCTACAAATGATATTTCTACATTAATAAAATATGCAAGTTAAGGTTTGGTTTGAGGCTTTGAGCTTAACTCAAGTGATTAAAAGGTTTAATTGGTACTAGCTGGCTCATATCAAATGAATGATCTCATGTTATCTTGAGAATGAGAGAGGGGGGAACATGCAAGCTATAATAACAATATTAATATATATAATAACAATATTAATATATCAGGTAACATGCAAAAAGTGAAATAGAAAGCTGAGCATATATTTTATTTCCCGTGAATTAAAGTAATAACATTTTGATCCGATAAGTACACATCATATAGTAGTAACTATAGATATGTTGAAATGTGAATTTATATCCGAAAAATCTCTATTTTTTTTATAATTATTATGTGTATGTTTCAATACTAGACTCTTTATAGAAAAAAAAAATGTAACAACATCTTGATATAAAAAGTAATAAATCAGTTTTGTTTGGGTGCAAAATAATAATGACGCGCTATAGTACGAGATTTATTTTACTATATTCCTTTTATTCAAACATAAAAGACACTATATATCAATTTTTTATTAATATTTTTTTTGTCCATGTTTTACTTTTATTTCTCTTTACTTTTTCTATTCAATCAATATACAAAATATACTTGCTTTTTCATTTTTTATATTTTGTTTTCCCTCACTAATCTAAATAATAGTAGTAAATAAGGATTAGCTCTTTTTAAAAAGGAAAAGTAACCTGTAGCTTTTCTTCTAAACAATGTGTTTAAGGATCAAACTTGTTGATCATAAGTAATTAAAGCATTACTTAATGACACTTAGAAGTTAGAAGAGATGGTTGACATGGATGATTGAATCTATTGCTCAGAATAGCTATTATAAGATATTTTAGTTAGTTAAATTGGTTAGTTAATTACACTAGTTAATTAATCATTTTATACTAGTTGATTGTTTATCTAATTAACTATATAAGTCTATGTAACCCTTGATATAATTTATATACATTATCTTAATTATCAATATCACTCAATTTAGTTTTCTCCATTTTTTTGTTAATAGTTTAAATTAAGAGTAGTAATATAGTATCATAGAGCTAATTATTCAGCTATTTTGTTTATAAAATATTTCTTGGAAAATTTTTTATATATAGAAGTTTAATTGATTTATTTTTTCTTTTTCCATTTGATTATTGAACAATTTGTTCATTTTCCTTTTTTTCTTTCTCCATTCAAAATTAATTTTTTCTTTCTTTCTTCATTTTCTTCTCTCTTCCTCTTAAATTCCAAGTTAGAATTACTCATCATTAGGATGATAACAAAAAAAAAAAAAAAAACATCACAAAATGGTCATTAAGGATAATATGTTTGTGAACAAAACTTTACCAAAATCCAAGATTTCTTCCATGCTTTAATATCAATCTCGTTTCAATATCAACAACTTTCGTCAAGTATGAAAAAGATGTCATGAAGTGCATTATTCAAATTCTCCTCATCATCAAACTCAAGAATATATGCTATTAAAGCATTTGTCGAAGATTTTTTCAAGAATACCGACAACATTTGATGATAAAATTCATTCTTTCTTTAAGCCTTAATTGGCGTTGTTATAAAAGTTGTTATTTTTTTTAGTTTTAATTGACATGCTAGCTTAGATTCATACAAAAAAAGGATGATTAACCAAATTCATTCTTTTTAGTCTCTTTGACATTTCAGTTTCTCTCAACAACAAAAAAAGGAAGGTTAAGCAAAATTTCATTATTTTTAATCTTAATTGTCATTTCAAATTCTATACATATTAGCTTATGTTCATAATATTGATAGTCAAATGCAAAATTCATATTCTTTCACATATGAATTTTCTGCATTTCAAATTGTTTTAGACGATTCTTTTCTAGCATTTCTTTCTTGAGATCTTCCAAGTTCGAAGTATATTAAACACATTCTAACTTGGAGGATATTAGATATATTAGTTGATTAATTAGTTAAATTAGTTACACTAGTTAGCTAGTTATTTTACATTAGTTTATTATTTATCTAATTGACTATACAAGTTTATGTAACTCTTGATGTAATTTATATTATCTTAATTATCAATATCATTCAATTTAGCTTTTTTCATTTATCTTTTATCAATAGTTTAAATTAAAAATCGTAATACATATAATAAAGATTCAATTCCAAAATTCTGCTATACAAATAGACTACATAAATCGTAAAATATCAAATCAAACCATTTTTTCTCACCTTTGTATACGAATGTCTATCATAATTTAGTTCTTTTTTACCATCAAAACTAATAAGTGTTATCAATGAAGAATTCTTAGGTATAAATCTCAATCATTAACCAGGTATAAATCTCAATCATTAATCAACTTTATTATATTTTCTTATATTATATATGGTTATACAAATCAAGACCATTGGTATATCTCTTTTTTAGATTGTGTATCATAAAGTGGGCCAAAAATACGATGACCATAAGCTTGCCTATTAAGGGAATGGTTAGATGTTATTGGAAATGGGCGGCAGGTAAAAGAGATTCACAATATATGACTAGTTAAATCGAGAATGGCATAGCTAGCTTGGAAGGTATAACGTCGTAGATTTCTTATTTCACATTTAGCATAACAAAATTTTATTCTACTCCATTGTGGTTTGCCTCAAAATAGTTTCAAAATTAAAGTAAAAGATAACATTATTTCGTTCACTCTTTGCTAGTTGATCGTAAATGGGCCGGTGATCTCATTACGCCATATTATAGTGATAATTAAGAAATATGGAGTAATGACCCGTAAAAAAAAAAATAAAAGCGTTATTCTTTTTACCTATGTTATTCTTTTTACCTATTTAGAATTCAAATTCGAATTTTCTCAAATTAATTAAGTTTAATTACTTAACTAAAGAGATAGAGACAATTCTCATACCTCTCTTATTATTTTTTAAGGTGAACACTCTATTATCTTATAGTTTTGTTGATTCAATATTCAATCTTTTAATGTTGTGTCATTTTTTTATATTTAATTATTTTGAATTAAATTTAAAAGTTGAATTGATTTTGTCTTCAAAGTATCAATTATTGAAAAAAAATTTAAGTCCCAAATTAATAAAAGATAGAGTTCAATAAAATTTTATAAAGAGTAATACTATTTATCTTATAAGTTGATTTTTATTTTATCTTAATGTGTCAAATATGAATTAAAAATTATATATTTTATAAATAAAATAGATGTCTTAAGATTTCGGATTAATAATCTAACGTCTAAAGATTGTTGTAATTGATTTTAATGCAATATAATAATTCTAAACTCCCCTCATTAACCAACAATTTATTTCTTAATGCTCTATTTTTTTTTTCTCCTGATATTACCGAATTTATTTTCCATATCTTCATTTCTTTGTCATCTTCCTAGCTAGATATACAAATTGAGTGAAAAATAATATTATTTTTACAAAGAGTGAAAAAGAAATCCATTGTGTTACAACTAAAATAGAAAAATCATTGTCTTGTTTGTCTCCATACGTTGTATTCCATATTTGGAGGTTTCGTTTTGTTGTGTCGTATGATTTTTATTCAATTTAAATAACAAATAGAAACCATATTGGAGTTTAGAGGGATGAACCTAGCTAGAAATATAGTCCCAAATATACCCAAAAAAATCAGAAGATAGCAAATTTCTCTTGGTGGAAGTAATACTTCTGCCACGTAGCAGCTGATGGTATCAGCTTTTTGTCGTTTCCTCGAAAGGTAAAGATGAAGCATTGTAATTTTGACGCGTGGAACACTGAAATGTGTGCTCGCAACTGTGTTGCCATAACTAATCCGTTGCTAATTCTTGCAAAACAAATATTTGAAAAAGACATTTTATCCGTTGCCAAAATAGAGAGTACCATAAGCAAATGAATTCACTAGTACGTAATTTGTCTATACTTTAAATTATATATATATATATATATATATATATATATATATTAATTTTTATTCATTTAATTTTTTTTATATTCAAAATTAGATGAAATATATTTAATTTAACATGCATAATTGGTAAAACGAAGCATGTGTTTGGAAATATCTTATTCAAAGTATGAACTCACGATTAAATATATATTTGGAAATATTTTATAATCGGTATGGACATAAGTTTTATTTGGTAGCTTCTGAATTTCACGACAATAAAACATTGAAATGTGTAAAAGTTGGAATGAACATGGAATCAAACATGTTATAAATATAAAAAATTATATTAATTTTAATTCTTTCATAAAAAAAATTAAATTTATAATTTAGAAGAACTGTAGAAATTTTTGTTGATTTTAATTAATTCATTCATTAATTTGACATGAAGATAGGTTAGAATTTTAATTTTGACACAAGATAATAGTTATCAAAAATCAAATTTATGTAGCTAAAAATTAAATTTAAATAAGTTTTTAGTCAAGATCATGACCTAATCTCAATCTAATTAATATTATACAGAACATTATAAGAATCCCCTCTGTAAAATTTAGAATCTTTTAAAAAAAAATGAATTAAATATAAATTTTTAAGCGTTTGTTGTATCTAATTTTGTCCGGTCAACTAAATTTTTATATAAAAAAGTCATATGTTTAATTTTAATATTTTCATAATTACTATTTTTCTAAAAAATGATTCCCTCTAGTTCTGGTTCTATTTCGCCCTCTAATTTTGGTTCTGGTTCTCCCTCTAGTTTTGTTTCTAGTTCTATCTTTGGTTCTGGTTTCGTTTCTGCCTCTGGTTTTTGTTCCCTTTAGTTCTGGTTCTACCTCTGGTTATGGTTTCCTTTCTGCCTTTGGTTCTGGTTCTCCATCTGATTCTGGTTCTGCATCTGGTCCTGTTTCCCTTTAATTCTAGTTCTAGTTCTGGCTATGGTTTTGGTTCTGCCTCTAGTTATGGTTCTGGTAAAAGTAGCTAAAATATCACTAGAAGGGGGGTTGAATAGAGATATTGGAGTTTTTTAAAATTTTCTTTTAAAGTTGTATCCTCTACGAGAGGATAAAAGTTAGAGGATAGAAATTTAAAAACTTTAATTGACAGTTACATAAATCTAGAGGAGAGAGTATAGAAAATGACACACCACTTTTATACTGGTTCCCTCAATGTAGGCTACGTCCAGTCCTCACAAACTTGTGAGTTTTCACTATAGCTCAAATTGGCCTATCCTCTTTGCGGACCTCTTTTTCACAGTGTATGATCTTTCTCTTTACAAGAACTTTTTAAGAGGATATTCTTAAAGATATAGTTTAGGACTATAGAAAGTGTAAAGAGGTGATGGGAATGATCTTCTTAGCTTTGAGAAAATTATTCTTTGTAAGTAGTTGTTCTGCTTTGAACTAAAGAGATCACTTCCTTTTATAGAGTTTATGAACCTCTATCCGTGAACAAAAGGAATTTGATGACCGTTGGAGACTTGATCAAATGTCCAAGGTTCTTGGTCTGATTTACAATAATGCCATTCAGCTGTCCTTGACAATATGAGCTCAGGAGGATGAGCTCGCAGTTCATCCTCAGATAGAAGGTTTAACCTCCCTTGAAATTCTGACATGAGCTGTCTTTTTCCTTTTTGCTTTTCCAAGACGGTTAGGCTCTTTCTTTTCAGGTTAGGTACAACCTTCTTTCACTTTTGACTTTTCACATATTAACCTCTTATCGTTAACCTCTTGCATGTATCCTCTTCTTCTTGAATTGTTTCTCTTATAATTGTTTGTCTACAATTTTATCTTCTCTTTATATTGACTTGGATACATTGTTTCTGGGATATCGTATATTCTTTTCCTTGAAGGTTCATCCTCTTTGAAGGTTCATCCTCTTTGAATGTCTATCCTCCAGTTCAGAGAACATGTTGGATTAAATTAATTTTTTTTCTTCTTTTAATCAAGATGATGAGGAACCTGTTTTCTAATTTGAATACACTCAAGAGCACAAATTAGATATTAAACACAATCATAATCTTTTAAATAATTTTGTTATCATTAAAACAATTTTGAGAGAGATTTTGTCTCAACAATGGTTCCCTCTGCTTCTGGTTCTGCCTCTAGTTCTGTTTCTGCATCTGGTTCTGTTTCTGCCTCTGATTCTGGTTCCGTTTCTGCCTCTTGTAGTATGCTCTGGTATTTTCCTCTGATTTTCTTCTGCCTCTGGTTCTAGTTCTCCTTTTGGTTCTGGTTCCATTTATGCTTCTAGTTCTGGTTCTACCTCTGGTTTTGGTTACGTTTCTGTCTCTAGTTATGGTTATGCCTCATGTTCTGGTTCTCCCTCCACTACAAGAAAACACTCATTTTGTGGCCAACTTAAAAAATATTTTGTGGCACAAAAAAAAAACCCTCACAAATTACTGACTGAAAAAGCCCTTACAAATACTAAAATTCAAATTGGTTGTTATTTGTGGCTGAAAAAGCCCTCACAATGGACTAAAATTTCAGCAGGATTTTGTGGCGGCTTAAGCCCTTACAAAATCACAACGTTTGAGCATTGTGAGGACTTAGGCCGCCACAAAATCCTGCTGAAATTTTAGTCCATTGTGTGAGCTTTTTCAGCCACAAAATCACACTTTTATGAGGGTAAAGGCCGCCACAAAGGAAGCCTTTTGTGACTGCCTAGGCAGCCACAAAGGTAGTCATTTTTGGCTGCCTAGGACGCCACAAAGGCCGAGTGTTCTCATATAAATATCACTCTTCCTCTCATTTTTCATTTCTACCTTCTCTCTAAATTTTCTCTCCACCTTCTCTCTACAAATATTTTTTCTCCAACTTTTCTCTCTACCTTTTCTCTTGAATTTCGGTAAGTTTTTGTTTTATATTTTGTTTTTTAATGTTATTTTTGATTTGAAGTTATTTATTTAAGGAATATTATTTAATTTTTATTTTGAAAGTGGTGCTATTGTATTTATTGCGTAGAGTTGTTAGTTGTTTCCCGATATCAAGTTAGTATGTAATGCATTTTAAATATAGATTAGTAATTTATATAATAATTATTAAAAAAAATTATATGGTTATAAAATATTTTTAGACTTAATAGTTTATTTTAGAATGTAGAATATATTATTTTTAAAATTGGGAATAATATTATTTTTAAACTTTAATATTAGTAAGATTTGTTAGAAAAAGTACTAGTAAAATATTTAAATTGTAAAATTTATACTAAAATTAAAATGTAGTTATTTTTTAAAATTTTGAGTAAGTGTAATTTTTGTATTGTAGTTATTTTTGGTACTATGGTTTATTATGTTAGTAAAATAGAATTTTATTAAGAAATTGTAATTTTTTTAGCAACAAAATATTACTTATGAAAAAAAAGATTTATAATAATGATCTAATCATAAAATAT
>JBBPBQ010020324.1:50437917-50578839 GCA_037974755.1 Cicer yamashitae | reverse complement strand
TACTGTCTCTATTTTTGTTTATAAGGACTTATTTTATGAAAAAGTTCATTAAACATCATTTAAAATTTTATTTTAGTTTATATATATATATAGTCTCTATTATGATTTATTATATTGTTTGTAAATGCTCCCTTAATTGACATATAAAGTATGTCATAATTTATTATTTAGTAATTTGTAGATGTTAATAACAAAATAATGCTTTTGAAAAATAAAGCAATTTATATATAAAACATCGATCTTATTAATGATCGTGTAAAATTTATTTAATTTTCAGAATAAATATATTTTATATAATATTTATTTTATATTTAATTTAAATTTAAATTTTGAATTTTTAAATTATAATATTAATTTTTTATATATAATATCATTTTTAATATTAATTTTGAATTTTATAATTTTTTTTTTAATAAAGTCACACATTTGTGGCGGCCTAAGCCCTCACAAATGGGACAGTTTGTGGCAGCCTAAGCCCTCACAAAAGACAATTTTGTGGCGGCTTTGGCCCTCACAAATGGTAATAAAAAAAACTAGCTTTTGTGGCCGTTTTGGCCGTCACAAGCCTTTGTGACTGGCTTATTTGTGGCTGCCTAAGGCAGCCACAAATGTGCCTGTTATGGCCACTTTCCTCCCTTTGTGAGGGCTTTTGGCCGCCACAAAATATTGATTTTCTTGTACTACTCTGGTTCTAGTTCTGCCTCTGGTGGTATCCTCTGGCATTTTCCTCTAATTTTCTTCTGCCTCTAGTTTTGGTTTTGTTTCTGCTTCCGGTGGTATCCTTTGGTCGTATCCTTTGGTTCTGGTTCTGTTTCTACCTCTGGTGGTATCCTCTTCTAGTTGCCTCTTGTTCTAGTTCTGTTTCTTCCTCTGGTGGTATCCTATGGTTCTAGTTCTGGTTCCCTCTAACTACTTGTTTTTTATTTTATTTTGGGCAACATTAGCACTCTTTTCCATCTTTTCAGTCTCCTTACTTTTCACCTTTACAACTATACACGCCATCAAGGAGTATAGCAAATATTCAACTTGTCTGATAACTATTTCTAAACCTTTAATTTGAATATTGTTTTACCATAAATAAGTATTTTAGTTTTGTATCAACACTCATAAAACAAATATTTTTACTTTTGAGACCGCCATTCTCTAGTCATCCACAAAATATTTTTTTTTGAGTATCAACACTCATAAAACAAATAATAAACATTCATCTATAAACACAAAATTGGTGCTCCCTGATTGGGGCCTGTGATAACGTTATGGTTGCACAAGTTAATTGTCAGCCCTGAGTTCACTTATGATGTAAATAATACAGTGTACACAAACTTAAATCATGTAATATATTGTCACGTACGAGATGAAATTTAAGAAATTATAAGCGGTATGCAAATACAATTCACGTACACCTACGTGAATTAAGTTTAAGTATTTACAGGCACTACGTGAATTAAGTTTCACGTAGGTGTACATGAATTGAGTTCACATAGTTTGCGTGAACTCAGTTCAGGTAAATGCTTTGTAAATTTAGCAATACCTACATGATTTGAGTTGACGTAGTTTGAAGAATGAGACAAATAAGGAAGAGTCATTTTGGGTATTTCAATTTTATGAAAAATTTATGAGGTGTGGGTAGCAAAATGGGGGGGGGGGGGTGTGTAGCAAAATTGTACATTTAATCAACAACTTTAAAGAAGAAAAATATCAAATGTGAGGTATCCTTTATATGAAATAATTATTTCAGAGGTGTACGGTTGATGTTGGATTGATTGCACCTTGTAAGAAATAAAAAGGATAATTACTAGAGTTGGTGATTGCTCTAGAATAGTCGATACTTTTAAGGGTGAATGGGTGTCTTCATCTTGAAGGTGTTGGATTAGATTAAATTTTCAAGAACGGTATTTCAGAAAATTTGGTTTGTCAGCGTTAATGGATGAAAGGATCACTGGACAAACTTGATAATCAATTATCGACAAATTTTGTAAACATTCATATATTACATATGAATGTACTCTACATGTGAGGAAACTAGAAGACCTGTATAAATGGTATGATTTTTCCTTTTCGTTATCTTTTTACTTTCTGCATGTTATATTCATATTAGTTTTGATTTTGGTGTTTTGAATCTATTTATGATTTTGAATGTTATTGTTAAAATATGTTTTTGAAGGGTTTATATAATCATGAATTGCGTTTGAATTGAATTTTTCATTTGGTTAAGTTTTTCTATCGATCAATAGTATTTAATTTTATACCTAGGTTGATTGATTAGATTAATAGATGAATCAATCATCAACATCTTTTTGTTTGAAGTATCTAATCTTAAATCGGTTAATTGCAATAACTTCATGTTTTTTTATGTGAATATCCAACACTGATATATACAATCATCATGTTTTTTTTAAAATATTTGTTGTTGCAAAAATCTCTAAAAAGAAATTTAGACTTTATTGAACCCCTTCTAGAGTCCCTTCTAGAGTCTTAGGTGTGATCCAGTCAAATATATATTACAGAAGAAAAGGAAAATATATAAATTAGTTTAATATTTGTTTAACAAATTTTAAGTGAGAGACTGAATCATAAGGCACATCAGACATCATGATAAAACATAGGTAGACAAATTGTAGACAGTAACACAGTCTGAAACTGGTTTAACTTCTTTAAAAAAAAAGCAGTAATCGGTTTATTTATTTATTTATTACAAAAAGTAATTGGTTTACATAAACAAACAAACAATTAGATGTGTTCTTAATTCGTAAACATGGCCATATGATTATTTGAAACTTCAAAGTGTTGAGAAGTATGATTAAACTTAAACACAAGAAAAATAATAAAAAATATATTAAATTAAAATGAAAAAAGTTGATTAATATATAAATAAGAAATACTTTGTATAGTGATTATAATTAAAATTACACATCTTAACTAATTGGTAACCAGTAATAACCAACTTAATAAACTCCAACTATCTCATATCTAAAAGAATTAAATTTGCAATAATTGAATTTGAAATCCAACTAGCGAGGATATAGCTCTGTAATAGAAGCTTCATTGATCGATTCTTGGGTTGAAATATGACCCCACGATTTCATATCTTGAAAGTTCCCACTATTCATATGAAATCCAGGTTCTGAAGGCATTGGAAGAGTAACAGAATGGCTATTAAGCATCACTATAATAGAAGCCATTGTTGGTCTACTAGCTACATTCTCTTGAACACAAAGTAATCCAATATGGATACATCTCAATATTTCATTTCTTGAATCATTGTTTAATGTGGGATCTATGATATTTGTTGCTGACCCTTCCTTCCAATTTCTCCATGCCTGCACGAATTTGCCCAAATAAATATACTATAATAAGTTAAATATATTCCTTTTCTAAACTAATAATTTAAATTAAGACAAAGTATTCTAGTTCCATACTTTTAATTACATTGAAATATATGGTGAGATGAAAACTAAGACTTACAAAGCTAGATAGATACTCTGTGTTTTCTCCATCACGGATGCCACTATTTTTCATCCCACTTACAATTTCAAGAATTAATATACCAAAACTGAAGACATCTGACTTTACTGAAAATTGTCCATGCATTGCATATTCGGGTGCCATATATCCACTACAAAACAATTTAGATAGTTAGACTAAATTAAGCAGAATCTTTTCACAATCATGTATGTTCAATTTTATGCTAATTTGAATTTGATAAGCCTAATAATATACAATATCAATAACAACTCATACTTCTTTTGAATACTTACTAGGTTCCCACAATTCTGTTTGTGTTTTCTTGAGTTTGGTCCACACCAAATAGTTTTGCCATGCCAAAATCAGCTATCTTAGGATTAATTTCTTCATCTAAGAGAATGTTGCTTGCTTTGAGATCACGATGAATAATGCGTAATCGAGAATCCTCGTGAAGATAAAGAATACCTCGAGCAATACCTAAAATAATTTTGTAGCGTCTCTCCCAATTTAATTGTGCTCTCTTAACTTGATCTGCATATAATATACCCAAACGATTTGAATTTTATAACAATGTAATTGATATGTTTAGTATTTAACAACAACTAAAGTAATATAGATGATATCTAATTCTATAGATATTAAAACCTACCAAAAATGAAGAAATCAAGACTTTTATTATGAACAAACTCGTATACTAGTAGTCTTTCTCTTCCTTCTAGACAGAAACCGAGTAGTCTAACTAAATTTCGATGTTGAAGCTTAGCCACTAAAAGCACCTCATTCTTAAACTCTAGATTTCCTTGTCCAGAATTCATTGACAATCTTTTGACAGCAATCTCTTGTCCATCCGAGAGCCTACCCTGAAAATATATCATTTAGGAATAATAAATTTTCAAAACAATTATTATTGCATAGCATATATTTAATGAAGTGATATTTAATTTACTTTGTAAACAACGCCGAATCCACCTTCACCAAGTTTATTAGAATCAGAGAAGTTATTTGTAGCATTACATATGATGTTGAGATTGAATTGCAGTGACTCAGAAATTTCGATTTGGTCTTCTTCTTCTTCTTGAACTTCCAACAAATAAGTAAAATAAGTGTCATATGTGATATAAGAGAATTATTGTTTTATTAAGTAAAAGTTAATTCATTACACATAGTAGTATAAAAAATATTCCAAACCTTACAAACAAAATATGCATTAGAAGATGGACCTATAGAATATAATACAATACCATTCAGAAAACTAATGCTAGAAGAACCACCATGAGCAATAAGCCAAGATCATGATCTAGTCTCAATTTAATTAATGCTAGATAGAAAATTAACACCAAATGTTCTAGATGAGAAAAATAATAATTATGGATTACAGTGACATTTTCTCGGCAGTTTTTTTTGACTTCCTCTCTTCCTTTTCTTCGTTAGGTGATTCCTACTATTAAATGAGCAAAGCAACTTCAAGTTTCAAATTTAGCGGTTATGGTCTTTTTAATTTCAAAATTGTAATTTTAACTTTTTTTTTTTAAATAATTAGTCAATTTTAATTTTAACTCGATTAATGTTGATGTGACGTTTTTTTAATGATTATTTAGAATATACATTTCTTTTTTTATTTTTTTTATTTTAAATTTTCAGCTATTTAAGTTTTTTTTTAAATTGCCAATTCATATTTTTTTATAAATTTTAAAAATTATCAATTTTTTTTACTATTGTCACTACATTTTTAAAAAAAAATTGTCAAGTGTTCTATTTTATTGACAATTGTTTTAAAAATTTTAATATATATAACTTTAGTCCTTTATCTTTTACTTAATATTTATTTTTGTCTTTTATATTTATTTTAAATTTGTTTTTACATCTATCTTTTGTTTTAATATTTTATCTTTTACTTAATAATTGTTCAATTTTTATCTTTCGTAAAATTATAAAAGTTTGTCATTTTATTAAAGACTAAAATCAATATTACCTAAAAGATAAAGGACGAAAAGAAATTAAAAAAAATAAAGGACCAAAATTAATATTAAATAAAAGATAAAAGACCATAATTAAATTTTAGCCAAATTTCAAAAAAAATGAAGTGACAATATTAAAAAAATATAAGTTGACAATTTTTTTTAAAAAGTAAATAAATAAATAAGCTGGCAATTTTAAAAAATAAAAATAAAATTAAAGGATTAAAATTGAAAATTTCAAATTAAAAAATCAAAATCGTCGTATTTTAATACTTGAGGGTCAAAAGTACGGTTTAACATTTATATTATATATGTGCAATTGGAAAGATTCCAAGTCTCACTCACACCCAAACTAATATAAAATGTACTTCCTCCATAAAAAAATAAATTAAAGAAAGTTGATATATTTAAGTGAATTAATTTTCTTTAATCAATTTTTTGGATGAAGGAAAAATGAATTTTTATTTCTTAAATCTTAACAGTTTAGCACTGCAATTCTCATACATTTAATGTGGAGAAAGAGTTGTATCTGAGTTTGATATCCATATTCCAATGTATATAAATATTACTACCGCTATCATTTAAGTATTTAAGTTGTAATTACGGGACGAATATATAACATAATTTAATTTTAATGTAATAGAAAGAATTAAAAAGATAATCACAATAGTGTAAGGATCACTAAACAGAAAGAAGTCACGATATATTAATTCTTCAACTTAATTAAATTACCTCCAAACCTTTTCTTTGGCTTTCTTACTCTTAAATAGACGCAGATTAAAATGAAGACCATAACAACAACAACAACTGGTACTGCTATGACAATGGCAGTGTTGTTATTGCTTTTTCCTGCACAAAGCAAACATATCGGTTTATGATATTCCATGTGTAAGATATTACAATATTTTTCTTTTCACGTCAAGATAATAAAATATTAATAAGTTGAGCAAGGTGGTTTGAATAAGTATTTTTTTTATTAAGGTGGTTTGAATAAGTTGCACAAGTGGTTTGAATAAGTATTTTTTTTATTGTGGTTTGAATAAGTTGAACAAGTGGTTTCAAAAAAAAAATATGTCATGAATTCTATTCTCCACATTAAAAAAATAAATCACTAACAAAATAAATACTTTTGTTCAAAAAACTAAATTACTAATTAAGAGGACACCTTATAAATGATATTTAAAAAATTTCTGCCATTGAAAGACTAAATTAATATTTAATACATTTTTTCCTCCGCACAGGTGATTTGATCAATAAGATTTATATTTTTAATTACAACATTTTTTTTGTATAACTATATTTTATGTTCGCTATTTTATCAGATTTATTAAATAGTTCTCCTATTTTAAAATTGAACTGCTTTGATTATTCAATTATCATATTTATTGTAATTTTGATTCCAATTCATAATATGTCATTCAAAATTGCAACTTTTAGAGTAAAATTGGTGAATTTGTGTCCTAAAATAGTATTTTCTTATCACATGTACAATTGGAGTAACAAGTCAACATTTTTGGGTCAAAAATTACGGTTTTATGATAAAAAATCTATGTTAAGAAAAAAACTACAACAAATATGATAAATGAAGATCAAAAAGTACAATTTTAAAATTTCAATTAAACAATAGAATATATTAAATGGATATTCAACATTTTCACTTTATTTCATCTTTGATTTTCCTTGATCAATTCAAACACTGTTACAATTTTAAGAGTTTTGGTAGAGTTATTTTTTAACCAATGATGTTACAATTTAGATGAAAAAAAATCTCTCAATTTTTCATATATCTATAACTCCTTTAAGAAAAATCAACAAAATATTGTACCTTGTGAAGTAGTGTTACTACCGGTAGTGGTGGTTGATGGCGGTGGCGGTGGTGGAGGCGGAGGTGATGCTCTAGGAGTATAAAAGAGAAAAGATGTTTCAAATCTGATGTTACAACTAGGCCTAACAACTCTTCCACCAATTTTATTTTTACAACAACTCGGAATTAGTTGAAGAGATTCAACCAAACATGAATTACAATCTGATTCCGATAAATCCGGTGTACACTGCACCAAACCATATATAATCTCATACTTTGGACCAGGTAAACTTGATGCAGCATATTTAAGCTTAGAATCACCTTTCACAGCTATACTTGTTAAATTATCCAACAATTTTGTAACAACTTCATTAGACAAATCAACATCAACCGAATCATCCAAATTATTTGAAGAAAACATAGGAACATCTTCCATTACGCCTAATATTAACCTATCCGAATAACGCAACATGCATTTTTCATCTTCGGACCATATAATTGCCTCTTTTTTATTTGGACATATATGTGTGAGATTTGATTTTGAACCACTGAGGCAATTGTGACATTCATTCGACAAAATATCACCTCTACATAGTCCAATTGCATACACTTTGTCTCTGTTTTCGCCGTATGAGAAATTGTAGAAACCGTAGTTGATGTTTGTGTTGGAAGTGAGGGTGGTTAAAAGTGTGTTGAGGTTGTTGTGATAGGTGCTATTGGTTGTGTAGTTACCTCTATTGTTACTTTGATCACAAAAGTAGTGGTATAAGTTTATTGGGTCATATACAGCGTTGATTTGAGATGTGAAAATTATTAGGAGAAAGAGAGAGCAAAGAAAGGATGGAATAACAATAACCATATTAATTGGTTGTTCTCTTAATTGGATCAAAGAATTGAAGTTTATGGTTTTTATTTTATTTTTGATATTGATGTGGTGAGGGATTGAAGATTGAAAACTTTGGGTATGAATGAGGTTCTATGTAGGTGTATAAATTAAAGGAAAGGTTGACAAAGGCAAACAATAGAGGAAGTCACCATTCTCGAAATGATTATATTTTGAAGAACTAATTTTTGTCCTTTTGCCTTTGTCTAATTGAATGTGGTAGGTGTATGAATATTTAAAATCCAGCTTATATGTAACCTCCACAATTCTACTTTTTTATTTATTTTTTTTTTAAATTCTTCTTTTAGGGGTTTTATTGAAATTTTATAATTTTATACCTTATCTCTTTTAAGTAATTTTTCTAGACAACACACGAGTAGACCTCTAGGCGTGGTTGTGTCCTTATCTCTCCATGGTTTTGATCGCTTCATTTCTTGGAAGCCCTTTCTTCCGGTGTTAGTTGTTTTGAATGTGGATGGTAGTGTTGCATCAGAGTTGCGATTGGCTGGTTTTGGTGCTAATTAGGTTAGAGACCAAAATGATACTTTTTCATGTGGCTATAAGGGAGAGGTAGTGGTTCTTATACCGTTCATACAGGGATTCTTGCTTTGTACCATGGTTTGTCTCTTTGATGAGATGTTGGCTTTAGGCGAGTTAATTGTTACTCTTACTCCTTTCACGTGGTTCAGTTTATTAAGAGGGTCTTATGTGGTTTTTCATTAGTGTATAAATCTAGTTTATGTATACGAGTGTGAGTATTGTTTATAACTACCATTAACCTTGATTTTTAAGTAATATGAGACTTTTGGTGTACTACTAAGGGGTAAAGGGTCTGTCCACCCTCGTTTGTGCCTTAGACCCTTGTTTCCCACACATCGCGCCATTGTTATACTTCAAACCACATTTTTGAGGTATTGTCTACTTCAGGATCTTGAATGTAAGCCCTCACGATTTTGTCATTAGTAAAAGGTGTCTCGGTGGGTTAAGAAGTGTGAGAGTGTTGTTTATCAACTTACTCTTAGCCTCAATTCATAAGCAATATTTAACGATTTTGGTGTATCAAAGTAGTAGCCCCAATTCAAGACTAAAAGGCTAATTGGGATGTAGATTATGCCTCTATCTACCGCGCCAATGTCCCAACCTCAAGACGCATTTTTGAGGTAGTATCCGCTTTTGGTCTTATGCGTAAGGTATCATGGTTTTGTGTTCAGTAAAAAATGTCTTGATGAGTTAAGGAGTGTGATTGTTTTTTATAAACTACCTTAGTCTCAATTTTTAAATAATGTAAGATTTTTTTGGTGTATCATAATAATAGTCCTCTAGTTGAGTCCATGGGGCTAAAGTATTTATTAGCTTTCGTGAATGGCTTAGACCATTATTGTTCTAACCTCAAGCCACATTTCTAAGGTATTGTCAGTTTTGGGTTTTCATGTGTAAGCTTTCACTGTTTTATCTCCAATAAAAGGTGTCTCGGTTAGTCAAAAGTGTGAGAGTTTGTTTATAAACTTACTCGTACCTCGATTCCTAATAAACGTGATATTTTTTTGGTATATTAGAACAATAATCCACAATCGAGACTAATGGGATAAATGACATGTAGCTTAAGCATCTGTCTCACACGACAATGTCCTGACCTCAAGTTGCATTCTTAGTATAGTGTCCATTTTTTATCACGTGTGTAATCATTACCCAACATGTAATTAAGGTTTGTAAAATCAAACCCATTAAATTGACACATATTTTATTGCAAAAATAATCATGCACGTGGTTAGAGAACTCTAAACCATTAAGCTGTAAGGGAGATGCATGCTAGTAAAAAGCCTTGAGTCTTAGAATATATTAAGATACGAATTCGGAATGCATGATTCAGTCTTAGTCCAATGCTTTCAAGCATTTCGCCCCTTTAAGCATCTTGCTTAGGTGGTTGTGGATCGGTATATTGACATCAAAGTCGAAGTATGGGGATATATTCTTAGTCCAAGGATTTCAAGCATTCCTCCCCTTCACGCCTTATGCTTAGGGGGTTGTGGATTGACATATTTATCCAAATCTTACCAAGGCTAGTATCTCATATAATGGGCTTATAGAGAATGTGATCTACTAAAGTCCAAAAGAACCAAACGATCACGTGAGGGGAGGTGCGCACAATCTAGGAAAGGAAATGACGAGATGGGGTGCAGAGCACGAAACCTAGCGATTTGGGGTTGAGATTACAAAATCTTAGGCCCCATGAAACCCTATTTGCAAAAAAAAAAACATAGGGAACAAAGAAGTCTATAAATAGAGGCATATTTACACACTATAAACAGAGGCTCTCAAAGGGATCTCATTCATCCAAACTTATACATTATAAACACCTCGAGTCTTTGTTACGATATCTTGCCGACAAGGTTCATCATCATATTCATAGTTTAAGGATATACAAATTCAAACTCGTGATCTCCATGATTAGCAAGTCTTCAAAGTTCACCAAGAACACCGATCAATTATTGGATGATTTATAAAATCCTTTGATGAACTATTTATATAATCCTTGGTCAAAGTATGAATTTTTTATATAAAATTTTTGGTCAAGTATCTATTTTATATGTAAAATGATTTAATTCATATACACTATCAGTATAAATAGTTTTTGCTTTGACAATAAATCACAAACTTTCAGCGTTAAAAAATGTTTAATTTATATGTTAACTACTTTTAAAGTAATAGACATGAGAAATAATGATGTGTTGACGATGTAAAATATGATGCAAATTAAACTTTATATTAAAATAAAATGATATCAACACACTCTATAACACTCTTTTTCTTATTGGTTGATTTTTATATAGAATTCACTAAATTATGTGGAGCCCATATTGTGACACTCTAAACCCCCAAAATAACATTTATAATAATTTAATAGTAAATTAATTGAACAAAATTCGCAGCAGATAAAGAAAATATGATCAAAAAAATAAAAACTTTCATAACTAATTTAGGATATCACGTTTCTCAAAAAATCAAAAGCAACACTTTAAATTTTTTCCCTCTTATAAAACAGGTCAATCTCCATAAACTTGATTTTATTAGAATTAATTAATTTAATTCTCAAGACTTACTAGCGTTAAGGTTTTATATAAAAAGTCATTTGTAATTACATAAGTAAAATACACATTACAACTGTTAATTCCTAGTATCACCTATCAGAGTGGGTTTCTCCCAAACTTGAACTTCAAGACTCATTAACTTATAATAACTTGATTTCGCAAACGCCGGACCAAGCCAATCAAACACAAACAATGAAGGAGATGAGCTTCGAAAGCATGTTGATAGTATCATATAAATAGAAAGAACACACAATTAATCATCAATAAATTGTATTACTACACAAACATTCTTCAAGGAAAAACATCACATTATATAGTCATAGTCAAGGAAAATAGATACATTTCACTATAACATCAAATCATCTCATAATTATTATTGCACACGATATATATTAATCACAACAAAACAATCACAAGAAAATGCAATGCTATGCATGAGCTTAGATTCTACTTAACAATGTGGTACCATTCTAACCCTGAAGTACTTGGTTATAAGGCTTGATACTATGCCACAATCCCGGTGGACAGACAATTCAAATTAGCCATGTCCTCATAGATCCCCTCAACTCAACCCGAGACACATATACGCGACAGTCGAGGTAAATGTGTGTTGTATGGTAGCTCCTAACATTTGGAGTGCTACCTCCAAGTCACCTAAGAATTTCCCACCCGAATGCCTCCAAGGTCTAACAATCTTGCCTTAAGGCTCAACAGCAGACCGCCACGATAAGGCTCATACAGTTGTACTTCCCCGGAATCACTAGGCTTGTCAGACCCTACCTATATGATGACAAAATAATCTCCACTTCACAAATTCTCAATATTTATTTTCTCCCCTCGTTGGACTATGATACTCCATTAAGACCGTCATCTCAAACACAAATTGGAATCACCATCATTTCATCAACTATTGGGTTACTTCAATATTCTCATCACAAATTTATAACATTATTATCATTAATCATACATAGTCATCCTCATCACATTAATTCATCACAAATTTATATCATCACTATCATCAATCATACATCATCACATAAACATATCACAATGCATCCATATTTTATTATCACATCACATAAACTCATCTAATCAAACATATACATAAAATTCATTTGACACCCAATATCACAATAATATCCAATGCCAGACATTTAAAGAAATTAAATCAATCAACACCTTACAAATATTTCTATTCCACATTTTAATCTCACAATTTCCATATTTGAACATTAACTCATTTATCTCTCAAAGGGCTACTGTCGTACGTAGCGAGCTCTAGATGAATTGTTGGGAAATACGGTTTTCCCGTTCATCTCACAATATATTATACTCATGAATTCAAACGCTCTCTCACCCTTTACCTTATTTCGACGCTTTCACACACGATGATGATTCTACGAGCAAACAGTCTTTGTTCTTTGACTCTTTGTCCTTCAATTGATCTAACTCGACACTTTATGGGTAAACGTCAAAAATAAATTATGAGAAAACACTCTAAAAACTAAATTTCGAAATTCGGTCAAGGAAACTTACCATAAATCAAAAAACCAATTAGTGGATAATATAGCCACTTTTCACACGATCGTTTTGGCATTGGTTTCACTCAAATCATATTTTTTTTAAGAAAAAAAAATAATTTTTTGCAAACAATTTTGACGGAACAAAAACTGCATTTTTATTCACAAGTTCACATTCAACCACGCAAAAAAACAACGGTAACTTTTCTAGGGAATCAAATAAGTTAGGCCCATAATATTATTGCAGGATGTTTTTTGAGGATTATACAGCCCAGCCCGAAGGTAACACCCATGAAGTAAGGGCTTTAACCACCAAAACAGGGCTGAAACCACAACTATCAATTTTGCCACCAAGTCAAATGTTCTTTTTTATACTTTATGGAAAAGGCTAAAGAATACCTTAAGGACATTGATTAAATAATCAAAAGAGATAAATTTTCATTGAAAAATATGGTATTTATTATATTAATAAGTATTTGACTTAAATTTTTAAGACAAAATTTTCTTTTATAAGTTTTTTAACCAATACCTTTAGAGCCCGTTTAATGAACGATAAAAGATACGATATGAATAAATTATTATATTATGTTTGAATTCAGTGTTTGATGAATCAACATGATATGATAAATTAATCCAAAATTCTATCTTATCATGTCTGTTTAGTTGAAATTTCTATTTTAAATATGAACTGGATTAGAAACCAGCAAAATTGAATAAGAACAATAGTTTACTAAATTATCCTTATAAAATATAATTTAAAATATAATTTAAAATATAAATTGAAATATAATAAAATATAAATATAAAAACATTTTATAAAATATAATTTAAATATAAAAATATAAATTTAATCAAATAAAAAAATAATTAATATAATTTGATATTAAACTTAAAAATAAAATATTGATAATTAATTTAAAAAATATTCTAATTAATAATTTGATATTAAACTTAAAAATGAAATATTAATAATTAATTTAAAAAATATTTATGATTTTGACTATTAAATCCCAAAAGAATATTAAAATGTTAGAAAGAAAAAAAAATTAATTTCCACCACGTGTGAACATAAATGTACAAGTCATGGAAATAATCTAATATCCGAGAGTACAACTATATAGCAACATAAATAAATTCCAAATTTCGATCCATGTAAGTACCCCTAATAACATAATGTAAATCTTTTCTACTAAAAAAAACCAACAAATCCCATCAATATCTTATGATCATTTTATTGCCACAGATTAAGAAGATTTGGATGGAGAGAATACAAACTCAAACTCCATATAGTACAAATTGGGTCCAAGTCTTCTATCTAAAAAAAATGGTTCCAAGTCTCATCCACTTCGGTAGTGGAGAACATTATCAATGCCACCCCCCTCGCCCCATTCCCAGACTCGTACAAAACTCCCACCATACTATAGTGCATGATTGATGACCCACCAACAACTACAAGCCATTACTACACCACTCTAATTAATTAAAACTACACCTACATACAAACACATACTACATTACGTTACCCACAAAATTAACCATCGCCTTAACTTATAAAAAAAAAAGTTAAAAAAATTAAAAACTTGATCTCTTTAGAGATGTAAGTGTAATAGAAGCACCCAAAGGCGAAGTACCAACTTGAATCTCAAACGAATCATAACGCATAAACAATTCAACAACCAAAAGCCTAGAAACCAAAGTCACAAAATCTTTACCAGCACATTGCTTATTACCAACACTTGGTGATTCAGTTTCAGGTCCATTAGACCAAACCACATATTTCAATAACTTCTCACCTTCTTCACCAACAAACCTATCCCCAACAAATTCCTCAGCTCTATTGAAAATCTTAGGATCCTTAGTCGCAAAAGGTTGATAACCAAACAACAATTCACCTTTCTTCACCAAAAAACCATTCTCATGATTCTCAATCACCATATCCTTTTTCACTCTCCCAAATTGCAACGGAACCGGTGGATCAATTCTAAAAGCTTCGTAAACCACCGATTTCATCAACGGCATATTCTCCATCGCCGCCATGGTAATTTCTCCTCCGGCAGATCTAACGGCGGACCTAATCTCCTTCGCTAGTTTCATATGTAGACTCACACCACCGCGTCCGATCCATTTCATCACGTTTGGGAAAAATAGCTTAATCCCACCGAACGAATTAAAGCACGTCGCGAATAATAGATTGTGACAAGCCTCCTCTCGCGAAACACCCAAACGAACCGCTTCGTCTAGCACGAATCCCGAAGATTCGTAAAAAAAATCGTAAAGTCTTTGATACTCTTTCTTAATGAGACTCGGAGGGAGACGAAAACTATGGATCATTGAATCTTCTAAAAATTTAGGTAGGCCCAGTTTTAAAACTGGGCTTAACTGAAACAGAACCCATTTCTGAATCATTTTTGGGCCGTCAAGCCCAAGTTGAGTTTCAATTGGGTTAACACCGTAAAGTGAACGAGCTAAGAAATTAAAAGCGGCTTGATCATTCGCTTCAGCGAAACTCGCTTTACCTTTCTCACCGAGCTCTTTCTCGAGCGCGTTGAAAAGTTCTTTGTAACATGAACGAAACTCAGGGATGACGTGGCGGCTCCGAGATTTAAGTTGAAAAAACATAAGATTTTTGAGCTGTTCATGTTTTGGTTCGGAGGGATCGAGGTAGGAGAGGACTCTGTAACCGCCGGTGAGTTCTGTTGACGGAGTGTAAGTTCCGGTGAAGACATCGGTTTTGTCGATTTTAGTAACGTCGAAGAGGATTGGGAAGCTTTTAGCGTCTAATAAAACGACGACGTTTGGGTTTTGAGCGATGAAAGGTCCAGGTGGCACGTTTGTACGGAAGATTGTGGATTGATATTTTTGGATTCGTGATTTGAAGTAATCGTCGCGGCCTTGGTTGTAGAAATAATCGAGACGGTCTTTGTAAGGACCGATGAAGGGGATACCGTATTCGCCGGGGATTTTACGGATCGGAAGTTTGGTGGATTGTGGGGAGAGTGAGGGAGGCTGGAAGGGTGGTTTTTGGGAAACGGAGGATCTGATGGGAGGGAGAAAGGAGGAGGAACGGTGGAAGGAAGTGGTGGTGGAGGAGTGTTTGGTTTGTAGTTGGAGGTAAGAAGAGGGGGTGCAAAGAGTAGAAGATGACATGGTTGGCGGTGGTGGTGGGTAGTTGGTGAGTGTTAGGATCTATTTATAGAATATTGAATTTTATGTATGAAAGTATGACCAATCACGAGTGGAACTTTGGAGTTCTTTTTTTGACTTGACAGAGAGACAGAGAGAGAATGAAAAAAGGTGTATCAAATTTGTGATTTAATAATTGTTCTACTTCCGGCGTTGTTCCTTTTGGTTTGCACACTGTAACCCGCATGTGTCCTTTTATTATTCACAAATATATAAAATAGGCCAAATTACACTCTCTTTTAATTTGTTTTTTTTAAGTTCAATTTAATCTTTTAAATACTTTATTTATTTATTTTGATCTCTTAACTGGATAATGGAAGAGGTGTAATTGGTGAACATTGTTATCCATGACATACTTCTTTAAACTAATGTGCAGCAGTAGAGTTCTTTGAAATAATTCTCAAATTAAGTACCTACATATTGTCCTCCATCTAATCGGGTATTTGAACTCGTCTTTCTTCAATATAAGATAATGTTTCCTGACAGCTTGGCGATGGCTACAATATCAATTTTTGATTGTCCCGCCCAATTTTTTTATTTTCTTGGTATTTCTTTAGAGGTTCGTCAACTCCTTTAAGCTAAGGTTAAAGATTTCATTGTTAACAACATTTGGGCTATCCCTGACATTTTAAATTTTTATATTGTGTGTGGTGAGGTTGAAAACATTGATATTCCTAAATTTAAAGTCCTCGATCATTTAGTATGCTCTCTTTCCACTTATGGTAATTTGAATTTCAAAGATGCTTATAATTTTCAACGGCGTTATGAAATTTCTACTCCTTGGGCTAAACTTATATGGAATTAATGTATTCCTCTGTCGTGTTCCTTTCTTCTTTGGAGAATATATCGTGACAGGATGTCCATTGACGATAATCTTTGGAAAAGAGGTTGTACCATAGTTTTAATTTGTTCTCTTTGTGGCCATAATATTGAATCTACTCAACAAATTTTCTCTGACTGCCCATTTGCCCAAGAACTTTAGTTGTGGCTTGGGTGAACCCTTGCAACTAATATGTTTCCTTCTAGTCTATTGTCAGTTCTGTAGGTGTGTAGGTCTAATTGGAGCCCTCAAGTGCGAAATATCGTCATATCTATTGAGGTTAATATATTCTGGTGCATTTGGTTTGTCAGAATCATGCTAGATTTTTCAACAAGAACATTCCTCTTCATAGAGCGATTTTTGTCTAATAACTTCTAATATGTCTCTATCTGGAAACTCTAACTCTTAGCACATACATTCTTCCTTTTCTTAGTCCTTAGGGTTGTACAACTTCTCTGTCACAGGTCGCTTTCCAAAAGCCTCGAGAATTCTTCAGGTCATCTGATAACCCCTTCCTTGTTACATAATTTAAGTGTAATACCTATGAATCTGCTAATGATAATCCCGAGCCTTTTGCTAGCAATGGTCTTTTCAGAGATTTTAGTGTCGTTTCTCTTGGTGTTTCACAATGCCTTTAGGAACTTACAATGCTTTATTTGCAGAGCTTATCGCGCCATTTTGGTAATTGAGAAAACTTTTGAGAAAGATTGACATAACATTTGGTTAAAGTGCAATTTGAGATTAGTTGTTTCTATTTTCCATAACTCTCAGCTTGTTCCTTAAAGACTTCAAAATAGGTGGAAAAACTGTATTCATCTTACCTCCCAAATGAGGTTTCATTGTTCCCATATTTTTTAGGAAGCAAAATTCTGGTGCTGATTTATAGACCAATTTTGGTATTTCCAGCACGAATTTTGTGTGGTGGAACATTATTTCTCTTTTCATCTAGATGAGTTTTTTTAGGAATATGATTCTTCTTCCTAATTATAGATTCTCTTTATGGGCTTGAGTTTGGTTGTTGCCCCCTTGCCTCACTTCGTATTTTTTACTTTATTTCTATTAATAATATTTGGTGTTGCAAATGATTGCTAGAGTTAGAGGTGTCAACCTAGTTGGGATGATTGACGCTAGTGATACACTCTGCACCCTCTCTTTGGCTAAAAAAAAACTATCATTCCGACGACTACCTTCAACCACTCCAACTTCCATTGACCACCTTTTCTTACCTACAACGACCACCGCTCTGACCTCCACCAATTACCGCTAATCACCACTGCCAGCTTTAGATAACCACTTCGACAAGCGCCTATTGCCACATCTGGTAGCCACTATTATTAAATTTATTATTAAATTTGTAATTTAAAAAAATTGCAATAATAAATAATTATTATTATGTACCAATACTTTTATTTGTTAATAATTATTTTTTCATTTTAAAAAACAGAAAATTAACTCAAAAATGAAATTCAAAACACAATACTAAAACTGACTTTGGTTTTTGAAAATATCAAAACATGGCTAAATATACAAATCTATTAGAATGAAGGGAGTATGCATGATCTTAAATGCTACCTTTGTCTCTAATTATAAATACATTTGAAAAAAATATTTAATCCTGAATATAAGCATTTATTATATTTTTTCAAACATACTCGTTATTAATACTAGGACTAATTTATCTTAGAAAATGGAAAATCAAATTAAATTATAGATGAATTGTTTGAAAGAAGTTGAGTTCAAATTCTAATCGGAACCATCGTAGACCAAATTATCCATATTAAGAAAGATACTACCCTGTCCCTTTATATAAGTATTTCTTGAAAAAAAAATTGCCCCCCCTTTTTTTTAAGACATTTTCCAAATTATTAATGCATTAATTACTTTTTCACAAAAATAGCATTAATTAATTTAAAGAATTAAACGATTATTAACTTCTCTCTCTTAATAATTGAAAGATAGTTTTAGAAAGAAAATATACATTGTTGACACATTTAATTAGAAAACTATTTCTCTTAATTTTTGTGCATTGATGAAATAAGTCTTACATTTAAAGATAGAAGGAAGGTAAAATATATATATATATATATATATATATATATATATATATATATATATATATATATATATATATATATATATATATATACACGCGAATATTTGTGAGTAAAATTTGCAACAGGCACATGACATGTAGGTTAACGGATACTCACAAATAAAATAAATAGATATTTTGACTAACTGTTAGTTAGTGGATACAGAGGCGGATGTAATGGTATATATATTTGCGAATATCTGCATTCGGCAATAAATTAATAAAATTGATATGTTATAATGTTTTTTTTTGTTTATGTATAAAATTATTAATATTTTTTATAACGAAATTTTCTTACATATTTTATTTATGTGTTAATGTATGTAATGTTTTTATGTGTTAATATTTTTTTGTGTCGAAGAAATACGGGAAAATTCTACATAATTGCTACAAAAAAAATTTGTATGTAAATGTTTTCTTGATTTAAAAGGTGATATGCATGAATATACATTAATACTTGCAAATACTTAAAAACCTAACAAATATCTTATAAGCATATATCCGCATGGATATGAATAAGGTACAAATATCATTTTTATCCAATGGGTGGATTGCGACTTTGTTTAGGGATTGTAATGGATATCCACAAATACTCTATTAGATATAATAAACAAAAATAATTATTTTTACTATTAATAAGAAAATTAATTAAGTGCAATTAATAATTTTCTAGATTTTATGTAAAATATAATCCAAATTTATCAAATTATTTATTTAAATATAAAACACTCGACTACCAATATTAAATATTTTTTATTAAAATAAAAATATATTAACATTACCACTGATGCCAAAAGTTGAAGCTGCTTTTTTGCTTATATAAAGAGAGAGTATCTTTTCATTTGGTTTATATTTTAGGCATAATTGCTCATGCGGTCAGTTAACTTAATTTCAAGTAATATTTTCAGTCATTTATCTTTTTTTTTTCTTTCTCAATTTAGTCTTTTATTTAATTTTAAGTAACAATTTGATCATTTATATCTTAAAATGCCAACAATGTTATCCTTTCTTTACATAAACTTAGAAAATTCATGAAAAATTTCAAATAAAACCCATTAAATTCAATACCAATTTCAAGAAAATTCATATATTAATCAAATACATAACTCAAATATTCAAATAAACTCATATTTCCATCTCCAACAACATCAAATTCATCAAATAAAGAATAAAAATATGAGTTTATTTGAAGATTTGAGTTATGAATTTGATAAGATTTGCATTATATTGATGATGATAGTTAATTTTATGGGTTTTGTTTGAAAATTTTGATAAATTTTTTAAATTTTTGTAAAAAAAATGATAACATTGTTGACATTTTAAGACAAAAAAGACCAAATTATTACTTAAAATTAAATAAAAGACCAAATTAAAAAAAAAAAAATTGAAGTGTTAACTGAGATTAACTTAAAGACCTCAAGTGCCGCCTATGTTTTATATTGGATTTATAAGGAGCAAATTTGTTGAGACACATAAATGTGAAAGATTTTATTTACTCATTCGCGGCGGAATCCAAGTCGATCCAGCCGTTATTTTCTGAATGGAAACTAATGTCGGGAACTTTTACAGGTTTACAAATTGTCTCCACCATAATCGGTAAAATCTTCATTCATTATTGTGGATTTGTTCTCTCCTTCATATATTTTTGTCGCTCTCTTTCTATTTCTCTTACTCATTTTTTCTTTATTTAACAATAAAAAATAATCAATAATAAAAAAGTGAATGACGTAGAAAATGCATCATAAAAAAGCAAAATTAACATTTGAGATATGCGTGTCCAAATTCAAATAGGCGTGTCCAAATTCAAATATTTTTTTTAATGGTAGTCATCCAAAAATTAAGATTTTGTTTATTATTGTTGAGAGCAAAATGAATGCATGCACTAATCCGAATCAATTGATTTGTACATGAAGAAGATGACACTATATATTTATCTATATATTACTTCTACCTCAAATATAAACAAAAGGAATTGAAATGAACCCCGTATGTCCTTTCTGCAACAACCATGTTGAAACTCATGTGCATCTTTTTGTACAATATCCCTCTAGTATTGATTGTTGGCGTGAAGAAAATTTGTGGCAGGATGTTGAATGAACCAACGCTAGAACTGTGCAGATGCAACACGTCATCTTCGAATTATGCATAAAATTTGCAGTAACAACAATTGATCAATTGCTTCATGTTGGAGGCCTTTGAAATATGATGTCAAGGTGGGTGAAGCGATGAACCTGCTTCTTGCACTTCAATAGGCTCAATGCCATGGTATAGATTTGACAATATTTGAAGTTGATGGACAAGTTGTGGTATTCGGTGTTAACTTGTCAGGCAAACCAATATTCCCTTATAAGAATGGTCATATCTATGTCTAGTCTCCAATTCTTTGATGTTTGCTCCTCCTTCTATTTCAAATATTATTGAAAGTAAAATAAAATGAGTTATTTCCAATAAAAAAAACTCCAATATATATTTCTTATAATTGAGTTTGGTTGAGTACGCTGTCTATTCATGTTAAATGATTTTATCAAAATAATAGTAAAATAATTGTTATAATGCTTATTATTGATTTAGAAATTATTGTACTTTTCTTTATTTTTTTTCACGGTTCATATTTTAATTTTCTTAATATTTTTTATGGCTCATGCTTTTATTGAGCCTTTTTTTTAATACAAAAGAAGACTTAAAGGCCTAGAAAAAAAGGAACAAAAATAATTAACAAGCAATTCTAATAAGCTTAAGGAAGGAGACCCCATAATTTATCATCAACTAAGATGATCTTCAATTCATACGACGAAAGAGTTGAGAAAACGAAGAGCTCAATGTTCTTTCAAATGAACCTTTTATTTTCAATCAATACAGCGTTTAAAAACCTACCATTTATATTTTACAAGTGTAAATATATCCTTCATTGCAAAAAATTAAAAGTCACCAAGGTTTATACTTAAGGATGACTCTAAATTTCTTAAAAATATATCAAGAGGACTTAATCGGTTACTTTTTATTTATTTGAAAACAATAAACATAGTCAACTTAACGAAGTATGTAGAATGAAACGGAAGTATAAGTAACGTAGGATGGGAATAAAGTTTTTTATCGGCACACGGCACAATGCACATGGTCTTCAAAAAATAGCTAACGCGTCAAACACTAAAAAATGTACTCCACATAAATAAACAGTGACACTAACATGTATTTAAAGGTACTTTTGTTAATTAATCAAAAAAGAAAATAAATATGAAGTTTTGTGTGGAAAAAATCACATTTTAAAATTTAAAGAGTTGAATATATTACTTTTAAGGTTATATTTATACATTTAACTTCTTAACAAGTGTCAGACGGATGAAACCATGGCCGCATGCATATATAGCTAGGTTGATGTAGGCATCGATAAATTAAAAATCCAGTTAAATCCAACTAAAATAAATTATCACATTTTGACTCACATGTTTAGACTTGAAAGTCGCAATGAAATTGAGTTTTGTTGCTGGATCAAATCCAGCGATTAATTAGAAGAAAATCTACGTATACTCTTCTTCTGAAATATAAAGATTTTGATTAACAAATACCTAAAAGTAACATTTACTGATATTTGATTGACATCATTTATTATTGAGATTAGAACGATATTTGATCGTCTTCGAATTCTCAACTTTTATTTTTGATTAATGAAAATATCTTTAGCAAAAGGAGATTACAATCGACACTCCCTTCGTCTTCACATTTGTTGCTTCTGTATTCAACTTCTTCTTCTTAATTTATTTTTATATTTTTTAAAGTCTTTTTAATTAAGTAATTAGAGATTGTAAATAAATTTATTAACCTACCTCAGCACAACACTTGATATATGTTCATGCCACATCAACTTATTAAAAGGTTAAATGCATCAAGGGGCATAGTTAAAAAAATAAAATTTTACAGGATATAATTAAAATTTTATAAGAATTAAAATTAAATTTCGCTCATTTTAAAAAAACTAAAAACACAAAAAATCTTATTAAATTTTTTGATTTAAATTTTGAACTATATACATTCATCTTCTTTGATTGAATTTTGGGAGGTAGTATACTATTATTAATTACAATGGTTGATGCTTCCCTAAAAGCTCCAACTTCCTCAACTGCCGCCAAAAATAGAATACGAGTCAATAATTTCTTTTCTATTAAACATTACTACATTAAGCGTGTTTGGTAATGTGATGATTAAATTAATTTTGAATGAATTAATTTTGTAAAATTGATTTTAGTTAAAAGTGAGTTAAATGTAAATTGATTTACGTTTATATATATTTAAGTAAAAGTGAGTTTAACAATAAATTTCAATGTAAAAATCACATTTGGACTCAAAAACTATAAATCATAACTTTAATTTAGAATCAATTCTAGAGGCAGAATCAATTAAGCTCAACAACATCTAAACATACCAAAATCAATTATACAACTACAAAATTAATTTTAACTCCTCTAAAATTGAAATGAACATGCACTAAAGAAATTGTACACTATCCAAAGAAATTGTATCCTTTGCTGCATTGCAAAATTGGTGCAATGGGTTTTGTGAGGGAGGGGAGATACAAACAAACGGTGAAGATGAGAGAGGGAATATGAGAGATAGAGAAATAAATTGCAATAGAGAGACACTATAGGAGAGAATCAAGATAAAAATAGATTCTCTAACTTTCATGTATTTAGGAAATAAATTAGTGATTAATAAATAAAAATTATCTAGATAAAAAAGATGATTGATTAAAAAAGATATAAAAATAAAATTACAAAAAATAAGTGATCGAAAGATAAATGATCTCAACTTAAATAAAAATCTCTATCTGAATAGTCAAGTAGATATTTAACGGTTAAATGTTTGTCAATATGATGTTGTTTTGAGTTAATGATTAAATTGACTAATCTATTGAATAAAATATTTTCATGGCTCCCTAAAAAAATAAAATATTTTCATGGCTATTTTTATTTTCAACACATTTGAAGCTTTATTAATGTTGAGCTTCAAATCAAAGTCAAGCTGTGGTCAGCTTCATAGTTCTCACTGCCGGCCAACATACAGACAGACCTCTTCTTGTGAAAACAGCTTTTCTAATAATAAATAAAGCTATACTATCACATTTATATATGAAAAAGGTTATATTTAAAAAACTGTCGCTTATAGTTTTTAATACAATTTAAATTGATATTTTTTAATTCTACTTTTTAATTAATATTATATATGATATTTTCAATTTATTATTACTTTTGGAATAATTATTATTTTATATTTATGATAATTAAAATATATTAATAATTAATAAAATAATTTGTTAAAATTATTATTCTCTTGTGTTTATTATTTTTTGGTAACATAAGTCAAATAGTCCAATGAGACTGTTATTTTAGGACATATTTCCTCTTGTCACTATTACAAGTAAAAAAAAAAAAAAATTTTAGTCACTATTATAAATAAAAATTAACTATTTTTTACTCATTTCATATTATTATTTCCGATACACTTTTATTTAATTTAAACCATTTAATATTAATAATTAAATATTTGATATTAAAAATGGACAATTTAGTAAATTTAGTGTGATAAAATTTAGAAAATTAATTACACTTAACTACACTTTTTAATACCTATAAAAATAGTGTTTTTTTTCTTCTTATAATAATAACCGGAGGTAATACTAATAGTCTAATAGTATAATTCTAATTTAATTATCATAATATTTTTATTTGTTTATAAATAAAATAATATAATTACTAAGAAATTCACGTGCAATTGTGAGATATTAAAATACTCTGTCAAACTTAACTTAACAACCGTTATTATCATAGCAGTATTTTATTTCATTGAAAAGTCAAAATTCATTCATTAAAAAAGTCAAAATGCAGCTTTCCGACCATAGAACCACGACCACCGATGTTTGGCTGGTGACTATTTCCGCCCAAACTTTTAGGGATATGTCAAAAAAAAAGTCAAAATGCATTCATAAAATACGTGGACTGTGAAATTGACACACACAAAATAGGGAAAAAGGAAATAAAAAGAGTCAATACTCGTGATTAAAAAAGAATGTGGTTTTATAAAGGCATTTTCTGTACAAGTCATTGTTTGCTAGATGCCACAGTATCGAGCTCAAGATAAGATGGGTTAGTGAAGACATGTATGTGGATGTTTTAATCTAACAGAGTAGGGAAAAAAACCAATAAGAACACAAGGCAAATGGTGGGAATCAAATTCACAACCACTAAATAGGATTTAGGGGTCTAATATTGGCGGGCTTAAACCTCCTATAATGAGGAATACATTTGTATTAAGGAAATATTATAAATATATGATAACAATAATTTTATCAAATTAATATTTGATAATGCAAAGTAGGAATTAAAAGATACTCATTTATAAGTTGGTTATCTAAACCGCCGATCTAAAACGTATACTCAATATAATTCTTGACATTAAGTTGAAAATATCAAATCTTTTAAGATGGTTAGTAAGATAATTGACATAAAAGAGTATCTTTTAAGACGATTATTTAAATAATTGATACAAAAAGTGTTAGATGTTGTTAAATATTGATCACAAAGTTTTTAGTCTCTCCTATACTCATTCCTTTGAGCACCATCTATGTTTTATGACTCGCCATTCATGCATGTGTTCATTGTTCATGTATTAAATGTGTAAATCTGTGCGTTATTTTAGATTGCCAATGTTAATTGTATTATGGTTTAATCTATTAATTGTTCAATTTTCAAACGTTTTTGTTGTCCATATGCAAATTGTGTTCATTGCTTTATTTTGAATGTATGGATTTTTGTTAAATGGTTAAATATTGTGTTATGATTTAATCTGTAGATACGTTTTTGGTTCATGTTGTTGATGTGTTCATATAGACATCAAGAGTTTTTATTTCATTTACTAGATATCTGCAAAAATACTCACAATAGATAATGTAAAAATCAACAATATAAATATGTGTGAACATAAGTAATTACTTGCAAAAATAAAAAGTTATCAGTGCAGGTACGGTATCTTAGTACCCCACACCCACTTGCTTATCATATATATTACTTGTATATTATTATTATATAAAAATATTTGTGTATATAACACAAAAATGTTAATAAAGATATATATTTCTAGCCCCTTATTCGAAATTTTGTAGATATGTCCATACCCTTTTTTAGCTTGTGGGGATGCTAGATATATTTAGTTAGTTGCTCTCAATTAGTTGTGATAGTTTAGTTTTCTCTTAGGGTAGTTATGTTAGGGTATTTTTTATTTACTCTATATATAACTTCATGTTGAATCTTTTGTTGGGGGTATGCTGCAAATCTTGAACAAGAAGATTATGAAATTGACGATGATAAAAGTTGCACAAATAAATTCTAAAGCGTGTGTATCACACTAAGTTTTAGGTTCGATTCGTCCCCACCAATCTATATATATTGGATGCAAACGGGTTAACCAGCGAATTCTCTTCAGGATACTTTGGAATCCTTGAAGTGAATTGCAGATTCACATCAAGCCTATCGATCAATGATAGTTTACAGAATAAAGTTCTTTCATTTACTCTCGTTCACTAGAGAAAAGAAGAAATGACTAAGAAATATTTTTGACAGAAATTTAGTTCATGTAACATGAAAATTGTATTCTCCTTTCTGCCTCTAAAGTATCTCTATTTATAGAGAAACTCGTACCAATTAGTGAAAGAAAACAACTCTTGAACTCATACCAATTGGTGAAAGAAAACAACTCTTGAGAAAGATTGTAACCTTTGGTAACTTAACAGATGCATTGGTTTGAATTAAACCCAAGCATTGCAACCACTTGAACAAGTGATACATTAAGTTATTTAATTTTGCTACATTAATATAGCTATTAGAGAATTCCAAATATATTTTGGAAATTCCCTTCACAATCCCCCACCATTTTCAAAATATATCTAAGTCCATTATTCCGAAAATCTCATGGTTTCAGATAAAGGTATCTTACGATTTGAACCATTACTTAGTAAATTATGTTTTCACTCATCCCCGAATAGATTGGTAGACAAGCTTTGAACCAACCATTCATTAGAACAAGTGTGCATAACTCACACATGAAATCTCGGTACCATTGATTGTATTATAAAAATGACACATTTGATAAGGCCCTGTGTCTCATATCCTTTTCGTGAGAATTTAAGAGTCAAGCTCTTGAACACTGTGAAGCGGCCCACTTCATTCTCATATAGGTGGACTATATCAGAAATGCACCCATAATTATACATTCCAGCAAATATATGTTATATGTCCATTAAGAGGAGACCTCATCCTACCACTTTTATTTTATGGTTCAAGTACTTTTACCCTTTGGGATGTATCTATTGTCAAGTACTTCAATTACTCTAATAGTGTACTTTCATCATTGAACTCAAGACTTGATGCTACTCATGTGTGAGTTGATTGTTCCACCATTGATGATTATTTAGATATGAGCTTGTATCACATCCCTAATGATGTCTTCAACACCATGTTCTTTGTCAGACCTTTCGTCAAAGGATCTGCAAGATTCTTTTCAGTTCTTACAAACATTATGGATATCACTCCATTAAATCCTTTACATAGCTATGTCTTAAACCAATATACTTGGCTATATGCTTTTGATAGCGTGGATTAATTATCACAATGTATGGACACCGGTGTTATTGGCTTTGGCCAAATTGGTATCTCATACAACAAATTTCTTAGTCATTCAGCCTCTATACTACCTGCAACTAGAACAATAAATTTTGCAGTCATGGTGGTGTCAGCAATGCAAGTTTGTTTCTTTGAACTCCAAGAAACTTCACATCCACCAAGGTTGAAGATCAATCCACTTGTGGAAGCATGATCCTCAATATAATTTACCAAACTGACATATGTATATCCTTCCAAAATTGAAAGATATCCACTATAGATTAAACTATAGTTAATTGTTCCTTTCAAATATTTTAATACTTTATTAATAGCATGTCAATGTTCTTTACTTGGATTGCTTGCATACCGACTTAACCTTCCAACAACATATGCTATATCAGGTCTGGTACAAGTGATGACTTACATCAAGCATCCAGTTACCTTTTATATTCTTGATAGTTTTGACCAACTATCACCAAACCATGACACTTTTGTCATTTAATCTCTTCACATTGTATCGATTACAATTGATAAGCATCTCAATTATCACATAAACAAACTTTTATGTTATTCTACCTTTTACTATATTTAATAAGCATCTCAATTTAAAATCCTAACTCTTTTTTCAATATATCCAAGTTCAAGATATAATACATTGAATGCATTAACTATATATTGCCACAAGCTAAAAAAACATGATCATAAAAATTTCTCATAATTAAATATCATAAGGTGAGTACAATCATGTAAGTCATTTACTCTTTAACAAATAAGCATTCCTTTCATTTAATTTAAAGAAACCATTTCTTCATAGTTATACTATAACTAATGCATGCATCATGAATTCTATTTGTTAATTCAAGTTTCATATTTAAATATGTTCTATGGTAAATCCAAATAAGCATCACAATAGAAAATAAATAGTGAATAAAATCATTAAGATTTTTTTTTGGTTTCTTCCATGAACATTTGTCAACTTACAATAATTCAAAATAGATCCAAATCATTTTAAAAATCAAAATAAGCAAGAAATTGACAGATACTTTCATACTATCATGCACCTATAATATGAGTTAATCAATTCTAGACTTAATAACTTCTCACATGAAGCATTACTATATTGAGACATACACTTGATATTTATGACAATTTATTTTCACTACTTTAAATAAATTAATGTGTTAAATATGCATCTTAAATCATACATATTCATATTTGTCAAGATTTAAGAGACCAAAATTATAAATACATTTTCTTCCACCGGTCAATCATAAATTCTTGTTCTTAGTCTAAAAACATCAACCATAGGTAAACAAAAATTTCATCAAAACATATTATCTCTAATTCCATATTATCAATTTTCCACATCCTATCTCCATATTATTATATATGTATCCGAAAAGGAAAATTTATTATATATGCATTTCAAACATGAATGTAATATATAAATGTAGTAACACTAAATAAATTTCAGTGCCCAACCATGAATTTTCATATGTGATTATTTTCAAGACTTTAATTAACTTTAAAAATCCAAACAAGCAAAATTCATGCATAAACCATATTAAATTCACATACTTGAATATATATTCTAAATCATGCATATCAATCTAACCACATGTTAAATTTAACATAAACAAATATAATTACTTTGGAGAACCACATATGAATTTAGAACTTCAAACGTATCATATATATTCATATAAATTAAACGTGTACCTTTCACCATGGTCAAAAAAGTCTATCTCCTTTAAAAGTTGCAGTCATAAATAAATTTGATTATCGAACCTAAAGATTGTTGAATCTTTTGTTGGGGGTATGCTGCAAATCTTGAACAAGAAGATTATGAAATTGATGATGATGAAAGTTGCACAAATAAATTCCAAAGCGTGTGTATCACACTAAGTTTTAGGTTCGATTCGTCCCCATCAATCTATATATATTGGATGCAAACGGGTTAACCAGCGAATCCCCTTCAAGATACTTTGGAATCCTTGAAGTGAATTGCACATTCACATCAAGCCTATCGATCAATGATAGTTTACAGAATAAAGTTCCTTCATTTACTCTCGTGCACTAGAGAAAAGAAGAAATGACTAAGAAATATTTTTGACAGAATTTAGTTCATGTAATATTAAAATTGTATTCTCCTTTCTGCCTCTAAAGTATCTCTATTTATAGAGAAACTCATACCAATTAGTAAAAGAAAACAACTCTTGAACTCATACCAATTGGTGAAAGAAAACAACTCTTGAGAAAGATTGTAACATTTGGTAACTTAACAGATGCATTGGTTTGAATTAAACTCAAACATTGCAACCACTTGACCAAGTGATACATTAAGTTATTTAATTTTGCTACATTAATATAGCTATTAGAGAATTCCAAATATATTTTGGAAATTCCCTTCACATTTCATGCTCCACATTTTGTTCTTTAATTCATTATATAATGGTCATTGAGTATCTTCTTTTCTTCGTTCTCTAATAATAATGTTACTAATGTCACGCCATAGTATCTATATGGAGGGCACAACTCTTATTGTTATTATTCTTGTTATTGTATATTGTACTAGTTAGTGTCCCGATTCCATTATAAATGTAGCTACTCATACATAGTTCAAGTACACACAATTTAATCAAAATATTCACTCTCACTTGATTTTATATTATCTTGAAACGTCTAAATATTTACAAGTATCACTCGAGGAAACGTTGTCTTATAAGTCACCAATTTGATCATCCTTGTCGGTCCACTTTGAATCACTAGGATTGTTAATTAAGTTGGCATTGAACATGTGAGTAAAATTTTGGTTCATATATTGGGGCGGCTGAGTGCTGATAACACCATTGTCCATACAATCAAGTTTGTAATGATTGCCGAAGTGGCGCATTGATTAGAAGAAGACCAATGAAAATATAACAATGCTTCTTTCTTTCTCCGACCAAAAATTCGAAACATATTTCATGATGCCAACGAAATTCAATGTGCCATTTATCGTGTGATTTATATATGACACGAAACAAACGTGCTCCTCCTCCCAATAATTGCCTTCCCTCCCACTAAATTTTGCTTTTGCTTTAAAAGGATGTTCGATTGACAAGGCCACTTACGGTATCTTTTTAAAGACATAATTATTGCATTGAATAATATAAAATTAATTTCGTAAATACAATTAAGATAGTAGTCGCATATATATTTAATATATTAAGACGTAGATTAGAACTTGAGATACCTCTCTTTAGAATTAATAAAAGGGACCGACAATATATACAAAAAGTCTTATATTTAAAAATTGAGAGTAGTAGATTATAGAAAATAGAAATGTTACTATGAAAGGACTTCTATATCTTACCCCAAATATTGACCTTCAGGACGAGGTCATTTTGGCAATTTGTTTTTATCTTCATTATGTTTTTAAAATCACACGCGTGTTTGGATGTATATTTTCGTAGGCGAAAAAAATTGTTATTGTTTAGAAGTATATTTTTTAAAGACAAAAAATTCCAAAATATACTAGCGAAATGAAAAAACAACTCCCTTTAGGCACAGAGTATAAAGCTCAGAAAAACTTTCCTTCACTTCAGTGATTATTTTTTTGGTCAACGGTTTAAGGGGACAGAGGGCATAACTACGAAAGCCTTTGAGTATTTGGGTTCCAACAAGTACTAGTCCAAGTATCACAAGTCCTTAATGTACACACAACAATAGACTCTTGGATGGTAGATTGCGCCTGAAGAAAATTGCTCACATTTTCTAGCCTATTTCACAATTCCTTTTACTATTAGAATAAATAAATCAACAAGTTGTTATCATACACTTGGTACTAGATCTGAATTTATAGGAACAGAATTGTCGGTTGCCAATATACTAATAATATGAAGAATGGAAAGTATAAGTATTTCAACCAAGCATTTCGATTCCCTATATTCTTTTATTCTCTGTTAAGAGTCTAATATTGGAGATGAGATAAAGCCTAAAAATCAGCTTATAAGTAGAGCAGTCCTCGCCCTACAAACTAGTTACTTTTTGGAGCTGACTCTTGCTCGATAGGAGTAATCCATTAATTTGAAACTCTGTTCTAGTGAGAAACTGTTATATTCTTATATTCAATTTGCACTATTTCAATTTCGATGAAAGGGACTATTAACCAATTTTAGTCCAAACCATTTTTCCCATGTAATAGTAATCAAAGTGCAACCATTCATTATATTAATGAGTAATGGTATATGGGTGAGGGATTTGTCTGTTACATCATGCATTGAAGGAAGATTAGTGACATTTGCTGTAATTCATTTTCTTTCCTCTTGTATTTCTATTCAACTACATCATATTTCTATTCAACCAAAAAAGAAGGAAAAAAAAATCACACTTCTTTCATTCCTTTTTCCAAATATATAAATTATCAACATTCTCTACTCTCAACTTCTTACTATCTATTTTCTATCCTCTCATTTTCCCTTGATCACGCCTTTCACACCTGGTTAAAATAACTTTTGAAAAGTGGTTACTTTTCCAATAATAATAATAATAATAAAAGCAAGAACAAATATGCACAGTGCCACACCATGTTTCATAACATATGTTAGAAGATGCATTAAAATCCTTGTTTCAAAATTAAATCAACAAAAAGATGCACTTTATTGAATAAATAAAATTACATACAACAGTGGAGAAGAAAGATTATAAGATGGAAAAAAAAAATTAATAATAATAATAATATATACAAACACAAACATCCTTTACATGGAAGCTAAAAGGTCTCTCATCTCTGCAACAGATGGAATTGTCTCATTAGGGTAAATCTTTGCCACAAGCTGAGCAAAACTTTCGTACTTGTCAAGAAACTCCTTCTGCAAATAAAATTAAGAAACTTTCAGTTGAACGCATCTTCTGAGTCTGTTTGAATTAGCTCATATTGAAAGTTAATCTGTTTCACTGTTTCCTAAGAGTATTTACATAAAGTAATCATTTTCCTATAATTAAACGTTCCCCAACATATTTTAATTTTATAATCTTTCTGATTATAAACCTGCACAGTATACATAGTGTGAATTTAAGTGCCCCCCTGAGCAGTTTGTAAATGAAATATTGTACAAGCATCACCATTTTTATGTTTCTTTTTTGGGGGGAAAATAATTCCCTTTCACATCATCTCTTTCAATCTAAGACTACTCAGTATTGAAATTTACATGGCCTCCTTTTCTTCCCCTACAACATATAGCATAGTAGAAATCCATTTTCACATTGAACGGGCTATCAGTGTTGAAGCCTCGCTTTTCAAATGGATTTATATCTCTTCAAAATTCAATGATTTCAGTTTGGAATATTGTAGTGTAAAACTTTTCTCCTCTATCATTTATTGTGTTGCGATCTTACTACAACAGTTTCACTCTAGGTAGTTAATCCCAAATAGCACCGCGTCGCGGCCAACCCCGAAAAATGGGATAGTGGGTTGTGGAATACCGGGATGGCCACTACTTTTTTAGACAAATTACATGAATAATACTATATAAATGTATATTTTTATGCAAAATTAAACAATCACTCAAACTCTGAAATATTCATAAATACCAATAAAAACCCACAAGTCTCAATCAAAAGATACATTTAAATACCAACAAAAATTAAGGAAATAAAGATGAATATAAAAACAGAGACAAAAAAACTTAGAAAAAAACACAAAAAAAGAGCAGGAATAAGTAAGAAAAGAAAGAACTAAAGAAAAAAAAAACATTGAAAGGAGTAAGAAAATAGAAAGAAAACAGAGAAAGAAGAACTTGGGTGATAAACGACGGTGGCTAGAAGGTGAGTGGCACCGCTAAATCTTGAAGGAAAGGAGGGAGTGTTTACAAAAAACTGACTGGAAGGGAGTGTTCGAAGGAGAGAGAATGACAATGGAATTTAGGTTAAGAGTGAAAATCCTAAAATACCCCCATAAGTTTTTAAAATTTAAGGGCAATCTTGGTTTTTCCTAAAAAAACACATTCACGTTTTCTGGCCATGAGAAACACGCGACCTGTGACCCGCGATCATGGCCAGGACGGCCGCATTCGTGTTTCGCGCCGCACCGCACCATGCCGCCATGGCCATACACTGCGCCACGCCGCTCCGGCGCGATTGACCACCTAGGTTTCACTACATTATTATGTAGTCAAACTATTCGTGTTATGACAATAACATGATTGCATGACAATGGAAATATATACTATTGCAAGACATCGAAATTCAATCCAGTTTAATTTCCTTTTTAATGTATCTCATTGATTGCAAAATTGCATATTCTCCTGGCGCAAAGGTTCAACTCTTGGAAGACACTTCAGATTTGGCCTTGGGAATATTTACTACATAAGCTTTGGTCCTTATTAATTGAATTACTGTAAATCTGAAGTATCTTTGTAGGCCAATAAGGATTAAGTATAGCTTACCTTGCATTTGTCCCACAAGGAAGGTAACAGTTCTTCCGAAGTCAAATTCTTCTGTAGTTTCTTATACATTGCAGCAATGGACTTGTCAACCTAAGCAGAAGAGGAAAGAAATAATTCACACGGTAAGCATACACCAATGAGAAGGCTCTTTAAACAAGACAAGAACCACCTTACCCCAGATAAGCTGGATTTTAACATTTTCCGAAGATCCATTTTTGATAGCCCAAGTTGGAAAGGTATCTGAAATCGATGTAAAAGATCTTAGATTTTCGCGGACGTTGAAAGGCAAATGACCACACTTTCAATTTCAATATAGACATAATCAGTGCTGATGTTTCCTTGTTTTTCTGTTTCTTTTCATTCTCGATTTGTTTCAATGTATTTAATATTTATGATTGTAATTCTTGATTAGTGTATAAAGAAATATAAGCCTATAAGGAATTTTTTCTTTAAGCAATTCAAAAACACTTTCTCATCTATACTTAACTGTATCCAGTTTGTTCGACGAAATAATTCTAGATATGGTGAGATACTGTATAGCAGGAGGCTATGAAGGATTAAGAGGACAGCATTATACAAACTAACCTCTTCAGGTGCAACAGTGAACATCAAGTCCTCAATTCTTCGAGCAAATTGGAAAAGACGTTCAAATTGCTTTCCAAGGCAAAAAAGTGATAATGAGTTGGGTCGTAAAGGATATGGATTCCAGTGTGGTTGAGAAAAAGATGAAAAATAGGAGAAAAAAAATACTCACAAAGTATATAATCATGCTAATATGGCGTGTGCAAGCTTGTTCATAGGCTTCACTGGCCTGATGATAAAACTTGGCCAAAGTGGGCACGATGTTGGCGAGGTCATACAAACTAAGTATAGTAAACAAAGTAAGTGAAAAATGACAGTTGCATTATTTGCAAAATCAACTTAATAAACACGAACTGAAGCTGCCTCTTGGCAGAGGGGCGAGGGAAAAATTTACCTATTCTGAAAGGCAGCATAGTTCTCAAAAAGAAAAATATCTGCATACTTCGGATCTGTTTGTGCAATTTTTTCCAAGGTTGCAAACATTACACTAACCTGTCGAGCAACATTCCCACCAGCAAACGTTATCCAACAGTTATCAGTACATTGAAGTTAAAAATGATTATGTACTTGTTTCCACCTATTTGGACTGCACATAAAAGAAATAACTGAAAGCGTTCTGCTCACAGTAACTGTTAGGATATAAAGTAAAGTGGAATTACAATAGTTAACACTTGAGTAGTTGAAGCAGTTGGTTAGTTAGAGAAATATTTGTATAAATAGGAGGATACACGAATAGAGAGAATTGATTCAGTATTGTAAACATCTAGTCATAGAGTAGTGAGTCTGTTGTAGAAGGGGAAACCCTTGGAAGGGAGATCACAAACTTTTATCCTCTTCGTTTTGGGAGGCAAGTGCTTGATTTCCCAGCAAAATATAAGACATCATAAAAACGGGACAGCTTTTAAAAGAAACACTCACAAATTTTGTATATGCTTGGTCAACCAAATCCCTAGACTGCCCCTGGATGTACTGCTCCATACGAGTTGCAAGGGTCGCAAATCTGGAAACATTAGAAATATAACACATATTAATGCAAATAAGCTGATTTATGCATTTCATGTGATTGCCATGGCTGCATATCTCCGCACACATCAGCAATTATGTCAATGATTTCAACTAAAACTATACCAAATTACAAAAATAAACTCCTACCAAAAATAAATGAATAAATTCACTCAAAAGGTAAATTATCAGGAATGATTACGAAAAATCATGTATATTTCAGGAACCTAAAGACAAACTAACCCCAACACAGTGCAATTTGCAAAAAGATGAGTGCCAGAGAGAAAATTTGAGTGCAATGATATCTTTAATGAATACAAGATGGAGTTAGGGGCCTATCACTGCAATTATAAGAGATATTTTTCTAGGTCTTCCCATGTTTCAAACTTTGTATAACCGGCTGCAAAGGTATCACACAACTGTTTCGTCATGCTCAGAAAGAACATCCTATTTCTTTGAAGTTTGGAGAAGGGGAAAAGTAAAAAATAAGGATCCATTTTCACCTGGGAATGTAGGATAGGACGCCCATTTGGCGAACATTGCGTTCATTTCTTTCAATTTGATGGCAAGCTTCATCAACAAACTGCCAAAAGATTTCCGATCAAACAAATTGGGTTAGTGTCTCAATCTTCCAAATGCATTTGGTAAAATAGTTTTCTTCAATAAGCTAGGCACCTACACGGCTGAACTGCATAGATATCCGAGACTCTAGGTCACCAAGCAAAAGACGTACAAATCCTGCTGCATCAGCTTTCTGACCAGAGAGATAGCGTTCTGTTATTCCATGCATTGATATGCAGCGTAAAGGATCAATCTTGTATGCCCAATCCACAACAGCATAAAAGTCTTCCTGAAATCATTTAAAGCATCTTCTAAAATATGGAATGATATATGGCTTTTTCAATATACTAAATTACCTATAACTTATAAAAAAAATCATTTTATAAGGAATGATATATTGTTCAGTCGGACCATAACATCATATTCACCACACAAAAATCCAATATGTTGACCTTTAAAAGGCCTAGGTTTCATTTTAAATGCTGCCTCGCATACCTAAATTAGTGCATTCTAGCATCAAGTTTCTGTTATGAATCTCAATTTTATAAGTAATCTTGTTATCATTTGTCTATGTTTTCTATATAGGATAGATAGGTAGAGAACTTGCTAGTACAAAACTCTCCTTACGTTTTATAAAGCTGTGAGGTAACCAGAAGTGTGCAAATATATGAAATTCACACTGTCACTAGGGAGAGGGATAGAGAATTAAGCCATCTAGGGCTTACCATTTTATCTTGGAATTGGGTCCACTTTGGTAAGATTAAGACTTTGTTAGAGAGATGAAAACACAAAACAATAAACTTGGATCCTCTTTACCAATATCATTGTAATTTATGTTCTTAGTTGCCTGGTGTCTATAGCTGCTCATAATGGAATGGTTGAGGGGGTGAAGGCTGATTTGGAGGGGTTAATGATTATTGGAACGGAAGGTTGATTATCTGTTCATATTTTGTCTATCTCAAGATTGTTTGAGGTCATTTTTGGGATAAAGATTGACTATACTAAAAGTGGTAGAGTAGGGGTAAATATTAACAGTAAGAGTTACACTACTTTGGCTGGATATCAACCCCTTCGATGGCCTCCCATTTAGTTTCTAAATATTTCCTTTAGAAATTTTTTGCAAGTGATCTTTTGTCTTCTACCTCCATTGTCTTTTCTTCCTTCATGAAATAATAACTTTTTCCAAACCCCTCACACAACAAACAGAAAAACAAATCTTACACAAGAAAAAACTATGTACTCTTGCTAACATGCTTATCACGTAACATTGAGAAGATCTAAATCCTTTCATCTTTTACTAATATAAAAAGAACATAGAGTAGATTCAAAATTAGAGCACGTTCTAAGCATACTTGAATTCCATCCAGTAAATCCTGAAGTGATTCATTTAAAGCTGCAAGCTCTGCAGAACTTTTTCCTACAAAATGGAAGAAATGGTCAAACTACCAAAAAACAAACAATATGAAGAGAGAAAAACTACATTATGCAACAATACCTAAAGCCTTTTTAGGAGGAGTCAGCTGTATCATAATGTCTTATAATAAACCACGTCCGTCATTACTAAAGAGTAAAGACAGACCATTTAATCCAAATCACATTTAATGGTTTAGGTATAGTTGTCTGTCTGCCTCTACCTTTAAAACTATTGGACTATCCTTTTTTGGATTACCCTCCTTATCGATGCTTCTACAAGTGTTCTACACACATGTCCAAACCACCTAAAGAATGCCTACGTGCATTACATAGCAGCGATTGGAGGGATTGTGTTACGCAGTTGCAACCAACTATTGTGGCATGAATCATCAAGTGAAAATCTAAACTACAATACATTAGATACAACTTCAAAAGCACAAAAGTGCTATTTGCAGAAAGTCAACATATGTACCAGATTTACTGTCATTGTCATCAATGTCCATAATTCCCAAATCATCATCATCATCATAACAAGCTTTATTGCCGTTAACAATGCCTCCTGGGGGAACAAGTGTAGGAACTTCAAAGCACATGAAGTGTGCAAAAAACGAACTCTGCAATGTATACCATGAAGAGTTAAACATTTGGAGGTATCAGACAAATTTGTGTTGAAAATAAATGAATATTAAACTTTCACCTCATCCACCAGAAGTGGGATAAAAATTGTGAGCATCTTTGCATACGCATCAGAGACTGTAGAAGTATCAGTGGCATTTACATTCTGACCAGAACCAGTTGAACCTTCCAGCCAAACAGTAGGATTTCTAGATGCTTTTGTACTAGCGCGGAGTTCATTTGCAAACTCGCGGGCCTGTAAATGAATGTGTGAAACTTTCAACTCCATTAATATGCATACCAATACATAAAAAGTACATAGTCCCAGAACTCACATGCAATATGGTTACTTCTCAGTTCATAAAAGATAAAAAGCAAGTTGTGGAACAAACTTTGACATCTTATGATTAAGAAACAAATAAAAGCAATGTAATGTAACGGACCTCCCGGCGAAGAAGCAAGTTTAGAGAACTGCAATAAGCTTTTCTCAATGGACCCAAGCAATTCTTATCAAGACTCTGCAAGTGCATAGGAAGATAATTTAGGTAGGAGACATTGAACATCACTTCAAAAAATATAAACATGCAAAAGGAATAGTAGGTCCTCCATATTTAAACCTTCAAATGTTGAAGAAGACGTGCATATGTCCTGCACTTGTACCGCAGGTCAGCATGATCAGGCCTCTTCAACTGTCCCCGCTGTTTAGAGTAAGCAGACAAAGTGAAACCAACAAACTCAATCCAAGGCTTAAAAAGTACCAATTCTGTAACAAATTTACAGAAAATACCTGAGAAAAGTAACTTTTATCACTTATCATGAAGTCCACCAAACTAGCAAAGTAATTTCTCAAGAATTCAGAAGCTCTCCTGACAAAAGTAGATTTTAATTTTTCAAGTTCTGCACGCTTCTCTTTAACCTGTAGAGCAGGAAGACCGATCAAAACAGATGACTTTTAGGTCCTATACGTATTTTCCAGAGTACTCTCTCTTTGCTTTGTGATCTCAAATTCACAGTACTCTCATTCTCCCCAACCAATTAAAATGGGAGAAATGAATGATTGAAAACCATATCATACTTCTCCAACAAGCTCTCAGGTGATTTAACAAGAGAAAAGTAAATCAGAGAACATACAGCTTTCATGCTTGCATAAGTAGGATCAATATTAGGCACTTCAAGACCACGCAAGGCACTGGTCAACCATTCACATGCTTCTACATTTTGAAGCATCCGAGCTTCGTCAAATGAACCTCCTGTCAAACATGCTGCATACTAAACACAAAAGGCATCATTAAAATAAATAAGCTAGGTAAGTTCATCTAGCTTAAATTGGATACAATTTACCAATCGAAGGCATACCTCAGAAGGGACACGCAACCGCTCAAGAAGCTTATCAAGCTCCTCAATGAGAGATTTGTTATTTACCGACTGCATTTCCAAGTTGTTATTACGGGTTTCTATCTGGACACAGAAACATGATTAAAACAAACAAAAGTAAGAGATCCCCAATTTCTAAAACTTCTAATCTGAAATCATATCAACTACACAGCCTAGAAAAGCAAACAAAACTGGATAAAAAACTTCAAAGCAGAAAACAACTTTCCCAGCACAAAATCTGCTGCTTCTAAACCATAAACAAAATTGTCTAAGATAGCATCGGAATCTAAATAATATCAACTCAAAAGGAAGATATTAAAAAGGGAAAAAGAAACCTTTTTTATTTGTTTATTATAGGGAGAAGAAGAGAACTTTAGGGAGAGAAAACGGTATAATGGAAGGTTGATAAAAATTAAAATATCCTCATGACTGATTCATACACCAGAGAAAGAGGTGGTGGTGGATAAAGAGAGAGAGTGAGAGAGAACCCTCAATCCATCTCTATACCAAAATGCCGTGATGAGGCCATAAGAAAAACTCCAAAGCGAATAAGGGATGATGTATGTACACTTCTACCTTCAAATCAAGAGGCAGCAGAATGTCCTTTAACACGAGAATTATACTCTTAATAAAGACAAATAAGAAAAAACAACATAATGCATGTAGAATGAAGTTTTTCCTTCTTATAAATACTTTGCAGCTAAGCCCTCAAACAAATAAAATCTGCTCCAAGTTAAGCATGCAAACCCAAGATCCACCTGAGATTCGTTGTATCTTCTTGATTAAACTGGAAGTGGACAGTGTAAAAATGACTAAGCTGCTGTTTCTAAGCAAACATAAATATCAGGAGAGATGGATGTTTTATTTCCATTTCTCTTCTTAAGGACTATGGGAAGTAAATTTCAAGATACAAATAAATGAGTTGATGGTATAATGAAGAAAACAAAAGGGTAACATCAATAGAAATGAGGTTGCACCATAAAAATTGAGCACAGCATACTGGACTAATGCATAAATTTCCTTTCCCTTTCCTTAACAAAGAAACTAAACAAGTTCATCACGATTCCACCAAACACTACCATTACAACCACAAAGTAAGTTGTATCAAGGAAAACTATAGCCCCGATTTGACGGGTACAAGCCCTTACTGATGCAATATCTTCTCTCATGTGCCGGAGTTTTACATTGAATGTGCCTAACCATTCATCCATATCTTCCACACAATTTGTTGCTGCTTCAAGCCCGTACAACACCTGCAAGGCACAATTTGTATGAATCTTTCGAAGTTATAGTATTTTCCTTTTAAGTATAAATTTCTCAAAATATTGCAATAATATTAACATTGATGAGAATGGTATGCCGGATGTTATTACATTAGACAAACAATTAATCCTTATTAAAAATCATTATAGATATTATAATATATATATTTTCATATATTCTAACCCTTCCTCTCAAGCCAAAGCATATTAAGCTTGTTACAAATGTATACTTAAAAAACTATTCATATATATTATAGGGTTAAATAAGTTTTTAGTCCCTATAAAATTTTAATGTTTTGCTTTTAGTCCCTATAAACTTTTTTTTCATCTTTAGTCCCCAAAAATTGCCTAGCTTTGTTTTTGGTCCCTATTTTCAAGTCAACTCATGTTTATCATTCAAAATTTTGAATGATTTTTTCATGCATGTTTAGAACATTATAAGAATATATCATACAAAAATTTAGAATTTTTTAATAAATTATCAATTAAACATGAATTTTTAAGCTTTTGACACTTAAAAATTCATATTTAAGTCATCTCTTATTTAAAAATTCTAAATTTTTGTGAGGAAAATCTTATAATGTTTTAAACATGCATGAAAAAACCATTCAAAAATTTGAATGATAAACTAATTGAATTGAAAACAAGGACCAAAAACAAAACTGAGAATTTTTTTGGAGACTATAGATGAAGAATTTTTTTATAGGAACTAAAAACAAAACATTGAAATTTATAGAGACTAAAAACTTATTTAACCATATATTATATATTTAAGATTTAAGATATTACAAGAGAAGTATCTTTAAAGAGAGAAGCCAGGTCACTGGGGTGATGATATGATAACATGTTGAACTTATAAGGCTGTTGGGTATAGAAGGAGGATAAGAAATACTCAACACCAAAAATATATTGATATTAATGTGAATATGTTGGATGTTATTAGACAAGCCAAATCAATATTCATATTGAAACTAATAGTAGACCTCAAACCCTAATTAAATAAGAAAACAAATATTTATACTGAAGTTATGGATTTTAGATAAAAGAAGAAGAGAAATAATAAATGCTTTGAATATGTTAATGATGTAATATTATTGATACTAACTTGATACAAAAAACTAGCACTAACTATTTATAGAAAATTAGAGATACAAGACTGTGAATTCTAACTAAATAAGAAAATAGGGAAACAAATCATAATAATAAGTAATATAGAAAATAATCCTGCGAGATAAAAATACTCTAGCATAATATCAAATATATCATAAATACTTATATTCTGTTTGAATTTTAGAAAATATTTTTAATATATTTATATTATGTTATTACAGTATCTGCTAGAATCTAATATACCAACATATTCTAACAAAAACAAATCCTAATATATAAGGAAAAATGAAACTGGGCTTGAGGGAATCTAACAACAATAGTCAAGCCAAGCTTTATCCCATTAGATGGGTCGACTACAAAGATTCTAATCATATATTAAGTTCACCAATCACCACTCACCTATAAAATTCTCTTAATGGCATACCCAATAGTTTTTCTTGGTTTCCATCAATCTCTAACTATTAGACTATCCTCCCTCTAGTCAACCCTACTTACCAATGCTTCAGATCTTTTCCACACACATCTAACCACCTAAAATGAGATTTTACCATTATCATGTTTTGTACAATCGGAGGTACCCTAATTTTCTATTAATAATTGTATTCCTAATCTTCTCTTATCTTGTGTGACCAATAATCCATCTTAACATCTCTGTAACATTGAGTTTGCTTCCATGTTATCTCTTTACCATCAAACATTTAGTCCAATAAACCATTTTTGGTCTTATAGCTATACGATAAAATTTTCCTTTCGGTTTCAATGGTACTTTTCTATCACCGTTACACCCAAAGCACTTCTCTATTTCATCCACCCTACTAGAATCCAATGGTTAACATCTCCCTCAATCTCCTTGTTATTTTGTATTATAGAAGTCTGGTACTTAAACTATGACACGTGTAGTATTATATGTTCACCATTTTATGACAACATATTTGGTGTCAAAATAAACTTTGACACCAACCAATATACAATGTCCATTTTATATATATTTGGTGTCAAAATGTGTATATATATATATATACAATGTTGCAAAACGTATTCGGGTAAATGTCATTACTTTTCTTGAGATGTCCATTGACCACCAAACCATATACAAAAGAGTTTGTGATGTGACTCAAATGTTTGTCTGATCTCCCTGTTCTATACAACAGTGTATATCAATCGCACTCTCCATCTATTATTGTTCCTAATTTCATTTTGATTGATCTAGCTTTACTTCGACTAACGGATTCTCTCCATCTCAAACGATCACATTTTGGTTGCATAAAGAGTGCTCACGGTTTTGTACTTCTTTATTTTAAGTCTCGTAGGTTGTTGCAAATTTGGGTACAAGCATTATGGATAGATCCTCATAGTTAACGATCTACGTGTTGGACCATCTATCAAATTAGTAGGTAATAACAGCAAAAGAAAAGTAGTCAACTCTGAGAACAGTATTACCTCATTTATCAAAGGTTCACTTTCTAAAATGGCGTGCACATTTGCTGCTTCAAGAGCCTGGAGCTCTCTCTTCAATCTTTCAGAAAATTCTTCTGCTTCACCAACACCCATGACGTAACTGCACATTGGAAAATTTCAACCATTTGACATTGGCATAGCAAAAGATGTGATTTGGGACAAGAACTATGCATGTCCAACTGACATAATTTTTTTATTTGAACTTTGACAAATATGTTACAACTTACAACCATTATACTCTCAGCATTTTCTGTTAATTTATGAATTCTCTATACCAGTAAGTAAGGATACAATACAAAGCACAGGTACTACACAACACAGAGGGATACGTTAATTTTTTAAAATTACACAACATAGCATGACTATATTTTGGTGTAAAACCGAGTATCCTCCGCCACCAATTGCATAGGCTAATCTCTCGAGTCGAGTAGGACCACAATAGGGGCAAAGCCCTGCCTCACAAGTTTTAATGTTGTGGCATTCGCAGGGCTGGTTAAGCTGGAAGATACCCGAACCATGTCATCAAGCGTTCTTGGATATAACACAGCTATAATACAACACATAAATCGGTAAATCCAATTCAAATTTAAAATTTACATGAAAAAGCAAATCTTAAATCAAAAGGGAAAAATCAATGTTTTAAAGGATAGAATGAGTGATTGTAGACGCAATAAAACATTTATCTAATGTTTGTGGCATTTCCATTTGTCTTGTTATAAAAGTAACAAACTGTAAAATAAGATGTTTTAAAAGTTAACAAGAATAACTGTAGACAATAAAACATCTATTTAATGGTTGTGGTATTTCCATTTTTCTCGTTGTAAAAAAAAAAGATTGAGTGTTCAATATTATTACTTGTCCAATAAGGATACTACTATTATGAAGTATTTGTTCTATCTTGTACTACACCACAAACGGATCATGAATTTTCATGTTTATTTCACATGTAATAATATTATTAATGTTACATGAGATAGAATTAAATATTAATAAATACAGTAGATTTATGCATGTAATATAATTTTTTTTTATCATTATATATTATTATATACAGTAACATCATGGAGCCATATGTATAGAGATTAAACATCATGGAGCCATGGAGCCATATGTACAGAGATTAAACATCATGGAGCAGCCATACGTATAGAGATTAAATACTAATCACCGTAGTATACAATTCTAAACTCTTTGAATTTCTCATTCATATTCCCATATAGTACTCATCATCATCAACATTCATCTTTAAACCGAACTATCAAAGTTCAAAGAAATATTACAGCAAAACAATTTCCAAGATCATATAACATGTGTGTAATGAGTGCCCGGCCCAAGGGTAAGGCACTAAAACAACCGCTTTAGTACTCTCTAAAAAAACAAAATTTTTTACTTAACAAAAAAATCTCACATTTTTTTTTATTTAATAAAAAAGCCTCACATTCTAATATTCTTAAAATTAAAATTTATAAAATCTTATATAAATTAAATAAAATATTTTGTTTTTGTTGCAAATTATTTAATACTTTTCTTAATACAAGTAAATTGGCTAACAGGTAGTAGGATAAGAGAAATATTAGTTATAAATTGAAAAATCATGAGATAAAAAGTGAGCACATTGCTCATATGAGAAATATTAGTTATAAACTGAGAAATCATGAGACAAGTAGTGAACATATTGCTAACATGAGTTATTGGAGTAGTACAACTTATACACATTATTCTCTTCTTCAACTAAAAGATGAAAAATTTTACATGAGTTCTTGATGTTGTTGTAGAGCAGTTGAAATGTCTTATTTCATTCTTTAAAAAATATCGAGAAAATAAAATTTGAATATGTCATTAATTCTGCTAAAGAAATTTTCTATAGTTATTAAATAAAATATTAATAATTTATTTATTAACGTTTGAAAAAACCCGTCTAATAGTTTCGCTTTAGGCCTCATCACGTGTTGGGCGGGCCCTGTGTGTAATACATCAATGCACAAGGGATAAAGCAATGACATTATTATAGATTATTATATAATTAAGCAAAAAATTTGGAGATTAAAATATTATACCGATATATATCTAAAAAGTTGAACATATCTCAACATCTAAAAAATATAATTAATCAGTGTGTTCTCGAAATTTAAAATTGCTTTATATTTCTTCATCTTCAATACTATCAAAAATATATTTATCTATGCATGTGACCAAACAAGCATTCAATAATTTATCTCTTACATCTTTGTGAATTTAATTCTTCACAAATAAACTTAGTTAGTGGAGGCAACATTTAATTTAGTGAAAAAAGAAAATTCTTTAATGACTAGTAATATACTACAGAATTTTGTGGGGGAAGTTGCCCCCAATTTCCAAGTGACCCTAAATTTTAAGGACTAAATCGAGCAATTTACTTAATAGACATTACTTCAAGCATATTCTTACTCATCATAAATATTTAACCTCAATAACATTGAAGAAAAAGAAGAATATCACCTACGTTCCTAAAAGAGCCTCCATGTCCTCTTCCTCTGCCTGGGAGACAAGATCTTTTTCGACATTGACTTTCAACTCTCTCTCAGTCATATCAGAAGCAACAGGACCACCATTGTGCACATTCCTTTGAGTAGAAACTGGGGCTGTATTTTCCTATTTCACATTTTGTAAAAACAATTATTTAGTGGCAATTAACCAGAGATGTGAAGTTCAAAATGAGATAGACAATTCAAATTAAGAAGCCATCTATAATATGTTTGAATGGGAGATAAGTAGGGGGGAAAGTAAGAAAAAAATCGACCTTAATCCTTGTTTGGGATATCTATAAGAAGAAGAAGGAGCGAGATGGATAAATTCCCCTTTGATGGGCCCCATCCCCCTCAAATTGGCAGGCAAGCAGGAGAAACGATTTATTAAAATTAAATGAGGGATCTAACTCCCAAACACAGGAAAGAGAATTATCCTTCTTTCCTCAATTTAAAACATTAAAATAAGGGGCTTAAACTCCCCTCTCCATCTAGTCCTTCCTTTCTCTTCCCTTCCCTCTACTCGAAACTTCTAAACATAGTTAGAGTTTAACATCCTCAGCTTGAAGTCATGGACTTGATAATAAGTCACACGGTCACACTTCAATGACTCCATACATAGTAACAAATACCAAGTAATTGTTATTGTGCAATGAGGCAAAAAAGTATTCATTAAAACAGAATCATGGCTATTTTGATTGTAAAGAAGCACTGATTTTAAGAGACTGGATTATAGAAGACCATCATACTCACCTTAGCCCAGAGAGCCATCTCCACAACATCTATACCAACAACCTTAGGAAGGCGACCCAAAACATCTTTGCAGATGGTCAAGATGCAAAGCAGGAGACGATTTCTACAATAAAAGAGAAAGACACGATTAGCAAACTTCCATCCCCTCACATAAAACTCAACCACTAATTTATCCATTCTCAGATTAACACGTATCTCACCTGTCATCAATATTGCGCATTGTCCATTGCGGAGGAGCCACACTCTGGCTTCTAAGGTTATCAAATCCCTACAAGATACATACATTCATCAGTTCAAGAAGCAAATGACTAGGAAGGCATTAAGAAACAACCTTCAAAACAAGGAATGGTTTCTTCTCATACTGTTTCTATGCCAGAAACTGAGAACAATGTGTAGAATCAGAGTATAAGATTTTTCTATTATGGAACATTACCAGTGTAAATGTACATCCACTGGGATCGTTTGCTAAAACTTCTACTTTTGAGAGATGCTTTAGCTTGTATAGTTTTGCAGGCTGCAAGTACAAGAAAATAGTTTATAATGGATGGAATACAATACAGGAGGGTCACGAATACTTCAAGAACTCAGCATATCCAAAATAAAATAGGAGACAGGAGAAAAATTACTTCAAGAACTCCTCCCGTAGAATACTTCAAAACTCGAAGAAAAGCCGTTGTCGTCTGTCCCTTTAATAATGCTGCAGGAAATAGCATGATGTCACCAACAACAATACAAATGTGGAATTCAACAAATGATTAAAGGAGTAACACCCGAGTAATAACTACTCCCAATCACTTAACCATCCCTCAAACAACATTAAACTATTCAACCAATCAGTTCAAGAATCAACTTGCTGCTATCTCACAAAAATCATACGAGTGCAATAAGAACAATAAAAATAATGAAAGCAAGCAGCCTTACTGTATAAACAATAGCTTATGCATATCATAAAACCTAATCAATTCCTACATCTATCCTTAAATATAGGACCCTCTTGAGAAATTTTCTTGTCTCTTTGAATTTTCAACTGCATTAATTATTTATTTTTCAGTATACCCCAATTATTTTACATCTTTTTCTACAACCAACACTAAATACTTTGATGGAAACATAAACTGACTCTTGCTTGAAGTATAAAATTGTAAAAACAGTATAAATTATTACTCCAATTTTTATTTTATTTTTATAGGCAAATGTCGGTAGTTAGTTAAGTTAGCATTTTTTACACCTTACCTAGAATTTGATCCCTCTCCTTCAACCCTTAGCTCAAACCAGTTGAGCTACCCAACCCCCCAATAATTACACCAATTTAATGTTCCTATCAATTTTCTTCTAACAAATTTAATATTACTCAAATTTCTTAATTCCTGTTGTTTAGTCAACAGAATCCTATGTTTAGGGATGGAGTAGTATATTTCTTAGGTGAATCAGCATATGAAATCGAAGTTTGCTTGTAAATGTAGATATTATCATAAAATCCAAATGTTCACATCAGAGTAGTAGTAGCAAATATGTTCAAAGCTAAAACACTAAATAAATCTCGCACAAGCAAAATCACAACAACAGCAACAAGCAAAAGCAAAAGTTAAATTACAAGCACGAAAGAAAAAAGAAGAAATAGTGAAAGTGAGGATTAGGTGACTAACTTGAGAGAGCGAGAACCCTAGGTTTGGCCATTTGACGACCAAGCTTGGAAGATTTTCCTAAGATCCCATGACTCTTGGCAACACGAAGTGATAAGATGATCTTCTGCTTTGGGTCTTCGATTGCAGACTCACAAGCTCGCCGGAGTTCAACATCGTCGGCGCTGGATTTCGCCATTTTTTGTGATCTGAAAGCAACTTTGGGAACACAGAAAATATAAAGAAAAAGTGATGCCGCAGTAAAATTTGGGAAAAAACAACGGTTTTCTCGGTTGGTATTAGATATTTTTAATATAAAAATATTCGCCTTATAGTGCGCGTTGTGTTATGCTTGTGCGTCTCACTTTTTTTTCTTTTTACTGTGCGATTTCACTGCTTTTTACCAAGAGTGACCACGGTTCAAGCTCATGTACCATCTAATGATCTATGTCTTAGATATTGGCGCAAATGTGGAATTTACATATAAGAGACACCGAGAAATTTGAAAAAATATATTTAATTTAAATTCAGGAAATTGAATATATAAAAAATTATATTGAGGCAATTGTGTTTACTAACTTATTTTTAATCCGTAGTTATTGAATAATTTTTTTGTCTCCACATAGAATGTGTTGTTTTCATTAAATTGAAAATTTAAGTGAAAACTAATATTTTATAAGTTAGTTTTGATTTTGCTTGAGTATTACAATAATTAAGAATAATTTTTCTATAGTAAATTTTGAAAAATAACTAATCATATGAGTTGGTTACATGTTTTTTAGGGATTTTTTTTTTAAATTGAGGGGTATTTCAAGTTTTAAATTTAAGAATAAATTTTAAGTAAATGTCAAAGAAACTTGTTAAGAATTTAAATATAAAAAAAAATTCAAAAATTATGTAATTTATATTTTAAAATTAAAAAGTTATATTTTTCTTTAAAATTAGTTTTTTTTTTCTTTTTTGATCGCTGGATAAATATCATAAGAACAATTATTGGTATAACCCTTTTAAAATAATAGATTGATGAAAACTCTTAAATACTTCTAAAAAAGATATTTGGTAATATTTATTATGTCCGTTGTTTTTAAGTTTCGGAAAACTATTTAAAAATAACAATTTATGCCACCGAAAATATTACTTGGTTGAGTCGCGAACTAGGTCGCTCTCTATAAGACGTTTCGCGGCACTGCCTAAATAGTGCAAAGCAGATTATCAATCACGAAGTCCACACCATAAAACAGCTCGGATTCACTGTATCGGAATTCTAGAAATTCGTTATAGAATTACACCCTCAATATGGCGGTTAAAGCCACTCTTAATATGACATTTAAAGTCACTTGTAATATGCACTCATAAATCAAATGGACTACGACAAAAAACCGCTCTAACAGATTACGGTACACAAAACCGCTACAAAAGACTACGGCACAAAACCTGCTCATAGTGGTATTAGGACCACTAAAAATCGACGGGACTACAGCATAAAAACCGCTCTAAAAGGATAGTGGTATTAGGTCAACGGCATAACAACCACTCTAAAAATTGAAGGGACTACGACATAACAACCGCTCTAAAATATCGAAGGGACAAAAAGAAAGGGGAGAAGAGGCTCGGAAATCAGTCGGGCAGAATAGAAAAGAGAAAAAAGAGAAAGTTGAGAAATGCATCCAACTTTGATGTACTTTTCACAATAGTTTGAAACTCATTATACAGTGATGAAAGCAAACTCACATATAATTTCTAATCAATGTGGGGACTTTAGTATTTATAGACTTGAAAACTACTCAATAAATGAGATTTGTCTAATGTGGGACTTCAACAATTTTTAAATTTACATAATAGCATACTATGTTCCAACAATCCCCCACTTGAATTTAAAAAAGTGTTTCTGAAATAACGTCAAACGCTTCTACAAGATCGTTCATAAACAAATGTGTCTCTTGACTTGAACCTTTGCATATGTAGTACCCCCAATTTTGTCCAACTTATTAATAAATCAAAAAAAGGAAAATATATATAAAAAAAAGGAAATAAAAATAATTACAATAATTAGGCTCATTATGTCTCATCAATTTACATTGCCAAATCAAATTACAATATTAACAATTTTAAAAATTAAACCAAAACAAATTACAATAAAAATTAAGACAAACCAAATCAAATTAAGCCAACTACTCCAGTCTGCTTTGGCACTGTTTTGTTCTCTATTGATGCCTTTGTGTTTCTGATGCAATATCATGATTGATGCATTAGCCTTTGCTTTGTAATTAATTAGAGAAATAAAAACATAATTTTTATAATTCAGCCATTGTACACATTATACATAGCAAAGAGACAAAATTTTGAGTTTCAGAAAAGAAAAAAAAAAAAAACTAAAAGACAAATGTGGTTGAATCATGTACAAAAATTAACCAAATCTGTAAATAAAAATGCTCTTTAACCTAACAAACCAACTTTGTCCAACAGATGAACATAAATAATCAGATAAAAACAAATAAAGCTAAAATCATGAATGGATCAGATGTGCAGAATAACTCAGATTATGAACAAAGAAATTAAACATCAGAAAATCGATGGGTAAGGACAAAGGCAAGCAAGAAAACAACCATACAAGTTAAAAAACTCTATAAATACATCTTCATTTAAAAAAAATAAAAAAAAAAAAAGGATCGATGATGAACTCTACTAAAAAAAACACATACAAAAAAAGAGAAAAAAATAGAAAACGAGAATAGTCATCATCGTAATTTCAACAGTAACCGTCGAATACCACCGTGAGTCGTTACACCGCCGCTGCCTTCGTGAGCCGTTACACCACCATTGCCTTCTCCTTTGCTATTCTACACGGATGTGCATCTCACTTTTGGTTCGATCTCAATCACTTTAACATATTTTTATCATTTCTTGTTGGCATATTTGATTTCTATGATACCTTGTATTTGTGGGTGGCTTTCTTGAAATCTGATCCCATGTTCAAAAATTATACTTATCATTTGTTTAAAATTTGAGAGATATATTGTTAAAATGATGCATTGAAATATATTGACACTCTTTGAATGGTAAAGATGGTTGTATGTAGCATAGTATAGAGGTTAAATATTCTTTTCTATCTAGAAACCAGCCTTTCTTTACGCGTGTGTGCAAGCTGTAACAATGTCGTTCTTTTTCCCTCTTCCATTTAGCCTGCAATCTGTGTCAATATTGTCCTTTTTGCAAACTGTGATGTATCAATATTGTCCTTTTGCAAGATGTTTCTTGTACTTTTTATTTAACTTTACTGTAACAACAAGTAGCATTTTCTTTTATTTTAGGTTAGGTATTCTTTTTTTTTTTTCAAACTTTGGCTGTTTATTAAGTTTTTTTTTTTCATATAAAGTTTTTTTTTTTATAAAAATAATACTGCCAAAAAATAAAATCATATACAATATTGTTTTGGCTTAATTGCAGTTTTGGTTCCTCTATTTTAGCTAAATCACGAAAGTAGTCTCCTCATTTTATTTCTCCTCAGTTTTGATCCCAAACAGAATTTTGGTCCAAAACTTGATAAATATCATTTTTTTTAAGCCAAACCACATCATTTATGATCATAGATTTCAGGTATAATTGTTGCACCACAAGATCTTGAGGCATGGTGTGGCTTAAATAAGCGCAAAAAAATGACACTTCATCAAATTTTGGATCCAAATTCTGTTTGAAGACCAAAACTGGGGAAAAATAAAATGGAGGGACTATTTACGTGATTCAACTAAAATAGATGGACCAAAACTACAATTAAGCCTATTGTTGTTTTAAGTTATGTATGAACATAGTTGTTGTATCATGATAATTCTAAAACGCATTTTATTTTTAATAAATTAATAATTATATAAAATTATTTCAAAATAATTAATTAGATGTGACATGTTTTTAATTGTTGAGCAGTTATAACTCAAGTTGTACAACTTGAAAGTTTTAAAGCTCATTTTTTTTAACTAAAATAATAAGACTATTCTTAAAGAGGTTAATTAAATGTGACATCTTTTTTAATTCTTGAGTTTTCTAAGACACAAGTTGAACAACTTGATAGTCTTAAAACTCATATGATTTTTTAGAATAATTATTTAAATCAAACAAGCTCATTTCGTCAAAATTTTTTTTTGAACAACAAAATAAACTTTCTTTAAAAAAGACAATCAACATTTCGTATTTTTTAACCAAGAACTACGTAATTTTGATTTCTCCATCGCACCGGGAGATATGTAGGAGCAAGATCACACTCTTGTCAAACACATTAATAAAAATCTCTTTTTTTTCCTTCTCTTTTTTTTAAGCACACATTTATTTTTAAAAAAAACAATTGATATTCATATTTAATAATAAGGAGAAATAAATATATTTAAATTAATATTAATTTTGCACAATTAATTATAGGTAACCGTATTTTAACGGATGTCGTAGGGTGCTAATACCTTCCATATGCATAATCGACTCCCGAACTCAAAATTTGGTTTCAAAAACCATTTTTTATTTTTAAGGGTTTTCCAATATTTTCCCTATTTTAAAATAAACTTTGGTGGCGACTCCATTAAATTCGAGAACCGTTCGAAATTTTAGGCCGCGACAACATAGTAAGTAAGATTCAGATTCAACAAGAGTGACTCGTAGTCTTGAACTCTATCTCTGACATCAAACCCACACACAACCTTTTCATATGGTGTATTCTCAAAAGTCTGTGCATTAATGGCCCTGCACGTCTATCCCAGTATAATGAACACTCTAAGAATTCTGCCTCAAAATTCCATAGAAAGCGACCCCACTTCTACATTCACATAGGTGAGTCTATCAAAAGTACTCCTGTAGCTAAGTACTCCACTCCACATAGAGTATAGATCTCATTAAGAGTTTCTATTACCTCATCCTATAATCGCTTCAGGAATCATGCTTCTTTGATTTATAATAGCATGTTCATCTCATATCACTTCACAACTTGTTATTACCCATTGAACCTAATTCTTAGGATCTCCAATCTTTTAGGTCGGGTTACCATCATGAGTGACTCTATAGGCATTAGTTTCATCTTTTTGGATGTATTTATGACTTTCTCTCTAGCTAACCCTTTCGTCAAAAGATTTGCTAAATTCTCATCAGTGCATACATGATCCAATATAGCAACTCCTTTAGAAAGTAACTCTCTAACAACGTTGTGCTTACGACGAATTTGTCGTCTCTTATCGTTGTAATAACGATTCTCAATCTTCGCAATAGCTGCGGTATTATCACAATGGATCAACACAATTGTCATAGGTTTTCCCTATAGAGGGATCTCAACTAGCAAGCATCTCAACCAACTCGCTTCTTCACTAATAGTAGCTAGTGCTATCATTTCAGACTCCACAGTGGATTGAGCCAATATCGTCTGTTCTTCGATTTCCAAGATACAACACCACTAGCTATACTAAAATATAGCCACTGGTTGCTTTGGAGTCATCTGATAAAATGTTCCAATCAGCAACACTGTATCCTTCAAGGACGGCAGGAAATCTTTGATAATGTAATCCGAGACTCATGATACTTTAGGTATCTCGTGACTTTTTCAATAGCGCGTCAATGCTCCATACTAGGTCTACTAGTAAACTTGCATAACAGTCCCACGACGTAGACAATGTTGAGTCTAGTACAATCAGTGGCATACCTGAGGCTGCCAGTGATGCTCGCATATTCAGTTTCTCTAACACCTTCACTAGTGTTCTTGAGAAGTTTCACACTTAGATCATATGGTGTGCAAGCAGGTTTATAGTCAAAGTATTTATATTTCTTTAGGATTGTTTCAACATAGTGAGATTGATCCAAAGAAATTCTATTTTCTTACCTAGTAATCTTAATTTTAAGGATTACATTCGCTTCTCTGAGGTCTTTCATATCAAAGTTGTTACATAACAATGATTTCATAATATTTACAGCATGAATGTTTGAATCAAATATGAGTAAGCCGTCTACATAGAAACATATGATAGTGCAAACGCCATTTTTAGATTTATAGTAAATACATTTGTCACTTTCATTCACTTTAAACTCATTCGATATAATCAAGTTTTCAAACTTTTCATGTCATTTCTTAGGAGCTTGTTTAAGACCATACAATGATTTATCTAACTTACAGACCTTGTCTTCGTGTCCTTGAATTACAAAACCTTCAGGTTGTTCAATATAGATTTCTTCTTCCAAGTCACCATTTAAAAAAGATGTTTTAACATCCATCTGGTGTATCACCATGTTATGAATAGCCGCAAGTGATATAAGTACCTTAATGGATATTATTCAATTGACTGGTGAAAAAGTGTCAAATAAATCTATATTTTCTCTTTGTCTAAATCTTTTGGCTACCAGGCGTGCCTTGTATTTATCAACAGTTTCATCGGGTTTTAGTTTATTTTTCAAGATCCATTTACAACCTATTGGTTTGCAACTAGGAGACAAGTCTACTAAATGTCAGGTCTTGTTAGACTCTAGAGAATCCATTTCATCGTTTATTGCTTCTTGCAATAAATCTACATCCGAAGATGACAACTTTTTAAAGATTTGTAGAATCTTCTTCTAGAGTATAAGCCGCATATTCGGGTCCATAATTTTTAGCAACTCTGACTCTCTTACTTCTTCAAGTGTCTGTTTTGCCTTGTTTGTTGCTTCTTGTTACAGAAACGTGACTTGGTTCATTGCCCCCACTGTTTCTCCATTTGAAATGGAATTTATTTTCATAGAAGTCAACATCATTTGACTCTATGATCACTTTTGCATTTAAGTCATAAAACCTATACGCTTTGTTCTTTACTACATACCCAATGAACACACATTCATAAGCTCTACTGGCGAGTTTAATTCGCTTGGGATCGGGGATTCTGACATAAGCCAGACAACCCCAAGTTCAAAAATAAGACAAGTTCGATTGTCTTTTCTTCACTATCGCATAAGGAGATATTTTGTTTTTAAATTTAGGAACACTGTTCAAAATATAGCAAATAAGCAATATATTTTTCACACCAATGAGATGTAGCACAAGAGTTAAGCATACTAGCAACAACTAGTTCAATAAGAGTTCTAATCTTTTTTCAACTTTACCATTCACTTCAAGCAATTATGGTGCAGTTGTTCCATGTATAATTCCAGACAATTTATAAAAATTATTAAACAAACTAGAATCATACTTAGAACCTCTTAATCTTTCTACTAAATTGATTTTCAATTTCACTTACAAAGATCCTTAACATGTCAAGCGCTTCACTTTTATATTTCAATTGATATACAAAAGTATAGTCAAACCAATCATCAATAAAAGTAATGAAACAACGTTTTTCATTTCTTGTTAACGTCCCATCAAGTTCACATATATCGGAGTGTAATAAATCTAAAGACTCAGATTCTCTAACTACAAATTTATGTGAACTCTTTTATTTTTAGCTTAACTACAAAAATCACATTTTTCAAAATCATTCATAGATAACTTTGGAATTAAATCTAAGTTACTTAAGTTTGAAAACAAATGTGTTCACATTACGTAGTCTAGCATGTCAAAAATTAAAATCATACAACATGTAAGCATGAGACATTTTATTGATTTCAACATTCAAACAAAAAGAGACATATTAAATTTCAACATTTAAATTAAATATGTCATGAGTGACGTACCTTAATAGATAATCTCATGAGTTATCTTCAACCTCCACGGATCTGTCATCGGTTATATGATACTCTGAGTAGCAGCTCACGACATACTTATTCAGAGCATCTCAAACATCTCTAGCAATATTGTTGGAACTATAGTAGTTATACAGATCATCAGCAAGTCTATTAAGAATATAATTCTTATCATTTTTCTCTCATGGGTTAATTTTCTAGCTTTCTTATCCTTTTCTGTTTGCTTCAAATTGAAACAATTTATTGAAATCAGAGGCAACAGAACCAAATCTAAATCCAGTAATTTCTTCGGTTGACATGGCAGAAAGAAACATCTTAAAATTGTTATTTTTGAGTTTCGAAATACTATTTAAAATCACAATTTATGTCACCGAAGATATTACTGGGTTGAGTCGCGGATTAGGTCGCTTTCTATAAGACGTTTCGCGGCACTGCCCAAATTGTGCAAGACAGACTATCAACCACGAAGTCCCCAGGATAAAACAGCTCAGATTCACTGTATCGGAGTTCCACTGCCCGTAGAAAACCGTTCTAGAATTACACCCTCAAAATGGCAGTTAAAGCCACTTTCAATATGATGATAAAGTCACTCGCAATATGGTACTATGACCACTCATAAATTAAAAGAACTACGACACAAAAATTTATCTAAAAACGAAAGGACTACGGCACAAAAACCGCTCTAAAAACGAAGGGACTAGGCATAACAACCGCTCTAAAAACCGAAGGGACTACGACATAATAACCGCTCTAAAAACCGAAAGGACTACGACATAATAATTGCTCTAAAAACCAAAGGGACTACGGCATAGCAACCGCTCTAAAAATCGATAGGATAGAAAGAAATGGGAGAAGTGGCTCGAAAAATAGGCGAGCAGAATAAAAGAGAGAGAGAAAAGAGAAAGTTGGGAAAAACATCAAACTTTGGTGTGTTTTTCACAATATTTTGAAGCTCATTATATAGTAATAGAAGCTCATAATACCCAATGAACAAACATTCATAAGCTCTACTGGCGAGTTTAATTCGCTTGGGATCGGAGATTCTGACATAAGCCAGACAACCCAAAGTTCAAAAATAAGACAAGTTCGATTGTCTTTTCTTCACTATCGCATAAAGAGATATTTTGTTTTTAGATTTAGGAACTCTATTTAAAACATAGCAAATAAGCAATATATTTTCGTACACCAATAAGATGCAACACTAGAGTTAAGCATACTAGCAACAACTAGTTCAATAAGAGTTCTATTCTTTCTTACAACTTTACCATTCACTTCAAGCAATTATGGTGCAGTTGTTCCAAGCAAAATTCCAAACAATTTATAAAATCCATTAAACAAACTAGAATCATACTTAGAACCTCTTAATCTTTCTATTAAATTGATTTTCAATTTCAGTTACAAAGATGTTTAACATGTCAAGCGTTTCAGTTTTTTTTTTTCATTTGATATATAAAAGTATACTTAGAGCAATCATCAATAAAAGTAATCAAATAACATTTTTCATTTCTTGTTAACGTCTCATCAAATTCACATATATCGGAGTGTAATAAATCTAAAGACTCAGATTCTCAAACTACAAATTTATGTGAACTATTTGTTATTTTAGCTTGACTACAAAAATCAAACTTTTCAAAATCATTTAAAGATAACTTTGAAATTAAACCTAAGTTATTTAAGTTTGAAATCAGATGTGTTCACATCACAGAATTTAGCATGTCAAAAATTAAAATCACACAACACGTAATCAGAATGAGACATTTTATTAATTTCAATATTCAAACAGAATGAGACATATTAAAATCATTTAAAGATAACTTTGAAATTAAACCTAAGTTATTTAAGTTTGAAATCAGATGTGTTCACATCACAGAATTTAGCATGTCAAAAATTAAAATCACACAACACGTAAGCAGAAGGAGACATTTTATTAATTTCAATATTCAAACAGAATGAGACATATTAAATTTCAACATTTAATTTAAATATGTCATGAGTGACATAACTTAATAGAAGATCTCATGAGTTATCTTCAGCCTCCACGAATCTGTCATCAGTCATTTAATACACTGATACTTGAGGTAGCGGCTTACAGTATTGCTGGAACTGTAGTATTTATACAAATCATCAGCATTCTATTAAGAATATAATTCTTATCATTATTCTCCCATTGGTTAATTCTTCAATTTTTTTTTATCCTTTTCTCTTTGGCTCAAATTGAAACAGTTTATTGAAATTAGAGGCAACACAACCAAATCTAATAATCTCTTCGGTTGTCATGGCAGAAATAAACGTCTTAAAATTGTTGTTTTTAAGTTTCGAAAAACTATTTAAAAGAAAAACTATTTAAAAATCACAACTTATGCCACCGAAGATATTACTGGATTGAGTCGCTCTCTTTAAGAAGTTTCGCGGCACTGCCCAAATAGCGCAAGACAAACTATCAACCACAAAGTCCCCAGAAAAAAACAGCTCAGATTCACTGTATCGGAATTCTACTGCACCGTAGTAATCTGTTCTAAAATTACACCCTTAATATGGCGGTTAGAGTCACTCTTAATATGACATTTAAAGTCATTCGGAATATAGTACTATGACCACTCATAAATCAAATAGAATACGACAAAAAACCGCTCTAAAAAATTACAGCACACAAAACCGCTACAAAAGACTACGGCTCAAAATCCGCTCATAGTGGTATTAGGACCACTAAAAATCGACGGGACTATGGCATAAAAACCGCTAAAAAAGGATAGTGGTATTAGGATCACTGAAAAATCAACGAAACTACGGTATAACAACCGCTCAAAAAATTGACATATCTAAAATATCGAAGGGACAGAAAGAAAGGAGAGAAGAGGCTCGGAAATCAGTCGAGCAAAATAAAAAAGGGAAAAAAGAGAAAGTTGAGAAATGCATCCAACGTTAGTGTATTTTTCTCGATAATTTGAAACTCATTATATAGTGATGGAAACAAACTCACATATGATTTCTAACCAATGTGAGACTTTAATATTTATAAACTTGAAAACTACTCAATAAATGAGATTTATCCGATGTGGAACTTCAACAATTTTTAAATTTACATAATAAACATACTATGTTCCAACAACTATGGTAAAAAAGAGGTTATTGTAGATGGCTTTACCGTAATCATTATCATCAAATAGTTGACATCCTTCAATTAATCTCAGTCTTATTATACGTTTAAATTTAATAGAGATGGTTAAATTTAAAGATCATACAAATATTTTAGTATTTGAATTTACTTCCTCTATTGGTACTTACCACCATGGAAAAGTTATACACTATCTTAAAAATGAATGGAATTGACTTTCAATAAATGTCTATAATATTGACGTTGAATTCGATTCAAAATATCATTGTGAGATTACTTCAAGATGAACTAATTATGTATTTCTAAATAGGTTTTTGTTCTTTGGTGATGATATAATAATAATTGTATCAGTGATAACTGATATGCATATGTCTAAATTCTACTAACTAATTAATTTGTTGTGTTAATTAATTAAATATGAGATACTAACCAATTTGGATTTACATTGATTAGGTGAATACAATATATATAATAAACATAAAATAAAATTTACTCCAAATTAAACATGCAAACTCAAGATTATCTTCGTGATTAAACTGAAAGTTAAAGAGTATAAAAATAACTAAATATTTATTTCCAAACAAATATAAATGTTAGCCTATCAAGAGAGATGAATGTTCTAAGGACTATGGAAAGTAAATTTTAAGATACAAATAAATGAGTTGATAGTATAATGGAGAAAACAAGGGTAACAACAATAGAAATGCGGTTGACCATAAAATTGAGCACATACCAGAATAATGCATAAATTTCCTTTTCCTTTCCTTCAAAAAGAACCTAACATTACAGCCACAAAGTAAGTTGCATAACCCCAATTTTACAGGTACAAGCCTTTATTGATGCAATATCCTCTCTCATGTGCCGGAAACACATTGAATGTGCCTAACCAATATCATCCACACAATATTTTGCTGCTTGAACCCCGTACAACACCTGCAAAGCACAATTTGTATGAATCTTTCGAAGTTATAGTATTTTCCTATTAAGTATAAATTACAAGAGAAGTACTATTAAAGAGAGAAGCCAGATCACCAAGAGATGGTATGATAACACGTTGAACTGTTGTTGGTTGTTCTTAGACAAGCTAAAGCAATTATTCCACTGAAATTAATTGTAGACGCCAAAGTTCAACCCTATTAAATAAAAAAAATATCACATATGTTCCTAATTATAAACATCATTTAGAAGAAAAAAAATTATCTTTAAATAGAAAGACTCTTTCAATTTACTTAATTACCATTTTTTCATATCCCTTAATTTATCTTAAAATATAAAAAATCATATTCAATTAAAACAAATTAATACATAAAATAAACAAATTAACTATAATGTCAACTTGAGTAGAAAAAAACAATCCTACCAATTTCTTTAATAAAAAAAATAATAATAAGTACTTGTAATAAGAGACATAAGTGGTATTTTTATTGAAGTTGTGGATTTTAATAAGGAGAAGAGATATAATAAATGCTTTGAATATGGTTATGGTGTAATATAATTGATACTAACTTTATAGAAACAAATAAGCACCAATTTAGAGAAAATTAGAGATACAAGATAAATAATCAAATAGGTGAAACAAATCATAATAATTCTGAAACACAAATGTAGAAACATCTAGAAATTGAGGAGGTCATCAAGAAAAATATGAAAAACACCCATTTTCATTTTGTCTTCACAAGAAAATTGCTTATGCATTTTTTTTAAGAATACTCCCAAATCTCAAACATCATATATCACACCAATCCTTCTCCAGAACACAACTCAACAGTGCCTTTGCAAACAAAAATGAATTAGATATGTTCAGTATACAAACAACAGGATCATAAGGCCACTTAAGCAACCACCTCCGTGACAAATAAAAATTTACTTAACCAAAACCAAAAGACCTCAAAAAAAGTTTTACTTAATCAAATTTTAATATTTTTAAAATTAAAACATAAATTTTTTCTAAATTTAATATTATTTTAATAATATTAAATCAATTGAAAAAAAAAATATATTACATAACATCAATTAGATTAATTTAGTGATGTCATGTTAAAAATTAAAAAAATTCATTTTAAATTTCATATTAAAATTTGTTGGGCCGCAATGAGTAAGAAACAACTCAATTTGAAATCAAAAAATACCAAACGATAATAAATAAAGAAAATTGTGATTCCAACCCAAGATAAGTCCAAGGTGTTAAATGTTGTGCAGAATGTTCCACAAAATAATTCATAAAATAATTAAAGTACTTAACAAAAGCACATGAAACGGCCTAAAAATAATTTTAGAATAAAAAACCAAATTAACTTCTATAACTCTCATCCTAACATAGTTGAAAACCAATGTGTCCCAAAAATTTGATAGAAAATCAAAGTAAATCCAACGATCCTAGAAGATACATGTGGAAACCAAACAAAATTTTTTTTTTTGAGAAAATGCATAAAAACATACGAACAATCAATCATATAACCCAAAAATCAAAACATGATCACGACACTGAAACGGAAACAAACAGAAGTAATTGCCGACAACGGAGACGGTCTTCATATCAGTTGGTAGAGGTACCTGCAAAGACTACAACGCTTAAGTCAGTGAAAGTTCGAGAAAAATAAGATGTCAACGAACAATGCTTACCTTTTTTGGAGGGATGAACATGTCTAACACAGATTTTTGCAAGAAGCATCGAGTGGGTCAATGAGTTAGGTCTTCACGAGGCAGAGTCCGGTATAGAGATATCAAACATCTAATAATCAATTTTTAAAAAGGAAAATTTTCATTGAAAAAGAAAAAATGTTAACAAGAAAAATCAATTTAGAAAGCTTTCATTGAAAAAGGAAAATTTTTAACTAAAAACGTCAATTTTTTTTTTTGCTTCTATTTAATTCTAGAGTAGTAGACATTATTGTACAAGGTCCAATATTCAGACCACGCTTCAATGATATTCACATTCACATACAAAACATACGGTTTGCAAGGGAGTTAACACTTAAAAATTATATATACAATTTCAAAAAAAAAAGAATGATTTTATTCTCAAGGCCAGAAACCAAAATCGATATAATCTTCTACCACATCTACCAACATTCATAATAATCCTATAACACCCACATTCTAATTCACACTGTCAAGAAATCAAATCTTTCAATCGAACATAAGGACGACCATTCTAAAACTGAAACATATGAACAATCAATCATACAATCCAAGAATATGGACATATGAACAATCAATCATACAATCCAAGAATATGGACAATAAAAATATAAATCAAGGTTCCAGATAAAACGGAGATAAATAATTTGTAAAATGTTCAACAAAATAATTCAAACATTGAACTGCACAAAATCATATGAACAATCAATCATACAATCCAAAAATGAAAACATGATCAAGACATTGAAACGGAAACAAATAGAAGTAACTGCCGACAGCGGAGACGGTCTTCATATCAGTTGGTCAGTGAAAGTTCGAAGAAAATAAGATGTCAACGAACAATGCTTACCTTTTTTGGCAGGAAGCATTGAGTGGGCCAATGAGTTAGGTCTTCCTGAGGCAGAGTCCGGTATAGAGATATCAAACATCTAATAATCAATTTTTAAAAAGGAAAATTTTCATTGATAAAGAAAGAATGTTAACTAGAAAAATCAATTTAAAAAGCTTTCATTGAAAAAGGAAATTTTTCTATTTTATTCTAGAGTAGTAGACATCATTGTACAAGGTCCAATATTCAGACCACGCTTCAATGATATTCACATTCACATACAAAACATACAGTTTGCAAGGGAGTTAACACTTAAAAATTATATATATACAATTTCAAAAGCTGTTACCTGTCACTCACCATAATTATGATTGAAACTAGATTCTTCATATAATATTGTTCAACAAGATTCAAACACTGGACTACAAAAAACAAGTACACAATATAAACAATATGTGCAATCCGTCAGAAAAGAGACAAGCAAACTCATCAAAGAAGTTAAACGATCCTAAGCTTATCAATGTTATTAAGTGATAAATCCCTTCAAAATTCCAACTTCAATTTGTTGATTGCTGATTTCAGTGTTCCATATATAAAAGAGAATTCAAAGACAAAATTTCCTGTGATATGGTAATTAGGCGGAAATCCAATTAGAAGAGATGATTCTCGTAGATTAATATAAAAAAAACAGTAGTAGCAAAAGTTTCCAAACCAAGAGGCAAATATTCGTACGTCTATTCCTGTAGGTCAAACATTATAAAAAAAAGAACTTTTTTCGAACCAAGAGGCAGGAACAAAGAGCCCAGCCTTGAGAGATATTATCCAACATGTACATAATTTCCCTGAAAACAATTCACACTGTCAAGAAATCAAATCTTACAATCAAACATAAGGAGCTAGAACTAAAACATAGAAAAAGAATGATTTTATTCTCCAGGCCAGAAACTAAAATCTTTATAATCTTCTACCACACCTACCAACATTCATAATAATCCTATAACACTCACATTCCAATTCACACTGTCAAGAAATCAAATCTTTCAATCAAACATAAGGACGACCATTCTAGAACTGAAACATAGAAAAAGAATGATTTTATTCTCAAGGTCAGAAACCAAAACCGTTATAATCTTCTACCACACCTACCACACACCTACTAACATTCATAATAATCCTATAACACCCATGAAGAAATCACAAAAGGAAAGAATCGATCAATAAAACTAAATACTCAAAATCGAAAAGGAAGGCTGAAAAACATCCATAATCCAAATAGAGATAATCATATTGAATCAAAAGACTACCTCCCTATAGGAAGTCCTTGATAAATCTCTGCCATTGTTTTCACATGCCACAGCGTGTTCATAGATTACCTCCCCTATAATGAAGTACAAATCACAATTGAGATAACTAGATATTTAGAATTGCAAAGAAATATTGAAATGAGACTTCATGATATAACTAGCAATAGAGATCAACAAATCAAACTCGAGGTGGTGGCTGAACCCTATGAAGGATGTTTCTATTATGATAACAATTCAATGTGTATGTCTGGTGTTAAAACCATAGACAGAAATATTGATATGAGACTTCATGATATAACTAGCAATAGAGATCAACAAATCAAACTCGAGGTGGTGGCTGAACACTATGAAGAAGGATGTTTCTATTATGATACACTAGTCTGCAGAAAAACATGTTAACAATTCAATGTGTATGTCTGGTGTTAAAACCATAGACAGAAAATAAAGGTAATGCAGAATAAATTACATTCATCCAAAACCACATCTTAAACACTCTACCCTTGAACACAAGTAGTTTTTGGCCTTTCAGAAAACACATATCAAAACTCCAGCTTGCTGCAACACGCTTCAACACATATATCTCTCTGTGATTAAATGAAGAATAATAATCAAAGAATTGATTTAAAAGAATAGTAAGAAAAAGTATCAGTTTTTGAGATGAACCAAGGAATAAGTATCAGTCATAAAAAATAAGAAGAAACTTTGAAATCGAAACCAATCAAAGCAGACAATCATCCTAAAGAATTAAGGCATCAAAGCAGACAATCATCCTAAAGAATTAAGGCACTCATCTCCGATCACCATGGAAAATGACAAAATTCGTCATGGTGACATTAACTTGTTGGAGGAATTTGAAAAAAATGTTCATGTCAGTTAATAATGTGTTTGGAGGTGGAAAAGTCATAAGAGGTGAAATAGAATTTCCAATTGGTATTAACTATGGCATTACTGTCTCAGTTAAAATATAAAATTTCTAATGCATATTAGATATTTTGCAATTCACATAAGAACTAGTATCTACTTCTAATAAGTATAAGTCTATATTCTCTAATATATAGAATATTCTTCTTATTATATTAATATTCTTACTAATAATTTATATTAACTATTAGTAAGAAATGGATATATTATTATTATTAAATAATAAATTAAATATTTTTAAAAATATTTAATATATAGAATTATAGAAGAATTATAGAACTGATCCAATTTGGAGCACATATGAATTCAAGAGCAATTACTCAAGAATTAACCAACATATAACTAAGAAGAGAGTTACAGATGTCACTCACTAGGCTCAGTGGTGGTAATCATAGCAGCTCCATTCAAATCACAAGACCCAAGAGACTCCCTTGATCATCAAATGCATAAGAAGCATGAAACATAAAATTATTATGATCATAGCAACTCTCACCAAGTTGAATCTCACCAACGTACATAATAATCTAGGAAGAAACTTCAATATCTAATAAAACTACATATACATCTCAGAACTTGATAAAGAAACGTAAAGGAACATGAATAAAACTACTCATTTATTTCTTCCACCTTGAGGAGCAAATTTTGTAGGCAAAAGTAGTCCAGAAAGCGAGGTTTGCATGTATCTTGAAACAAACCCCAACTAGGCATGAAGACAAAATCCACCAAGCAAAACTGTGTTGTGCAATTGTATATTTCTAATCCTGAAACAATCCCCAATTGTTTACACGAAGAAGCATGATGGCAACATCAAATAAACTAATGATACCAAACCCGTCATATTCAATAATTCAAAAAAATCAAATACTTAATTAAAATCACATGTAGGAAAAAAAGCATGAAGAAGAAGAAACCAAGAATTCTGACTTTAGAAAAATGTCACCATAATTATGCAAGAAGCTAGATATTTCAGGTAATGTTGCTAAACAATTTTCAAACATTTCACTGCAGAACAACAAATGCACAATATAATATTCATATGTGCAGACATTCAAAAACAAAAAGAAAGACAAGCATACTCATCAAAGTTAAATAACCCTAAGCTCTTAATGTTATTATCTGATAGAATCCTTCAAAATTCCAATTTCCATTATGTTGATTACATATTGCAGTGTTTTAATATATTAAAAAACAGACAACTTGGACTAGCAAATAACCAAGAAGAAGGAACAAAGAACCCAACCATATCGTCCTAAAATCCCACTGTCAACAAATCAAATCTTAAACCAAGCATAGGGGGATGACCAATCCAAAACAGAGATAGAAAAAAAGTGATTTTATTCCCAAGGTTGGATGACCATAGTCTTTTGCTACAGCAGCCACTGACATTCATAACCCTGTAACATCAAAGAAGAAACATCTAAAAGGAATGAATCGATAAAAATAGACACTAATAATAGAAAGATTGAAAACACAGAATCCATAATCCGAATAGAGATAATCCTATTGAACAAACAGAATAACTAGTCCTGGATTATCTCCACCATAGCTTCCACGTGCCACCAAGTGTTCATAGATTACCATCCCTACAACACTAAAGGAGAAATCACAAGTCCATAAAACTACACACTTAGAATTGACAAAGAAACATAAACGAAAAGGACTCATGATGCATAGAGATCAGCAAATCAAACTTCAGACGATGGTGATGGCTCAGCGCTATGAATGACATAATAATTTTGACATTTTCAGATAAAATCCCTTGAAAATGTGCTCAATATATCAACAATTTCATCAATTCCTAATCCAAAAGCTGGTTCTCTGTGCCACTGTAAGGAAGAGGAAGAGGATATCTAATTAGGAGGAGAGTGATTCGTGTAGATCAACATTGTAAAAAAAATTGAAAAAAAAAAGTTTAGGAGTAGCAAATTCTTCCAAACCAATAGGCAGGAACAAAGAGCCCAGACTTGTAGTCCTAAATTCTCCGGCTGACATGTACGAATTCCCTTGAAAACACAAAGACCCCCACATTTAAGTTCACAGTGAATAAATCAAATTTTAAGATCAAACATAAGGACAACCAATCTAGAACAGAAGCATAGAAAAAAAATGATTTTGTTCCCAAGGCCAAAAATCAAGATCATTATAATCTTCTACACGGCTACCAGACCCCAACAATATTCATAATAACCCTCTAACCCAATAAAAGAAATGAATTGATAAAACTAAACACTCAAAATAGAAAAGGAAAACGGAGAAACACAAATCCATAATCCAAATAGAGATAGTCATATAGAAGGGAAGTCCATCTTCGCCATAGTTTCGAAGTGCCACAGCGTGGTCACATAGACATAACTAGATAATTAAAATCGACAAAGAAATAATGAAATGAAAAGAATTTGAGGCAGTGGCTGACCATTATGAAGGATGTTACACTACACTGCAGATCAACAGGTTAACAATTCAGTGTGTATGTCTGGTATTACAACAATAGACAAAAATTAAAGTATGCAGAAAAAATTAGATTCATCGAAAAACCATTTGCCATCCTTAGCCTTCCACAATCAGGAATCTTAAAACGCTCTACACTTAAGCACAAGTAATTCTTAGCCTTTCAAGAAAAGGCATATGAAAACTCCAGCTTGTTGCAAAACGCTTCAACACATATCTCTCTGATCAAATGAAAAATAATTCAAGGAATCGACTTAAAAGAATAGTTAATAGTATCAATTACTTGAGATCTTAATCATATTGATAAGCAAATAACAATCTCAACCAAGGAAAGCTTTTATATAAGAACAAACTCTGAAGTCGAAACAATTCAGATGCAGACAATCATCTTAAAGAATTAAGGCACGTATAATGGGGAGTAGAAAATTTTATCCAAACCAAGAAGCAGGAACGAAGAGCCCAACCATGTCGTCCTAAATTCCAACATTCAGTTCACCCTGCTAAGAAACCAAATCTTAAAACCAAGCATAAGGATGACTAGTCCCTAGAAAAAGAGTGATTTTATTACCATAATCTTCCGCTACAGCTACCACAACCACCAATTTTCATAACCCTGTAACATCCAAGAATAAGCCACTAAAAGGAATGAATCAATTAAACTAGGAACACCAATAATAGAAAGATTGAAAACAGTCCATAATCTGAACAGAGATAATCTTATTGAACAAAAAGAACAACTAATCCTGGATTCCACCATGGCTTCCATGTGCCACCAAGCAGTGGCAGAGCTTGAAATGAAACATTATGATTCAAAATATCATTGTGATATTACTTCAAGATGAACTAATTATGTATATCTAAATAGAATTTTGTTCTTTGGTGATGATATAATAATAATTGTATCAGTGATAACTGAAATGCATATGTCTAAATTCTACTAACTATTTAATTAGTTGTGTTAATTAATTAAATATGAGATACTAATCAATTTGGATGTAGATTGATTAGGTGAATACAATATATAACAAACATAAAATAAAATTTACTCCAAATTAAACATGCAAACTCAAGATACAATAGAGATTCTTCGTATCTTCGTGATTAAACTGAAAGTTAAAGAGCGTATAAATAACTAAATATTTATTTCCAAACAAATATAAAGATTAAGAGATGAATGTTCTAAGGACTATGGAAAGTAAATTTTAAGATACAAATAAATGAGTTGATAGTATAATGGAGAAAACAAGGGTAACAATAGAAATGAGGTTGACCATAAAATTGAGCACAACATACTAGACTAATGCATAAATTTCCTTTTCCTTTCCTTCAAAAAGAACCTAACACTACAGCCACAAAGTAAGTTGCATAACCCCAATTTTACAGGTACAAGCCTTTATTGATGCAATATCCTCTCTCATGTGCCGGAGTTTACATTGAATGTGCCTAACCAATATCATCCACACAATTTTTTGCTGCTTGAAGCCCGTACAACACCTGCAAGGCACAATTTGTATGAATCTTTCGAAGTTATAGTATTTTCCTATTAAGTATAAATTACAAGAGAAGTACTATTAAAGAGAGAAGCCAGATCACCAAGAGATGGTATAATAACACGTTGAACTGTTGTTGGTTGTTCTTAGACAAGCTAAAGCAATTATTCCATTTGAAATTAATTGTAGACTCCAAAGTTCAACCCTATTAAATAAAAAAAACACCACATATGTCCTAATTATAAACATAGAAGGAAAAAAATTATCTTTAAATAGAAAGACTTTCAATTTACTTAATTACCATTTTTTCATATCCCTTAATTTATCTTAAAATATACAAAATCATATTTAATTAAAACAAATTAACTATACCGTCAACCTGAGTAAAAAAAAAACCATCCTACCAATTTCTTTAATAAAAAAAATAATAATAAGTACTTGTAATAAGAGACGTAAGTGGTATTTTTATTGAAGTTATGGGATTTAATAAGGAGAAGAGATATAATAAATGATTTGCATATGTTTATCGTGTAATATAATTAATACTAACTTTATAGAAACAAACAAGTATCAACTTAGAGAAAATTAGAGATACAAGACTCCAATCCTAAATAAATAAGCAAATAGGGGAAACTAATAATAATAACTAATAACATAGAAACGAATACTGCGAGATAATATCAAAAATATCATAATATCCTATATTTACTTAACATATTCTAACAAAAACAAATCATCATAATATACAACGAAAAAATTAAACAGAGCTTGAGGGAAGGACAATCATGTTGATCACATAAAATGCAGAAGATTTCAAACGAAAGAGGCACTAACTCCAGGTTCCGGCTTCAATTCTGATACACAAATGTAGAAACATCTAAAAATTGAGGATGAAAGACACCCATTTTCATTTTGTCTTCACAAGAAAATTGCTTATGCATTTTTTTCAATTATACTCACAAATCTCAAACATCATATATCACATCAATCCTTCTCCATAACACAACTCAACAGTGCCTTTGCAAACAAAAACGAATTAGATATGTTCAGTATACAAACAACATGACCATAAAGCCACTTAAGCAACCACCTCCATAAGGCCACTTAACCAAAAGACCTCAAAAAAAATTTACTTCATCAAATTTTAATATTTTTAAAATTAAAACATAAATTTTTTCTAAATTTAATATTATTTTAATAATATTAAATCAATTGAAAAAAGAAATATTACATAACATCAATTAGATTAATTTAGTAATGTCATGTTAAAAATTTAAAAAATTCATTTTAAATTTCATATTAAAATTTGTTGGGCCACAATGAGTAAGAAACAACTCAATTTGAAATCAAAAAGTAAAATCAACAGCCAATAAAATACCAAACGATAATAATAAAGAAAATTGTGATTCCAACCCAAGATAAGTCCAAGGTGTTAAATGCTCTGCAGAATGTTCCACAAAATAATTCATAATATAATTTAAGTACTTAACAAAAACACATGAAACGGCCTATAAATAATTTTAGAATAAAAAATCAAATTAACTTCTACAACTCTCATCCTAACATAGTTGAAAACCAATATGTCCCAAAAATTTGATAGAAAATCAAAGTAAATCCAACGGTCCTAGAAGATACATGTGGAGACCAAACAATTTTTTTTTGAGAAAACGCATAAAAACATATGAACAATCAATCATACAATCCAAAAATATGGACAAATAAAAATATGAATCAAGGTTCCAGATAAAACGGAGCTAAATAATTTGTAAAATGTTCAACAAAATAATTCAAACACTGAACTGCACAAAAACATATGAAGATTAATCACACAATCCAAAAATCAAAACATGATCACCACATTGAAACCAAAACAAACAGAAGTAACTGCCAACAGCGGAGATGGTCTTCATACCAGTTGGGGGTACCTGCAAAGACTCCACCCAACACTTAAGTCAGTGAAAGTTTGAGAAGAATAAGATGTCAATGAACAATGCTTACCTTTTTTTGGAGGGATGAACATGTCTAACACAGATTTTTGCAGGAAGCATTGAGTGGGCCAATGAGTTAGGTCTTCACGAGGCACAGTCCGGTACAGAGATATCTAACATCTAATAATCAATTTTTAAAAAGGAAAATTTTCATTGAAAAAGAAAAAATGTTTACTAGAAAAATCAATTTAAAAAGCTTTCATTGAAAAAGGAAATTTTTTAACTAAAAACATCAATTTGTTTTGCTTCTATTTAATTCTAGAGTAGTAGACATTACTGTACAAGGTCCAATATTCAGACAACGCTTCAATGATATTCACATTCACATACAAAACATACGGTTTGCAAGGGAGTGAACACTTAAAAATTATCTATACAATTTCAAAAGCTGTTACCTGTCACTTTTGCTGCTACTCACCATAATTATGATTGAAGCTAGATTCTTCATATAATATTATTCAACAAGATTCAAACACTGGACTACAAAAAACAAGTACGCAATATAAACAATATGTTCAATCCGTCAGAAAAGAGACAAGCAATCATCAAAGAAGTTAAACAATCCTAAGCTTATCAATGTTATTACGTGATAAATCCCTTCAAAATTCCAACTTCAATTTGTTGATTGCTGATTTCAGTGTTCCATATGTAAAAGAGAATTCAAAGACAAAATTTCCTGTACTATGGTAATGAGGCGGATATCCAATTCGGAGAGAAGATTCTCGTAGATCAATATCAAAAAAACAGTAGTAGCAAAAGTTTCCTAACCAAGAGGCAGATATTCGTACGTCTGACTCAAGAAAGAGTGATTTTATTCGTACGGCTTGACAGTTTCGCTTCCTCCTACAGCAAGTCTGACTCAAGAAAGAGTGATTTTATTCTAGTTCACACTATCAAGAAACCAAACTAAAGCCAGAGACACCAAGATTGATATAATCTTTTGCCACAACTACCACAATTGACCAACATTCATAAGTTGTAACACCAGAGAAGAAATCACAAAAAAGAATGAATGGACAAAACTAGAAACTCATAATTGAGAGTAAGATTGAAAAACAGATTTCATACTCCACATAGATAGTCAAATTGAACAAAAAGAATATTTGTCTTGTTTGTATTTAAACCTAACAAGTTTGCCTCTCCTACAAGAAGACCGAAGGAGAAAATCATATATGGGAAATTCAAAACTCTTAGAAACAACAAAGAAATATAGATACAAAAGGAATTGAGGACATGACATGCAGAGATCAGCAAATCAAACTTGAGAGGTATGACATGACATGCAGAGATCAGCAAATCAAACTTGAGAGGTATGAATGAAGACAACACGAACCCACCAAGAAGCTGTGCATAATGACTTTAATCCAGAAACAAACCCTACCCAATTGTGCATAGAGGACAACAAACACACAATTTGATGATACCCATCATCATGACTATGCATGAAGCCAACAATATTCGAACACTCAACTGCATAAAAACAATTGCACTAATTAATTCATATGTGCTATCAATCAGAAAACAGAAAAAAGAAAACCAAACTCCTCAAATAAGTTAAAATGATCACGAGCTCTTAGATATTATCTAATAAAATCCCTTGAAAATTCCAACTTTAATTATGCAGATTGCAGTGCTCAATATATTAAACAAACTCCTAATCCAAAGGCAGGTTTCCTGCACCACCGTACCAAAGAGGATATATGTAATTAGGAGGAGAGTTCTGCTTATCAAAAAATAGGACGAGAGGAGATTCCTGTAGGTCAAACATTATAAAGAAAACCACATCGTAATGAAGTACAAATCACAAATTGAGATAACTAGATATTTAGAATTGCAAAGAAATATTGAAACGAGACTTCATGATATAACTAGCAATAGAGATCAACAAATCAAACTCGAGGTGGTGGCTGAACCCTATGAAGGATGTTTCTATTATGATACATGTTAACAATTCAATGTGTATGTCTGGTGTTAAAACCATAGACAGAAATATTGAAATGAGACTTCAGGATATAACTAGCAATAGAGATCAACAAATCAAACTCGAGGTGGTGGCTGAACCCTATGAAGGATGTTTCTATTATGATACACTACTCTGCAGAAAAACATGTTAACAATTCAATGTGTATGTCTGGTGTTAAAACCATACACAGAAATATTGAAATGAGACTTCAGGATATAACTAGCAATAGAGATCAACAAATCAAACTCGAGGTGGTGGCTGAACACTATGAAGAAGGATGTTTCTATTATGATACACTAGTCTGCAGAAAAACATGTTAACAATTCAATGTGTATGTCTGGTGTTAAAACCATAGACAGAAAATAAAGGTAATGCAGAATAAATTACATTCATCCAAAACCACATCGTAAACACTCTACCCTTGAACACAAGTAGTTTTTAGCCTTTCAGAAAACAAATATCAAAACTCCAGCTTGCTGCAACAAGCTTCAACACATTTATCTCTCTGTGATTAAATGAAGAATAATGATCAAAGAATTGATTTAAAAGAATAAGTATCAGTCATAAAAAATAAGAAGAAACTCTGAAATCGAAACCAATCAAAGCAGACAATCATCCTAAAGAACTAAGGCACTCTCATATCCAATTGGTATTAACTATGACATTACTGTCTCAATTAAAATCTAAAATTTCTAATGCATATCAGATCCAATTTGGAGCACATATGAATTCAAGAGCAATTACTCAAGAATTAACCAACATATAACTAAGAAGAGATTTATAGATGTCACTCACTAGGCTCAATCGTGGTGATCATAGCAACACTCAACAAGTTGAATCTCCAAATGCTGAACGTACATAATAATCTAGGAAGAAACTTCGATATCTAGTAAAACTACATATACATATCAGAACTTGATAAAGAAATGTAAAGGAACTTGAATAAAACTACTCATTCAGTTCTTCCACCTTGAGGAGCAAATTTTGTAGGCACATGTAATCCAGAAAGCGAGGTTTGCATGTATCTTGAAACAAACCCCAACTAGGCATGAAGACAAAATCCACCAAGCAAAACTGTGTTGTGCAATTGTATATTTCTAATCCTGAAACAATCCCCAATTGTTTACACGAAGAAGCATGATGACAACATCAACCAAACTAATGATACCAAACCCGTCATATTCAATAATTCACAAAAATCAAATACTTAAAATCACAGGTAGGAAAAAAAGCATGGAGAAGAAGAAACCAAGAATTCTGACTTAGGGAAAATGTCACCATAATTATGCAAGAAGCTAGATTTTTCAGGTAATGTTGCTCAACAATTTTCAAACATTTCACTGCAGAATAACAACTGCACAATTTAATATTCATATGTGAGGACATTCAAAAACAAAAAGAAAGACAAGCATACTCATCAAAGTTAAATAACCCGAGGCTTTTAATGTATTATCTGATAGAATCCTTCAAAATTCCAATTTCCTTTAATGTATTATATGATTGCATATTGCAGTGTTTAATATATATAAAACACAGACAACTTGGACTAGCAAATTCATCTAAACCAAGAAGCAGGAACAAAGAACCCAATTTATCTTAAAATATAAAAAATCATATTTAATTAAAACATATTAACTATACCGTCAACATGAGTAAAAAAAAACAAACCATCCTACCAATTTCTTTAATAATAAGTACTTGTAATAAGAGACATAAGTGGTATTTTTATTGAAGTTATGGATTTTAATAAGGATAAGAGATATAATTATAAATATGTTGATGGTGTAATATAATTGATAGTAACTTTATAGAAACAAATAATCACCAACTTGAAGAAAATTAGAGACACAAGACTCTAAATCCTAAATAAATAAGCAAATAAGGAAAACTAATCATAATAATAACATATTCTAACAATTGCAATGCAATAATTACTAGATCATTCACACACCACGTCAATTGCAATGCAATAATTACAATTCATCACATTTTATATCATATAACCATATCAAAGGTGGGGTATAAACAAAACACAGAATACGTCAAATACACAAATCTACAATAATTCAACTACCACACGATCTTCAAAATCAAATCAAACAACACCCTATAAAAGTTTCTAACTTATATTTTAACCTCACCAAATTCAAGTTTTTTCATTAGTCAATTATTACTCAAAAGGTTTCAGTCGTACGTAGCGATCCTCGAATGAATTATAGAGATTACAGTTTTTTCGTTCATCATACTTAATTTACACTCATGAATTCAAACTAACTCTCACCCCATACCTGCTTTGACGATCTCCTACGATAACAAGTTTCAGCAACGCAATACCAATCCGAAGATACAATTATTTGACGACGAGTCCATAGAATATTCAGAACGCATACAAACGACTCGAAACAACGTTTATGGAAAACAACAACGATGCTGGAATTCAAAAATAAAAAACGCATCAATGTCGAACTTTAATTAACATGAACAATTGAAACACAATGAACGTTGAACGCGAGGTTCGTCGTTTAGAAGAAAAAAAAATCTTTAAATAGTGTTGAATTTGTGGGATTTTAGAGAAAAGGAGGAGAGAAAATAATAAGGGTTTGAATATTATTGATAATAGCTTAATGCTGACTTGATTACAAAAGACTCAATACTAATCTCTATTTATAGAGAAACATAGACTTAACCATAATAAATCATAATAATAATGAGATATTCTAAGATATCTCTATGATTATAAATTGATCCTAGGAAATAACTCAAGATACTCTAATATAATATAAAAGATATTATAAGATATTTTCTAATATTCTAACACTCCCCCTCAAGCTAAAGCTTACTAACTACAAGAAAACAATGTTTTGCTCCATAAAAAAAGATGGAAAGGCAACTCAGGGATGCATATGAAGTCGGAGAGAATTGCTATAAATATAGCCTAGTCAGATAGTCTGATTGATCATCAACCTGAGAGAAATTCATGGCAGGCAATTGAACAAAGCAAACTCTGTTCTTCTAAAAAACTGTATTTGGAAGCTTCAAACCAATAATAATGGAGACTCAAAATATTTAAACTTGAATCTGCTTCAAGGAGAGAGAGGCGTGCTTCAAGGAGAGAAAGGCAAGGCCAGTGCATCTGGGACAAATTGCCAAGATAAAGTAAGTCATAAAAATAAAAGACACCGTTAGAATAACCACCAACGGAAGAAGTCATCACTAATATAATTCATATGTGGAAAAAGGGACACCACCAGAATGATCGTCGGTGGGAATATAAGCCACTATTATAATCTATTAATAATAACTAAATTGCATGACAAACACCGAAGAAGAAGCAGCGCGGCTCTAACGAAACGAAGTCATGATCGATCAACGGAATAAGAAAATGCGTCCAAAACAGGAGAGATAACGGCTGTTTGAACAATGACACATATTTTCGTTGATCAAAATTAGAGAATAATGGCAGATTTGAAACCATCGAAGAGAGAATAATCGTGCACCAAGAAGAATCCCATCAATTGAATTGCAAATCTTCCAAACCTGTCAGCTAAGAGCCCATTCATAAGGGTTGCAACAGCTGCCACGGCAAAGGCTGGAGAGTTTCCTCCACCAAAAATCTGATCCCACAGTCCACTTCCCGAGGACACCACAACCCATGGGACCACTATTCCCAAAACCAGAATCAAGTTAGCATCAATCACAGCCTGAATCTGTTGTTTATTCCGAGCTGTGATGTTCGATATTGTCCAACATGCTTCCTTCTTGATGCTTTTTTTTATAATTATTAGTCAAGAGATTCAGAAGACTAGGAAGAACTTGATGGTTGATGATAACCTGTGTCTGCATGTCGTCTCCTGTGACAATATTTCCAACTGTTCGAAGAGCAGGAATAAGAACAGAAGGAGATTGGTGCAGTAGAAGCTCAACAAGCCGGCTACAGACACCAGCATCAATTACACCTTGAATTTTGTCATTAGTACTGTCAGAACGATATGAAAGTGCCCAACAGGCATCAGTTAAGACTTCTCCATCATTTGAATGGATGAGACTGGCAAGTGCAGGAAGTGCAGGTTTAACCTGTTCAAAAGCAGGTTGTGGCTTCCCCCTGCAGAAGTTTGAAAGTGTCCACGTAGCGTTTCAGAGCATAGAAAGTTTGGCGTGCTCATTCAATTGTGCCAATAGAGGAAGCAAAGCTCCATGACTGAGAACAAGATCACGGCACCTAGGTGAATCTCCAGCAACATTTCCCGATGCCCACACGGCCTGTTCACGGACATCATCGCTAGGAGAAGCAAGGAGTTGTACAAAAATTGGGACAGCACCGTGATCAATAACTACCTTAGTGTTTTCAGATGTTCCAGAAGCTATATTTGTCAAAGCCCAAGCAGCCTCAAACTGCAGCTGTGGAAAATCTTCCCTCATCAAAAATTCAACAAAGCGCGGAACGATACCAGCTTGTATAACCTCCTCAATTGGTGGGCTACGTTCGATTGAAAGCAGCTTCCAAAACTGAGTTGTTGCCTCGAACTGCATGTTATTATCATCAGTCCAAATACCTGTAACCAAGGATGGTAGGTGTTCCAACTTTTTCTCTATTAGCGTAGATTGAGCTGATGCAGGTATCTGCTGAGCAAGTCCTTCACGTCTCTTCCTCTGCAAGCTCTCTTCCATATAGTTCTTTCGGATTTCAACCATAGTATCCTCTCTCCGTCTGCGACCTTCTTCGGCATCAAAGGCCACTTTGTACCAATTGCGACGAACCTCGGTCCTCGCGTTTGCGGTTGGTCGATACGACATCGTCTTAGAATCGGAGGAATCAACAGCTAATCGGATTTAAATTGAATAATTGAACTGAACCGACATGAAGCGGAGGGAATTACAGGTGCAGAGACAAAATTGAGAGTGCAAAGTAAAAAAAGGAGTGAGAGAGCGTTTTGGTTTGAATTTGGATTTTTATTTTCTTCAGTTTTTTTTTTTGAGGGCAGAGGGTTGTTTGCCAGAAAAGTCACCAGAAACAGTGGCGGTGACGGCGGCAGTTGCGAACTGGACGGAAAACGAGTGAAACGTGTCGGAATGTTGGAAAAGAGAAACTATGATTATATTCCCTAACTGTTGGGAACTCGGCAGCGGAATAGAGACAGGATCGTTCAAGGAGGATCAAAATAGGCTCTGATACCATGTTGAATACTAATCTCTATTTATAGAGAAACATAGACTTAACCATAAATCAGAAATAAATCTTAATAATAATGAGAGATATTCTAAGATATCTCTATGATTATAAATTGATCCTAAGAAATAACTCAAGATACTCTAATATAATATAAAAGATATTATAAGATATTTTCTAATATTCTAACAAATAGAAATACTCTTTCATTTACATAATTACCATTTTTTCATTTCCCTTAATTTATCTTAAAATATAAAAAATCATATTTAATTAAAATAAATTAATACATAAAATAAACAAATTAACTATAATGTCAACCTTAGTAAAAAAAAACAAACCATCCTACCAATTTCTTTAATAAAAAAAATAATAATAAGTACTTGTAATAAGAGACATAGGTGGTATTTTTATTGAAGTTATGGGTTTTAATAAGCAGAAGAGATATAATAAATGCTTTGAATATGTTTATGGTGTAATTAATTGATACTAACTTTATAGAAACAAATAAGCGCCAACTTAGAGAAAATTAGAGACACAAAACTCTAAATCCTAAATAAATAAGCAACTAGGGAAAACTAATCATAATAATAACATATTCTAACAAACAAATCATCATATAATATACAAGGAAAAATTAAACAGTTCTTAAGGGAAGGACAATCATGTTGATCACATAAAACGCAGAAGATTTCAAACGAACGAGGCCCTAACTCCAGGTTCCATCTTCATTCCTGTTACACAAATATAGAAACGTCTAGAAATTGAGGAGGTCATCAAGAAAAATATGAAAGACACCCATTTCCATTTTGTCTTCACAAGAAAATTGCTTATGCATTTTTATTAAGACGCTCTGCAGAATGTTAAATGCAAGATAAGTCAAAAAATACCTGCAGCATGTTAAATGCCAAACGCTGTCCAGAATGTTAAATGCAATGAGTAAGAAACAACTCAATTTGAAATAAAAAAATACCAACCCAAGATAAATCCAAGGTGTTGAATGCTCTGCAGAATGTTCCACAAAATAGTTCATAATATAATTTAAGTACTTAACAAAAATACATGGAACGGCCTAAAAATAATTTTAGAATAAAAAATCAAATTAACTTCTATAACTCTAATCCTAACATAGTTGAAAACCAATGTGTTCCAAAAATTTGATAGAAAATTAAAGTAAATCCAACGGTCCTAGAAGATACATGTGGAGACCAAACAAAAAAAAAATTAAGGATATAACTAACAATAGAGATCAACAAATCAAACTCGAGGTGGTGGCTGAACACTATGAAGAAGGATGTTTCTATTATGATACACTACTCTGCAAAAAAACATGTTAACAATTCAATGTGTATGTCTGGTGTTAAAACCATAGACAGAAAATAAAGGTTCAGAATACAAACAACGAGTAAGAAACAAAACAACTCAATTTGAAATAAAAAAATACCAAACGCTCTGCAGAATGTTAAATGCAAGATAAGTCAAAAAATTCCTGCAGAATGTTAAATGCCAAACGCTGTCCAGAATGTTAAATGCAATGAGTAAGAAACAACTCAATTTGAAATAAAAAAATACCAACCCAAGATAAGTCCAAGGTGTTGAATGCTCGGCAGAATGTTCCACAAAATAGTTCATAATATAATTTAAGTACTTAACAAAAATACATGGAACGGCCTAAAAATAATTTTAGAATAAAAAATCAAATTAACTTCTATAACTCTGATCCTAACATAGTTGAAAACCAATGTGTCCCAAAAATTTGATAGAAAATCAAAGTAAATCCAACGGTCCTAGAAGATACATGTGGAGACCAAACAAAAAAAAAATTAAGGATATAACTAACAATAGAGATCAACAAATCAAACTCGAGGTGGTGGCTGAACACTATGAAGAAGGATGTTTCTATTATGATACACTACTCTGCAAAAAAACATGTTAACAATTCAATGTGTATGTCTGGTTTTAAAACCATAGACAGAAAATAAAGGTAATGCAGAATATATAACATTCATCCAAAACCACATCTTAAACACTCTACACCCTTGAACACATGTAGTTTCTATCAAATGCATAAGAAGCATAAGAAGCATAAGAAGCATGATACATAAAATTATTATGATCATAGCAACTCTCACCAAGTTGAATCTCCAAATGCTAAACGAACATAATAATCTAGGAAGAAACTTCAATATCTAATAAAACTACATATACATCTCAGAACTTGATAAAGAAACGTAAAGGAACATGAATAAAACTACTCATTCAGTTCTTCCACCCTGAGGAGCAAATTTTGTAGGCACAAGTAATCCAGAAAGCGAGGTTTGCATGTATCTTGAAACAAACCCCAACTAGGCATGAAGACAAAATCCACCAAGCAAAACTGTGTGGTGCACATGTATATTTCTAATCCTGAAACAATCCCCAATTGTTTACACGAAGAAGCATGATGACAACATCAAACAAACTAATGATACCAAACCCGTCATATTCAATAATTCACAAAAATCAAATACTTAATTAAAATCACAGGTAGGAAAAAAAGCATGGAGAAGAAGAAACCAATAATTCTGACTTTAGGAAAATGTCACCATAATTATGCAAGAAGCTAGATTTTTCAGGTAATGTTGCTCAACAATTTTCAAACATTTCACTGCAGAATAACAAATGCACAATATAATATTCATATGTGCAGACATTCAAAAACAAAAAGAAAGACAAGCATACTCATCAAAGTTAAATAACCCTAAGCTCTTAATGTTATTATCTGATAGAATCCTTCAAAATTCCAATTTCCATTATGTTGATTGCGTATTGCAGTGTTTAATATATAAAAAACAGACAACTTGGACTAGCAAATTCATCTAAACCAAGAAGCAGGAACAAAGAACCCAACCATATCGTCCTAAAATCCCACGGTCAACAAATCAAATCTTAAACCAAGCATAGGGATGACCAATCCAAAACAGAGATAGAAAAAAAGTGATTTTATTCCCAAGGTTGGAGACCATAGTCTTTCGCTACAGCAGCCACTGACATTCATAACCCTGTAACATCAAAGAAGAAACATCTAAAAGGAATGAATCGATAAAAATAGACACTAATAATAGAAAGATTGAAAACACAGAATCCATAATCCGAATAGAGATAATCCTATTGAACAAACAGAATAACTAGTCCTGGATTATCTCCACCATAGCTTCCACGTGCCACCAAGTGTTCATAGATTACCATGCCTACAACACTGAAGGAGAAATCACAAGTCCATAAAACTACACACTTAAAATCGACAAAGAAACATAATCGAAAAGGACTCATGATGCATAGAGATCAGCAAATCAAACTTCAGACGATGGTGATGGCTCAGCGCTATGAATGACATAATAATTTTGACATTTTCAGATAAAATCCCTTGAAAATGTGCTCAATATATCAACAAACAATTTCATCAATTCCTAATCCAAAGGCTGGTTCTCTGTGCCACTGTAAGGAAAAGGAAGAGGATATCAAATTAGGAGGAGAGTGATTCGTGTAGATCAACATTATAAAAAAAATTCAATAAAAAAAGTTTAGGAGTAGCAAATTCTTCCAAACCAATAGGCAGGAACAAAGAGCCCAGACTTGTCCTAAATTCTCCGGCTGACATGTACGAATTCCCTTGAAAACACAAAGACCCCCACATTCCAGTTCACAGTGAATAAATCAAATTTTAAGATCAAACATACGGACAACCAATCTAGAACAGAAGCATAGAAAAAAAATGATTTTGTTCCCAAGGCCAAAAATCAAGATCATTATAATCTTCTACCCGGCTACCAGACCCCAACAATATTCATAATAACCCTGTAACGCAATAAAAGAAATGAATTGATAAAACTAAACACTCAAATTTTAGAATAAGGTGTTGAATGCTCTGCAGAATGTTCCACAAAATAGTTCATAATATAATTTAAGTACTTAACAAAAATACATGGAACGGCCTAAAAATAATTTTAGAATAAAAAATCAAATTAACTTTTATAACTCTGATCCTAACATAGTTGAAAACCAATGTGTCCCAAAAATTTGATAGAAAATTAAAGTAAATCCAACGGTCCTAGAAGATACATGTGGAGACCAAACAAAAAAAAAATTAAGGATATAACTAACAATAGAGATCAACAAATCAAACTCGAGGTGGTGGCTGAACACTATGAAGAAGGATGTTTCTATTATGATACACTACTCTGCAAAAAAACATGTTAACAATTCAATGTGTATGTCTGGTGTTAAAACCATAGACAGAAAATAAAGGTTCAGAATACAAACAACAGGACCATAACGAGTAAGAAACAAAACAACTCAATTTGAAATAAAAAAATACCAAACGCTCTGCAGAATGTTAAATGCAAGATAAGTCAAAAAATACCTGCAGAATGTTAAATGCCAAACGCTGTCCAGAATGTTAAATGCAATGAGTAAGAAACAACTCAATTTGAAATAAAAAAATACCAACCCAAGGTAAGTCCAAGGTGTTGAATGCTCTGCAGAATGTTCCACAAAATAGTTCATAATATAATTTAAGTACTTAACAAAAATACATGGATCGGCCTAAAAATAATTTTAGAATAAAAAATCAAATTAACTTCTATAACTCTGATCCTAACATAGTTGAAAACCAATGTGTCCCAAAAATTTGATAGAAAATCAAAGTAAATCCAACGGTCCTAGAAGATACATGTGGAGACCAAACAAAAAAAAAAAAAGGATATAACTAACAATAGAGATCAACAAATCAAACTCGAGGTGGTGGCTGAACACTATGAAGAAGGATGTTTCTATTATGATACACTACTCTGCAAAAAAACATGTTAACAATTCAATGTGTATGTCTGGTTTTAAAACCATAGACAGAAAATAAAGGTAATGCAGAATATATAACATTCATCCAAAACCACATCTTAAACACTCTACACCCTTGAACACATGTAGTTTCTAGCCTTCCAGAAAACACATATCAAAACTCCAGCTTCCTGCAACACGCTTCAACACATTTATCTCTCTGTGATTAAATGAAGAATAAGTATTCTCCGGCTGACATGTACGAATTCCCTTGAAAACACAAAGACCCCCACATTCCAGTTCACAGTGAATAAATCAAATTTTAAGATCAAACATAAGGACAACCAATCTAGAACAGAAGCATAGAAAAAAAATGATTTTGTTCCCAAGGCCAAAAATCAAGATCATTATAATCTTCTACATGGCTACCAGACCCCAACAATATTCATAATAACCCTGTAACACAATTAAAAGAAATGAATTGAACTCAAAATAGAAAAGGAAAACGGAGAAACACAAATCCATAATCCAAATAGAGATAATCATATAGAAGAGAAGTCCATCTTCGCCATAGTTTCGAAGTGCCACAGCGTGGTCACATAGATTACCTCCCCTATAACACCAAAGTAGAAATCACAAATTGACATAACTAGATAATTAAAATCGACAAAGAAATAATGAAATGAAAAGAATTTGAGGCAGTGGCAGACCATTATGAAGGATGTTACACTACACTGCAGATCAACAGGTTAACAATTCAGTGTGTATGTCTGGTATCATAACAATAGACAAAAATTAAGGTATGCAGAAAAAATTAGATTCATCGAAAATTCATTTGCCATCCTTAGCCTTCCACAATCAGGAATCTTAAAACGCTCTACACTTAAGCACAAGTAATTCTTAGCCTTTCAAGAAAAGGCATATGAAAACTCCAGCTTGTTGCAAAACGCTTCAACACATATCTCTCTGATCAAATGAAAAATAATTCAAGGAATCGACTTAAAAGAATAGTTAATAGTATCAATTACTTGAGATCTTAAGCATATTGATAAGCAAATAACAATCTCAACCAAGGAAAGCTTTTATATAAGAACAAACTCTGAAGTCGAAACAATTCAGATGCAGACAATCAACTTAAAGAATTAATGCACGTATAATGGGGAGTAGAAATTTTTATCCAAACCAAGAAGCAGGAACGAAGAGCCCAACCATGTCGTCCTAAATTCCAACATTCAGTTCACACTGCCAAGAAACCAAATCTTAAAACCAAGCATAAGGATGACCAGTCCATAACAAAAAACATAGAAAAAGAGTGATTTTATTCCCAACGTTGGAGACCATAATCTTCCGCTACAGCTACCACAACCACCAATTTTCATAACCCTGTAACATCCAAGAATAAGCCACTAAAAGGAATGAATCAATTAAACTAGGAACACCAATAATAGAAAGATTGAAAACACATAGTCCATAATCTGAACGGAGATAATCTTATTGAACAAAAAGAAAAACTAATCCTGGATTCCACCATAGCTTCCACGTGCCACCAAGCAGTGGCAGAGCTTGAAATGAAACATTATGATAAAATTTTTAAAATTTTAATGGATAAATATAAAGTATAATATTGTATGGAATCCAAAATTACAACAACATACACCACATGAATCAATTAAAATTAACATATGTCAAACCACACTAACCACAATTATCCTATAAATTTATAAAATTTGATTTTTGAAACTGTCACAATTAATAATTATTTTTTGTTAATATTTTTTTAACATAAACATTTTTTTCGTATAAAATTTATCTATTTTCATAGATTCAATCAAATTCATATGTAAAAGTTTTCTAAAAAAATCATAATTTTAGATAATTTTACTTTTGAGAAAATTACTCTATTCGAGACATAGACAATCATTCTATTCTCATTCAGAGAGCCAAAAGGAGATGAGAAAAGTAGGTGACTCGGGGTGGGTGTGGAGAGAAACTGAGAAAAGTAAGGTTACTATGTTTAGACATAAGATAAGAAGAAAATAGATCGTCTCTTCAAAGAAACTAAAAATAGTAATATTTTTAAAAAAATTATTGAGGACTCTATATCCTAAAGATTACCTTCCCTACAACACCGAAGAAGAAATTACAAATCCATAAAACTACACACTTGTAGCAATGGCATAGAGATCAAAAACTACAAACAAACATATAATCAAAAAGTCAAACATATAAAACTCAAAAATATGAAAACATAGAGATCAGCAAAACAAACTCGAGGTGGTAGCAATGGCTCAACGCTATGAATTGCCGTTATTATTTTGATAGACAGCTGCAGAAATGCAGGTTAAACCAATGTGTGTGTCTTGTGTTGAGAGTTGAAACCATAACCAAAAAATAATAATACAGAAGAAATTAGACTCATCCAGAACAATTGTAAAGCATTCTTAAAGTTTAGATCCAGTCTTTCAATAGGCAAAACCTTTGAACATGGAAGGGATAAACACAAGTAGTTGAACACTGCAACACATGTTATTAATCTCCATAATATTAACCTCCATGATTAGTAAAGAAATAATACCGAAAGAATTGACAGAGAAGTGTCAGATTATCGAGGTCTTCATCATATCGATAAGCAAACCCTAACAATCCCCAATTGTGGAAGCAGAACATAAAAATAAGTTACCCTGAAAAAGGAACCATATAGAAACAAACCATCTGGAAGACAAATCTCAAGAACAATACCAGCCAACTCACGAATAGATTAATCAAACTGATCAAAAATAATACTTCTCGTTTGTATTTAAACCTAATAATGTAGGAATTCTTTGACAATCTTTTCCTTAGCTTTTAAGTCATTGTTTGCTTCTCTTCTACAAGACTAAAGGGGAAAATCACATATGCAAAATTCCAAACTCTTAGAACCAACAAAATTACATAAATAATTCATGACATGACATGACGTGTGGAGACCAGCAATCAAACTCAAGGGGTATGTATGGCTCAAATCCAGAAACAAACCCTACCCCAGAAAAGAAAAGAAACCCTACACAATTGAGGACATCAAACAGATAACCTGGTGATACCAAACCAGTCATACCATGTGTTCAATAAATATTTGAAATCGTGGAAAGAAAAAAAGTAGGAACGGTGAAAACTAGAAAAGGTCACCATAATTATGCATGAAGCTAACTTCTTCATAAAATGTTGCCCACCAATATTTGAACACTCAACTGCACAAAAACAAATTGCACTACTTTATTCAAATGTGTAATCCATCAGAAACCAGAAAAAAGAAACCAAACTCCTAAAACAAGTTAAATGATCTTAATTGTTAACTGACTATATCCCTTGAAAATTCCAACTTCAATTATGTTGATTGCAGATAGCAGTGCTCAATATATTTTACAAACAATTTCATCAGCTTCTAACGCAAAGGCAGGTTAGGAAGAAGATTAGGGAGGAGAAAGATTCCTGTAGTTCAACATTATCAAAAATATTCCAATAGAAAGTATAGGAGTAGCAAAATTTTCCAAACCAAGAGGCAAATACAAAGAGCCCAACCTTGTTGTCCTATCAACATTATCAAAAATATTCCAATAGAAAGTATAGGAGTAGCAAAATTTTCCAAACCAAGAGGCAAGAACAAAGAGCCCAACCTTGTTGTCCTAAATTCTCAGGCTGGGATAGGAAATATTATCTAACATGTACAGAATCCTGCGGAAAACACAAAGACACCCACATTTCAGTTCACAGTGTCAAGAAATCAAATCTCAAGACATAAGAACAACCAATCTAGAAAAAATGATTTTGTTCCCAAGGTTGTGGAAAACCAAGATCGTTTATTAATCTTCAACCACAGCCACAACACCCCACCAACATAACCCTGTAACACCCAAGAAGGATGATTTGAAAAAAATGATTTTGTTCCCAAGGCCAAAAATCCATGACAGCTACCACACATCACCAACTTTGATAATAACCCTGTAACACCCAAGATGAAATCACAAAAAGGAATGATTTGATAAAACTAAACACTCAAAATTGATAAGGAAGACTGGTAACCCAAATCCATAATCCAAATAGAGATAATCATATTGAATGAAAATAATTTTTGTCTTGATTGTGTTTAAAAAGCTAAAGCTGAATAGGAAGTCCTTGACAATCTATGCCATAGTTTCCATGTGCCACTGCGTGTTCATATGTTACCTCTCCTATAACACCGAAATAAAAATCACAAATTGAGGTAACTAGATAATTAGAATCAACAAAGAAATATTAATATGAAAAGAATTCTTGAAATACAGTTGAGAGCAACAAATCAAGGCGAAACACTATGAAGGATGTTACTATTATAATACACTACGCTGCTGAAAAACAGGTTAACAATCCAATGTGTATGACTGATGTTAAAACCATAGACAGAAAAATAAAGGTAATACAGAATAAATTAGATTAATCCAAAACCATTTGCCGTTCTTAGCCTTCCAAATCAAGAATCTTTGAAGACTCAGTTGAGCACAAGTAGTTCTTAGCCTTTTAGAAAACACATCAAAACTCCAGCTTGCTGCAAAATGAGAACTTCAACACATAAATCTCTCGGTGATCAAATGAAGAATTAATATTCAAGGAATTGACTTTAAAGGATAGTCAATTGAAGTATCAATTTCTTGAGATCTTAAGCATATCTATAAGCAAATCATAACATTCTCAACCAAGGAAGCAGGTTGGTCATAAATAAGAACAAACTCTGAAATTGAACCCATCTAGAAGCAGACAATCATCCAAAGAATTAAGGGATTTCGTCATTTCCATCCACCTTTATTTTAGAGACGTTAACTTGTTTGTTGAATTTGAAAAAATATGTTGATCTCTATTGTAAGAATGAGTTTTTGGAGGTGGGAAAGTCAAAAGAGATATAATAGAATTTTCATTAATTATACTAGAACTTCCAATTGGTATTAAAAATGCCATATTGCCTTAATTAAAATTCCAAATTTCCAATGACGCAGTTAGCAACACATTATAATCCACAATTCAATTTGAGGCACATAACAAAGAAGAGAGTTATAGATGTCACTCAGTACTAGACTCAGTGGTGATGATCGTTGTAACTGCCTTGAAGTTGCAAGACCCAAGTCCCTTGGTCGTGATAATAGCCATCAAATGCAGAAGAAGCATGATTCATAACATTGTTATGCCCATAGCAACTCGCCCCAGGTTTGAATCAACAAATGATGATCATACGTAATAATATAGAAAGAAGGAAACTTCAATGTCTAATAAAACGACATACATATCTCAAAACCAAGAGGCAGGAATAAAGAGCCCAGCCATGACGTCCTAAATCCCCCCTCCTGCGATAGGAAATATATATAATTCTACAGAAAAACACAATGACAACCACATTCAGTTCTCACACGGTCAAGAAGCCAAATCTTAAAAATATTCATAAATAACAAAAACAAATAAAAAAGAGTGATTTTATTCCCATGGTTGGAGACCAAAATTGTTATTCTTCAAAAGCTACCACATCCCACCAACATTCATACCCTGTAACACCCATGAAGAAATCACAAATGGGAAGCAAACGACAAAAACTAATCAATCAGAATAGAAAGACTGAAAAACAAGAAGTCCATCCATAAATCAAATAGAGATGATTAAATTGAACAAAAAGAATCGTTGTCTTGATTGCATTTAAATATCTAAATAAACCTAAAGCAGAATGGGTTTCAAACAAACGAGAGAAAGATTATAAGAAACCCGCGACCAGCTGCATTGAGAATGAGAGAAACAACTAGACTAGAAGAGGTTTATATAGAAAAGACAGTCAGGATAGACGGCTGAGATAAAACGGATGGTGGAAATTTTAACGGTTAAGATGCAATCCAAATAAGACCGTTGACGCGGTTTCTAATAAGGCGGTAATGAAAGGCTGGCTGAATCATATTTCGTTGGATAATATTTCGGTTTAAAACTCGATTATTTTTTTGACTTGTTTGCAACGCTAACTCAATATATCTAAGATAATTAATATGATACGATCTTATTTTGATACAATTAATACGATAATATCAGAATTAAATTTATTTATTTAGCTATCGTTTAAATAATATTTTTTTATTTTAACAAATATTAATTTTATCATAATTAGATTTTAATTCAAAGGATATGATAATTAAATTTTGTTATTTTTTTCATATAAACCTATTAACATTACATTATGAGATGAGAATTAAAATTATTTTTTATAAAATGTCTTACATTATATTTAGACTTTAAATTTTATATATAATAAACTACAACTTTAAAAGTACATATTTTTTTAAGCATTAATTAAATATTTCATTGTATAATTAATTATTAGTATTATACAATATCATTAAAAAAAATAGTATTTACAACATGCCATTAATTGAAATGTAAAAACTAAATAATATTGTTCACATTTTAATATTATAGTATAGCATGTTTCAAATAAATCTCTAAGATGGTTTTAAATTAAATATTTCATCAATTAATTTGACTAAAATAAGTTTTAATTAAACTATATTTAATTTTTTATCCAATTTTAAATTTTTGGAGTTTCTTTTTTAAAGAACTACCAAAAAGTTAAGAATAAAATACTGATAAACAAAACTAATATCGAATACTACTAAACCTATATCAATGTGTTTATTTGATTCATTAATATTCTTTCAATGAGATATATATTACTCTTAAAAAAGCATAATTTTAAAGTCGAAAAGTAGATAATATTTTTTATACCATAACAACCTTCAAAACTGTCATGTTTACATTAATTAACTAATGCTCATAACATGAGTTTATTTATACTTTTGCCAAAAAATTTGTGAAAGATCTATGACTATCTTTTACTACATCTAGCTCTCATAATTAGTGGACAAGTTCGAGACTTTTGCCTTATTTTTCCAATCGTGCTAAAAATCCTAAAGTTAGTAGTGTTGAGTCACAATAATTCATTATAAAATAGAAAACAAACTCTAACAAAAAAAAAAAAAACTGAATCAGGGCATTAATTATGGGTCCTGCAAAATTCAACAACTACATAATACAACCTTCCGCAGTTTCATGGAAACATATCTCCTTCAAATCATCCAATTCACCAAAAAAGACTATCACAAAGCTTCTTCTCCACGCTCAACAAAATTACAACAACAACCTTAACAGCTTGCACCCAATTCTTCTTTTCTCATCCAAACTCTTCCACACAACCTTCTGAACATCTTCAATGCTCATCTTCTCAACACCTAATATACCCAAACACTCAACCAAAGCATCACGACGAACACTACTATAAACCTGAAGACACTCCCTCTCATGACCAGACCTAACCATACTATCAATAATATCTTTAAGATTCATAATCAGGACGAACCAAATCAACAAACAAATCAATTCATGAAACCGATGAAAACTCTTCACTATTCACCTCTGTTTTACCATCACCACTCTTCACTCTCATCAATTAATTAAAGCCCCGATTAATTTTGCAGCTCTCACAAAGTAAATCAATCAATCACACGCAGAGGGGCAGTTTTAGGTTGTTTAATTTTTATCGGCGTTATCACAACTTTCTCCTCTTCGCATTTCACGCCAAATTCCTCAGCAATGTTCCAAAACAATAATCACCATGGCGTATCGATCTCAGTCTCCGACGACGAATCCGACGAACTAGGTCGGATGCGTGTTCGCGCTCGACGGAAACGGAAGAAACTTGGCCACAAACGATTGCTGAGAAAACTTTTACTCAAATACTGGATGCTACTTATCATTATTCCAGCTGCGTGTTTGCTCTTTTACGAAGCCACGCGAATTGGTCTAGTTCCACAATCACGCACTCAAGTCGATGGATCTACTCCCACATTGGTTAAACAATCCCACCCTAACTTGGATCGTCTTGATCCTACTACTCATGTTGTTGCTGGTGTCAGAGAACGTAAGTTCATTTTTAATTTTGTAGAATTTATTTTGATTAAAAGTTAGTTCGTTTGCTTGTGAGTTTAGGTTTAGAGGGATTCATGTAAAAAAGTTGAGGCTAAAATTATGTTTGGAGTCCAAAGCTTCAATTCCTGATAAGCTATAAGCTCTATTTGGTAAATGCAGCGAATAGCTGATATGCTAACCAATAGCGGATGGATGGAGTGGATAAACTAGTTCATAGCAGATAACCTTGGAGATTGATTTTGAGTGTTTGGTAAAATTAGTTCTTGAGCTAGCTAATAGATATAAAATGAGATAAAAGATTTTTTTTATTAATATTTAAATTTTTTTCAATTAAGATAATTAAGGTCGAAATGAGAGAAGGAATGATACACTCTAAACTCGAACGCAAAAGACGCTAGAGCTAGTGAAAAATTGTTATAAACTTGTGAGAGAAAGACGGTTACCAAACAACTTTACTTTGATCATACGAACTTATATGCTATAAGATTGGCCTTGCAAATTTGAGTCATTATTGATTCTAGAGGGAAAAGCAATTCTCCATGAGAACACTCAACATGTCAACATTAATTTTATGTTTTTGGAAACATTTTGTTGGTCTATCACAACAGTGAATGCAAACATGTACTTATTTTTACTGCCCTTAATTCTTTCATTGCATCTGTAGTTATGAGTGAGGTTTTGTTTTTTATTTTGATAAAACTCAAGGAGGCCAATGTTGTGTATGACATGTGAATTAATTCTATCAGGTTGCTTGAAGCTTCTACCACCTGAAAAACTTGAGCAATTAGAGATTCCTGTGGAAGGAGAAACTAGTTTACCTATTGGTAAAGTCTTGTATATGTCAGAGAGAGATGCGTCTTTTACAGGAGGGAATACGACATTGTCTCAATTGCGTGCGGAGGATACAAGATTTAATTTATTTACTGGAAATCAAACATTTGAGGAAAGAGATAGAAGTTTCGAGGTGATTAGTACTGCTTAAATTATTTTTTCCTAGATTAACTGTATGTAATTTATGTTTTTGGCTACTTTTTTCACTACTTGATATGCTTGGTTGTAGTTATATATTCTGTTATATGTAATATGCGGTTTGATTTGGTTTTGGTTCTTCATTGTATAGGTGAAAGAAACTATGATGGTACATTGTGGGTTCTACAGTGTGAATGGAGGGTTTAGAATATCTGATGAAGATAAAAGTTTCATGGAAGGTTGCAAAGTGGCGGTATCTACTTGTGCATTTGGTGGCGGCGATGATCTCTATCAACCGATTGGAATGTCAAAGGCTTCGCTTAAGAAGGTTAAATAAGTAGTATTAGAGTTTATTCTTGACGTATCTTAGAAGTCACTAATCTTATTTGCCAAATCTATTTAGTGGTTCGCAGGTTTGCTATGTAGCATTCTGGGATGAAATCACCCTAAAAGCGCAGGAATTAGTGGGTCGCAGAGTAGGAGACAATGGATTTGTTGGAAAATGGCGTGTAATTGTCGTTCAAGATCTTCCTTTTTCCGATCAAAGGTTGAATGGTAAAATTCCCAAGGTATTAAATCTTTGATTCCCCCATCTCTTCCTGTATATGTCATTTGCTACATCATGATAATGTTTCATGTGCATAGTAGTGCTGTTGCTGCACTTTCCTACTGCAATATGAATCATGTACAGAATGGTTGTTGTCTTCATTAACTCCATGGACACATGCTTTATTTTGTCAAGGATAAAATGAGATATATGGGCATAATGGCTTTTGTATATCTGTTCCCTGTTCAACCATGTGTGAGCTTGCAAATTTTTCAGATGTTAAGCCATCGCCTTTTTCCTCATGCAAAATACTCTATTTGGGTAGACTCCAAGTCCCAATTTAGGAGGGACCCACTAGGTGTGTTGGAAGCACTCCTTTGGCGCACTAGTTCTTTACTTGCCATCTCAGAACACGGAGCTCGCAGTAGTGTCTATGATGAAGCAAAGGCTGTTGTCAAGAAAAACAAAGCCAAGCCGGAGGAAGTTGAAGTGCAACTAAATCAATACAGAAAAGATGGCTTGCCTGAAGACAAGAGAATTAATGGAAAGAAAGGTATTCATTGATAATTTTTTCATTAGCTAACAGTAATTTTAACATTAAGTCTTCTTTTCTTCATAACAGAAAGATTTTTGTTCTGTTTTATCCAAAATTTTGCTGTCATCTTTTGAATTGATATTGTATATAGCTATATGTTTGTCGATAGATGTCATTGAGTCTGTTACCAAACTTTGACTTTCACTGATTAGACATATTCCCAACCGTTGCACCAATAATTTACAATGTTCAATCAAACTTGTTTTTGCAGCTCTATGTGAAGCCTCTGTTATAGTGAGGAAGCATACGCCACTAATGAATCTATTGATGTGTGTCTGGTTTAATGAGGTGGTTCGCTTCACTTCTAGGGATCAGCTCAGCTTCCCATATGTTCTGTGGCAGTTGAAAGCATTCAAAAACATCAATATGTTCCCTGTATGCACCCGCAAGGATCTGGTCAATAGCATGGGCCACATTCGCAAGGCAAAACCATTGCAAAATTGATTTAGTTAAATTGGTCGAACGTTGAAGCGATGCCTACCTGCAGTTATCGAACTTATTCCTTATTTCATTTTTTCATTAGCCAATCAAATCAGGTATATGTGTTGTTTGTTTTTCTAGCCCCTCTCTTTCTCCTCTCTTAATCGGTATAGGTTATAGTTTTGTATTTATTGTTTACTATGAGCTCTTTGATTAAGTTATTCCAGAAGAGTTGTAGTTGGCAGAAAGGCAAATGATACAAACAAGAGATTTTGCTTTTGACTTGTTTCCCGACTCAAATTTCTATGTTAACATCAATATTTTTAAGTGAAACTAATTAAATTAGCAATATGTTCCCTGTAGGACATAGCAGTTATTCCAGCGACATTTTTTGAAGTGGGATCTGATGGCAATGATATTTATCAAAGTTAAACACACAATGAAGCAGTTGTCCCCAGCAAAACTACAAATCACTGATGCAATAGATGCCTTATCACTGTAAAAGAAGCCTTTTATATTCCTGAGATAGAAAAATTGCTTAATGAAGGGGTAACCCTTTTAAAGATGGTTATTTTTATGAGGAAATGACTTACAATTAATTGTATCTGGATTTTTATTTTGATGGTCAGTTGGTTTAGTTTCCAATGTTTTATAGACTATACAAGCAATAAGCTTGACTAGTCCTGAAAAAAAATGTTGCATAGAGAAAGGAACCTTTTCAAGGTGTAGTAGTTTTTATTATTAGAAATAGTTATGACCAATGAGGTTGTTATGGGTGGACTTCTAGATTGTGTTTTTTTTCTTAAATAACCTTTATATTTGTTTGATCCTCGAATACCAATATTTCTCTTGTTCTAGTTAACAAAAACCTCGTAAAGTAGTCTTAATAAGGTACTTCTTTTAGTCACATATAAACTTCTATTGGTTAGCATATCAGCTATTCGCTGCATTTTACCAAATAGAGCTTATATCTTATCAGGAATTGAAGCTTTGGACTCCAAACATCAATATAAACCTTTATAGTTTTATTGATTGATTCTTTCCTTTTGTGATTTCTTCATGGGTGTTATAGGATTATTATGAATGTTGGTAGGTGTGTGGTAGGTGTGGTAGAAGATTATAACGGTTTTGGTTTCTGACCTTGAGAATAAAATCATTCTTTTTCTATGTTTTAGTTCTAGAATGGTAGTCCTTATGTTTGATTGAAAGATTTGATTTCTTGACAGTGTGAACTGGAATGTGGGTGTTATAGGATTATTATGAATGTTGGTAGGTGTGGTAGAAGATTATAAGGTTTTTGGTTTCTGGCCTTGAGAATAAAATCATTCTTTTTCTATGTTTTAGTTCTAGAATGGTTGTCCTTATGTTTGATTATCTCTATTTGGATAATGGATTTGTGTTTCTCTGTTTTCCTTTTCTATTTTGAGTGTTTAGTTTTATCAATTCATTTCTTTTATTGCGTTACAGGGTTATTATGAATATTGTTGGGGTCTGGTAGCCGTGTAGAAGATTATAATGATCTTGATTTTTGGCCTTGGGAACAAAATCATTTTTTTCTATGCTTCTGTTCTAGATTGGTTGTCCTTATGTTTGATCTTAAGATTTGATTTATTCACTGTGAACTGGAATGTGGGTGTCTTTGTGTTTTCAAGGGAATTCGTACATGTCAGCCGGAGAATTTAGGACAAGTCTGGGGTTGTTGAAGATGGAATTGTGGTTGAAGATGGTGGAAAAGGAAAAAGAAAATGCGGTGGCAATGAAATAGTAGAAAGGTTGAGGAAGGAGGAAGTTGAAGGTGGAGTGCGCGTCGCAGTCGACGATTAAGGCTTATTATGATGATTTTAAAAATTTGCATAGTATATATGTTCGATGAAATTCACACTACATAGTTCTATTAATTTGAGATAGGATTTGCTTTGAGTTCCCAAATGTGGTGTGTTATTTTCGTTGTGAACATGTTTTTTTATGTATATAATTCTGTTACTGGGTTGTCTCTATATTTCTAATTATTCTGTTAATATAATCTGAATTGATGCTGGTTTCTAAAAAAGTCTTATGTTTCAAAAATTATAAATTGGGTTAAATGCATTTTTTTGATATCTTAGCATAAAATTTAGACTTGTTTGTTATAGATTTTAAGAAAAAGTGATTTTGATGTTCTATAGTTTAGATATTGTGTATTAGTGCCGAGTGAAATTTCCTTTAATTTTGATTATAAGTAAACATATCTATTTCATATTTATTTTAAAAAATATTTACGAGTACCAACATTACAATAAACTGAGTGAAATTAGACTTGAATTTCTTAGGATCTCGGGATTAGAACTTTGTCCATAAAAAAAATCTGATTTAGATAATAAAGTTCATTAAAAATGATCAATCGGGTGTCTCAGAGGAGATTAGTGTAAGATTGGTGATTACTTCTCAAACATATTTTTCACAAAAACTTGTTCTATAAAAATTAAAATAAAAAAGACATTTAAAAATAAAACTTAAATTAATTGAAAAATATTTTAAGAATTACATGCTTAAATATAACAAAATTACTCAAATTTCTTATATTAGAGACCGCCAAATATAGATTTGTTTTGCTACTTATAAGGGAGGTGTAATCTCTTTTGTTGCCAGTCACCAAATACATATCAAAGCATCTCCAGCTGTGCCAGAAGCAATGGCTTAACCTTTACTGATTTAGATCACGTAATCGTGAATTGTTGTGTCTAGGTTGGTCAATACTAGTGTGGTTTTATTAATTAAGACAGGTGAAAGCAAAGCTGATATAATGGTTTTGTTGGGGTTGCTAGAAACCTTGACTCTATTTCTTGGGTGGGAAGTGTCCCAAACCCAATTGCTTCTATCGTTTGTTCTGAGTCCCTCTTTGGGCGTTGAATGAAGTGCTTTCCCGTGAAAAATAAATATGTTATACACATGATTCAGGGCCAGGGCCATAACAACCATCTTCAGAAATTTTACAGATAGTTGAGATATTCAGAAACAATCTTTTCACAGACTTTCAATACACCTAATTCAGGAACAAATACACATAATGAGATCTTCGACATAGTAAAAAGGTTATCTTGACTGGCTAGTTACCTACATTTCGCAATTCCATACAATCAAGCGAATAAGAAATAAGGAATATGAAAACAAAGGGCAGGATTCCGTATACAGATGCCTTAGGGGAAACCTACGATCGATAGTTCTGAAACCGAAAGTAACCAACTACAAGGATACAGAGAAGAAAGAAAAAGACAGACCAGACCATATATGAAAAACTCCAACATCAACGTTTGGAATATTGAGGGGCTTTACGAGCTTTCTTGAGACCAACTTTCTTCCTCTCAACAACTCTAGAATCTCTGGTCAGAAGCCCTTGTTGTCTCAAAGGTACTCTATGACCTTCACTCACCTTTAGCAACGCACGAGCAATGCCAAGGGTGATTGCCTGTGCCTGACCGGAGAGGCCACCACCCTCAGCTTTAATAAATACATCATAACTATTTTCATATCCCAAAGTTATTAAGGGCACCTTAATGTATTGAAGCCACAACGGATTTCCCTGAAGATATTCCTGTACAACATAAAAATCATAAATCAGACAAAAGAAGATAAACAGAGACAATCAATAACAACATAAGGACTAAAAAAAGTAGACAGAAATCAAAGCAAATGTTTGGATGGGGAGTACTGAAGGGAAAGCCACAGGAAGATTAAACTTTCATTTTTGAAGTAAGAGTTAGATTCGTGTATGTTTTCACCTTGGAGCTCCCTCCAATTTATGTTTTATAAGGAACCTTCCTCTGCCTCGGCTACCTCTGAGGTCAGAGGTTGGCTGTTGGATTCTAATTTCTAACAACTGAGACTCTGAGAGTATTGATCTCTCAGCAGTTGAATTCATTCAATGACTGACTTTCGGATGAGGCGGAATAGGATCCAAGTTCCTTATGTTTTTGGGATGAATAACACTGTATTGGAATTCATTTGAATTGATAATGAAATATGCACATAATATTTAAAAACTAAATAAGAAAATAAAAAGTTCATGATAGTCTATCTATGAACTATGAAGCAGACACTGAAAATGCAGATACAATGGTAATATTTGGGAAATTGAAAGTGATTGAATATAACCACATGCGCTAGTGTGGTGTCAGTGTTACCCTTCCGCACCAACATGTTCTAAAGGAATTTGGATCATCTAAAATGAGAAGTTAGTAAAGTGAAAAAAACAATGGTGGATATTATAGTCACTCATAATTAGAATCATGCATGCGCATATAACATTAACCATTATTTGTTTATTAAAGGTTGATATTACTCTCACTAGGAGCCTATTTGGTTCTAAAATGTCAATGCAACATAGTAGTAATCCATTATTTTATTTTTATTCTAAGAAATATTAAACTAGATAATATTTACTTGAAATGAAAATTCCATCAAACCCTAAATCCAATACTATATTAGAAAACGCATTCTAATAAAACATAAATTGGAAACACAAAATACAGTGCTCAATTAGATAAACCATTCCAGCCAAAAAATAAAAAGGCACCTAGACTTGAAATTGGAAAACGCATATGAATAATGTGAACGAGAAAGAAAAGGAAGAGAGGGAAGAGACCTTAGCGTCACGATAATTAATGACAATTTTGCCAGTTCCTTCCTGGAGAACAACCCGAGCGACGGCAGATTTCCGGCGACCAGTGCCGATGATAGGTTGAGCGGCGAATCCACCGGGAAGTCTTGATTTGACGTATTTTTGGAGGTCGTCGATTTCCGGTTCGGAAGGAGCAACGAGTGATGTTGCGGATAGAGTGAATGAAGAAAATTTGGGAGAGCGGGAGAGGGTTCTGGAGAGAGAAAGAGTGGTTGGTTTATGAGAGATGTTGGAGGAAAATGAGAGTGAAGAAAGAGTAGCTGTGAGAGATGATAAGGAAACCGCCATTGTTTTGGACACTGATGAATGGATGTAGCCAGAGAAAGGGGATAATGGTTTTTTATTTTCTTCTAAATAACGGGAAAAGATATATTCACTATTCAGTTTTCGTTATCTCTTCTGAAATATATGAGATTTTTATTTCTCATTTCTTTGTATATATTTATTTTTATCTCTTTATTTTTATCCTTTCACTTATTTTTATTTTAGTCTCATTCTTCCATCTATTTGTTTATCTTTTTTTTACTATTAACTGATATTTTAAAAAATAATTTAAAGAAAATTAAAGAATGAATTTTTTCAATTTTTGTTAAACATGCAGGCTTGTTTTTTTGGAAAGATAGTATATAAATTGCTATGTCATAATTATTAATGAGTATTAACTTATATTATTTGACTCGTTTTATATAGATATGTAATGAGTTGATATTTTTATTGAAATGCAAACTTTTAAATAATATTAATTTTTAGCTTAACTTTGAGGTCTAATATTTTATTTTAAAGTGTATGAGATAATCTATAAAATAATGCATATCATGATATTAATCAATAAAATAAAAATGAATTAATAATCTTTTTTATGTATAGTTGAAAAATTCAACTGAGATAATAATAAAAACTATGTTTAAATATGTTTTTGGTCCCTGTAAATATAACCTTTTTTGATTTTGGTCCTCGTAATTTTTTTTTTTGGTTTACATCCCTGTAATATCAAAAAAGATTTATATTTGGTCTTTAACGTTAAGTGGACGTTACAAAAACGTTAACTGACAAACGGAAACAGTTTTTGGTCCCTGTAAATATAATATTTTTCAGTTTTAGTCCCTGAAAAATATTTTTTTGAATTTCATCCCTGCAATATTCAAAAATCTCGTTAAATATAAAATAACATACAAATTGATCTTTATTAATAATAAACTTATGGCAAGTAATGTTTAAAATATTTTCACTTCAATAATTTAAAATTTATTAATCTTCTATTTTATTTATTTATTATTATTAAATTAATTTTTATTTTCTATTTCAAAAAAATCACTAAAATCTTATGTTTTATTTAACTATTATTATTAAATTAAATATATTAGTATATAATAATGATTAAAATAACTTTAGATTTAAGCTTTATAATTTTAACTAAAATCTCCTTTTACGCTTTAGATTTGTTTCATTATAACTTAAAATAAATAAAATATATATTAGGTGATATATTTATTTTAATCATTATTTTATAATAATATAATTGTAGTTGATATTATATTAATTTTATTTTAATTATAATATTATATTATATATTTATTTTAATTATATTATATTAAATTAATTATATTATATTACATTATATGTTTATTTTAATTATATTATATAATTAATATACAATTATACAATTATATACATTATACAATTATATTATTATTAAATAATAATTGTATATTAATTATATTATATTATATTATATTATAAAAATAAAAATTACGAGGATCAAAATCAAAAAAGGTTATATTTACATGGACCAAAAACATATTTAAACCTAAAAACTAATATAACTTTAAGTATTTAAGAAAACTATTTTGGTTTTACACTTATTTTATTCGTCTCTTTTATTTTTTTTCTTATTTATTCTCATTTACTTGCGGAAGATTGAATGCTTGATAAATCCAATACACCTCTTTAGTTGAAGTCTCGTAGACATCTTTTGGGATGTTTTTTTTAATAACCTTTGTTTCAAAAATAAATTATCAAACTACTCATTTTCGAAAATTATATACTAAAATATTATTTTCTTTTTTAGTTATAAGTCGTATTTGCAAACGGTGACTTCCATAAGAAAGTCCGAGTTTGCAAAACGACTTTCTTAAGAGATTTTTTTTTTATATTCAATTTTTTTTTAATTAACAAATATATATAATTCTTTAAAACTCATTCATAAAAAAAAATATCATAAATTTTACAAAAATTACAATAAAATTAATGTCGAAGTGGCCTCTAGTACCAAAATACCGAGGTTTTCTCGTACGTACGGGATTTTGACGATGCCTTTGTACATCACGAGTTTGTTCTTCTTCTTCTTGATCTTCATCTTCTTGTTCTTGAGGATGTCGATGTAGAAAAACTACTTCCACTTTGAGTCTAGTTGGATATCTGATTTAATGGAGTGTATGCATTCCCAAAACTTGGAATCTGAAAGTTTTGTTGATACATATTATTAAGTGATTGGGTAGTGGAATCAGGTGTATTATAACGAGTATTGAACATGTTTTACAAAAATTCTTCTTCTTGATGCAAAGGATAATCGACGATTGTCTTTAGGTTGAAGAAATGGCATATGGTACCATGTCAAAATTTGAAGTAGATGTGAACATCCACCGATTAACATAACATCGGGTTCAAATGCGCGGCACAATTATCTATAAAGTGTTGTTAAGCACGTTGAACCCCAACTGTATTATCCCGTCTCTCGCAAATCTCTCAACAAGTGCAACCACATATATCCCGTCTCTCGCAAATCTCTCAACAAGTGCAACCACATAATATGTACTATGTTGTGGGATTTATCAGCATTAATATGCCGCCGATCAATCCTAAAATGTACACTCTACAATGTATAATTATTTATTCGTCCGATGATTCAGGAGTTAACATTGAAAATATTTCTCTCAGCCATTTTAATTTTATAAAATCCCTTTTCTTTGAGATTCAGGTGGCATGACTCCTAACAAATCTAAAAATTCATATGTCCATGACTCTCAATAACTGCTTTGGTTCAATCACTGATTCTGGTGGCATGACTCCCAATCACTGCTTCGATCCAATCAACTTACTATAGATTAGGAGTTTTATATGCAAAAAGGAGACAACAACGTCAGACATCATTAGCTTCTGGTCAAGTATACACAGACGATTGCATGAACAAGATTAAATATGAAGTTGATAAGTCTAACACTCACCAAGTCATGCGATTCGACCAAAATTGTTATTCTTTCATGGTGCATGAAACAGTAAACCTAAGAGAGGTGCGACCAATTGATCATTTCGAAATCAACCTTCAAAGAAAATTGTGTGATTGTGGAAAATTTCAGGCTATACACGCGCCTTGTTCACATGTCGTAGTTGCATATTATTACGTTCGTCAAAACTATTTAGTGCATCTGCCTGACGTGTACAAGGTTGTTGATGTATTCAACATCTACAAAGAAGAGTTTCCACCTACACCCAATGAAGGATATTGACCCACATATGAAGGTGAAATATTGTATCACAATCATGAAATGCGGAGAATTAAAAAAGATAATCCAAATACTACCTGTATTAGAACTGAAATGGACGTTAAAGAAAAGTGCTAAGAAAATGCAGACTATGTCGGTTAACTGATCATACTCAAAAACATTGTCCAAATGCTATAGGCAATTCTAGTCAATCTACGTAATTTTTGTAAAATTTGTGTTGTTGTTTTTTATGAATGAATTATATTAATTATATATATATTTTGTTAATTTTAAAAAAAAATTGAATGTAGACAAAAAAATTCCTTTAAGAAAGTCAGCCGAGGAAGTCGTCATTTTCAAAGGCGACTTGTAACTAAGAAGAAAAAAAATATATTTTAATATATAATTTTCAAAAGAGAATAATTTAATAATTTTTTTTCAAATAAAGGTTAAAAAAATTTCTACATCTTTTTACGATTTCTATCAAGTTTGATCCAAAAAATGCAAAACTTACAAGTGTACTTTAATTTAATTTAATTTAATTTAAATAAATGCTTTATTATTTTTATCATTCTATACGAGGACAACAGTGGATTTATAGTAATTTTTTGTTCAAAACTGTAAAAAATGATCTTATTTTGGCTTCCTTTAAAATATTTTTTTTATGTACAGTGAAAATATAATTTGTATTATATCTTTATTTTGAAATTTTTGTTTCATTTTAGCCTAATATAAGAATTTGGATGTGATTTGGCTAATTTATAAATTAAAAAATACATAATTAATTTTATACCAGCAATAAAAAATGTGATAAATAATTTTAAAAACAATTATAAAATAAATCTACATGAGAAAACGATTAATTGTGGAGCCTATTACTCATGTCCCAAAAAGGGACCATTGTATAGACCATAATATATCATTCAAAAACAACAAATAATTGTTTTTTATTAAAAAAATATTAAAACATTTTTTTAATAAGAAACAACGTCATTATGATTGAAGAAAATTGACGAGTATAAATTATTGATCTAAGTAATTAATTATCAGAAACAAAAACTAGTTAAACTAATCCATAATTAAAACTACAAGATTTCAAAGATTTTTCAATGTAATATCTTTAGTACAACTCAATGCAATCTCAATCCAAATGTGTGACATGACAAAAACTCATGAAATTGTGAAATGCATTTGTTGCCTCCTTTGTTCATTCAATCCAATAGAAATCAATTTTCGAATGCAGTTGATCCTCCCCACTTCCTCACACGGCTTTCTGCATCATCAGCCTGTGATATCCAAAGGCATGAAATTAAATTTTAACAATCAACAAGTTACTTATTTGTAGAACAAAAAATCGGATATTTTCTGCACGCAGCTGGAGAGACTAATCTATCGACTTTTGTGGAACCTAAATAAGCATCAAACATCCTTAAATTTTTTAACATTGTTGCATATTCAAACTCAAGTTTGAATTAGGAGCCTTAGTTAAACTAGAAGAGACTTATGTCATTTCATCTAAACTTAACTTTTGTGAAACCTTTCGAAAATTCTTATAAAATCCAATTAAAAAGAAAATACTAAATATGAATTGCACCAACCTCTTTTTTCCAATTTGTTACTGAAGTGATGACTATAAGGATTATGGTCTGCAAGGTTATGCCTCCAATCATACCTGACCAAATACCCTGAATAACAACAAATCATAGTTATAGAAAGAGTAAGAATGCATGAAAGAGTATATTTTGACTATACAATAAGAGATTGCAAAATAGTCATAGTTATTACTTATGTTATTGATTACTGATTAAATCCCTTCTATTAATTAAACTTTATTCAAAGTGTTTTAAAGAAAGGGTAGTGCATCACCTCTGCTCCAAAATTAAATGTGAATCCCAACAATATTCCTGCTGGTAATCCAATAACATAGTAGCACCCAAGATTGATGTATGCCACAAGAGATTGCCAACCAGCTCCAATAGCAACACCTAAAACATGGACAACAGATGCATACATTTAATTATCTTTTCCTATATAAAAAAACTTAAAGTAATAAATATTTAAATTCTTCGTTGAAATTGTAGAACTGTATTAATTTAATCCTTTAGATTATCGATATTCCAAAATAATCTCTAAAATTTTAAATTTTTAACTAAATTCGTCTCTTTATAAGTATTTGTGTAGATTAAAATGACATTAAACTAATATTATCAAGGGTTAATATGAAACTAAGTGAATAATTTCATAAGTAAATAATCTCATATATGCATTTGATAAAATAATTAAACAAAAGAATAAGTTTGATAAATATTTTATAATTTTAGAGATCATTTTAAAATATTAATAATATAGAGATTAAGATAATACGATCCTATAATTTCAAAGAAGAAGAACTTAGATATTTACTAAAATAAAAAAATAAAATTGATGATGGATTGGAATTGGATATAATTTGACTATGTTTGAATGTTTATGTGACTAACCAGACAGGACTGGTTGAAGGCTGTTTAGAAGCACAGTGACACCAAGCAAGGCAGCAAGTTTAGTTGTTTCCTTAGCAACATCATCACTTGAAGTAAACAATTGAGGAAAGTAATCTCTTGTGGTTAGTACTATGATCATTGCAATAACACCTATGGCTATTGATGTGATGGAAACTACTATCACTGAGAACTTTGCAGCTCTAAAATCACCTGCTCCAAGTTCATTTGATACTCTCACACTGTTCATAAATTAAACAAAATCAGTAAGTAATTATTTAACTTCATTTAATAATTATTATAAATGAAAAGTTAAAGATTAAATATTTTTTATCCTCTAAAAAATTCTTAAAATTTGCTTTTAGTAGCCTTTCATTAGTAGTATCAATTGTTGATAAAAAAATCAACTATTGACATGAATTATTTTACTCTTCAAATATCAAGCTAAATTTATGAAGAAAAGAAATAGGAGAAGAGACGATTACCTTATTGCAGCGTTAAACCCGAGGGCGATCATTAAATCCCAACCATTTATATTCATACTGCAAACATGGAAACACATATATATATTAGTAGTGATTTTTTATCTTAATTTTTTGTAATGTTCTCCCTATATAATGCAATTGGATGATATGCCAGCAATGACTAACCCAAGCCTAATATATATTTAATTTATTTGACAAATACCGATATTGTTGGGTTGAATATATTCGAATTCAAATTCAAAACATCGCAATTGTACACAAATTTCTGATAATAATTATAACATATCGTCTATAGACAAAAAAAAATAAAATTGCTAGCATAAAAGAGTAGTAGGAAAAAAAATGTGTATCACTTTCTATGGGCCACTAAATTGAATAATATATCTACTATAGCATAATGAGAATTTGGTGGAAGAGAAGGTAAAGAAATTTTTACCATATAGATATGGCATCCAAAGGTACTAGAGGGTGAGCCAAACGCCCTGCTATCACCACCAGTATCATTAAGTACCAAAATTCCAAGCTGCCATCACATTTTCAGAGTTCAATTTAACATCACATTTTTAACAAATATAATTAAGACAATGAAAAATGAAAAATGAAGTTAGAAAAAAACATACCATAACATAACAGCTGAAGCTAAAGAAAGTTTGACAAAGCTAAACAAGTCGGCAAAAGCTAGCCATGTGAATCCATTCCAAGCACCATCTGATTTGGTGATGAAAATGTACAACAATTGAGAAATGACAATCAACCACCATGATGTGTTGAGAGCAACTGCAGCTCCAACTAATCCCCATTCAAGTTTCAATATTATAAGCCAACTAACAATTACATGTACCACCAATACTCCTCCTGATATCCATAACATCACAAGGACTTTCCTTTGTGCTTGTAAGAACTTTTGGATTGGAAAATTCAAAGCATATGCAAATAATTGTGGTATCATCCACAAAGCAAATTTTCCTACAAAATATAAATATTTATAAGGACACTGTTAAAGAATCAAAAATTAAAATTATGCATGAAAAATAATCATTTTTAAAGACTTGAAAATACAAGTTTCAATTAATTTTTAATTCACTTTTTACATTTTTAAGCTACAGTATTATTTCATAATTTTCTTAAACTAATTATCCTTAAAAACAGTGTCATCTCACGACCTATAATTATTTCTTAACATTATATAAAAAATATTTATACCAATGTATTTTGAAAATGATTCATAAATAGAAAAAATTGCGAAAAAAAAACACTCACATTTTGTCTATTTCTTGTTTACTTAGTTTTTTTCTAACTTCAACAATATTAATTTATTAAACAATTATAAACTAAGGAGTTATAAAGTGATTGGGTGGTATGAACTTAAAAAAAAGGAGTTGGAGGAACAAAAATCACCTATGGCCATTGGACGGGGCAACAACACTTGAGCGTTATCAAAGAAAATTTAACCCCGTACCCCCACAATTATCCCTGTATCTCCAAAAAGCCAATGAAAATATCATAATACCCTCATGTATATTACATCAAAATTTTCATTTTTACCGGAAAACTTTTTTCAAGTTTTTCGGTACAGAACACCACTCCAGAAAATTTTTTTTCAAGTTTTCCGGAAATAATGAACTACCGGAAAACTTGTTAATGACTTTTCCGGAAGTTACCGGAAAACTTCACCCACAAGTTTTCCGGTAGTTTCAGATTTTTTTTTTTATTTTAATTTTTTAATTATATTAGTATTTAATTAATTTATTTGATTTTAACTATATTTTTTTCGGTGGGTAGAGATAGAGATAAAGACGGCAAAGTTATAGCCACGTACTTCATTCTAATATAGAGTTGCTAGAACCACCCAAAATTTTAGCCACAGACCATGGACACCCCAAAATTTTCAATAATTTTTTAAGTGATATAAAAAAATTAATAAATTTTTTTTTTTAAAATAAGGTGTGTACCGGAAAACTTGTTTGACAAGTTTTCCGGAAACACGTTCTGTACCGGAAAAGTTGAAAAAAGTTTTCCGGTACACACATTTTTCCTTTCTGTACCGGAAATCTTTTTTTTTAGTTTTCCGGAAACATCAGTCTGCCGGTAAAACTCTGTGTACCGGAATTCTTGAAAATAGTTTTCCAGAAGTGAAAGTTTTCCAGAAGTGAAAGTGGATTTTGAAAAAAAAAATTGAGAGTATTTTTGGTATTTTCAAAAAATTGTGGAGGTATAAGAATAAAAGTGGGGGTACATGGTCAATTTTTTGTTATCAAATTAATGTCTTGAACTTACATGTTAATTTACATTTAAAATAAATAAAAATTAGGGGCATTTCTTTATGCGCTTTTTGTACGATTTTTAATATAAAATGCATATTTTATAATTATAATATATTTGAGAAAATTATAAATTTAATAAAATTAGAAACAATAAGACAGATAAATAAAATAAATGCACACTTAAGTTTTGCTCTTTAAAATTTCCATAGTAATATTAGAGCCGTTAATTTTACAATTCCACTCATTATTGGCTCCGGCCAATATATTTGAGAGTAAAAAATTTCATAGTAAAAAATTTGACAAATTTTTTTTTTTTATTTTTTTTCAGAAAAATAAATTTTTTCCTCAAAATTTTTTTGAAAAAAAAATTCGATTTTTTTCCGATAAAAAACGATTTACAATATCTTTTTACTTTTTTTTTTGAAATCTTTTTTATTCGAAAAAAAATTTATTTTTTCGAGAAAAATAATTTTTGATTTTTCTCACAAAACTTTTTGATAAAATTTTAAAATATATTTTTTGAGAGATTAATAAAACATTGAGATGATGAGTCCTCTCACTTAAACCCACAGAAAATAATAAAATAATGGATGAGATTTAAAAAAATTATTTATTAAAAAGTCTAATAATATTAATGACTTTAATAAATAATTTTTTAATTGTCTTTTGATTTCTAAGTGATACAGGAGCTCTATGGCTCCACCCACCTTACAAATTGCAAATTTTTATGAACTGAAGTTTTTATTTAACATGTAAACTTTAACGAAAGTGTTCGATTAGGCCCACTAATTATAGTATATTTACTGTTTGATCTCCTATTTGAGAACACTAGCTAGTAGCTACCCTTTTAACCCGCGAAACAATAAAAATAGATTCTCTAGGATCAAAATCTTGATTAATTTAAATCAGAGAAATGATATTTTAGGTTGCAAAAAATCCAGAAATTAATTTTGAATATGAATAAAACTAACCAGCAGCATCTGCGATCTCAGTAGTCTGTCCAGCTAGCTTCAAGAGGGGAGATGCCCAAATATAAAAAGGTAACAATAAAAGGGCAGTTGTCAATAAGATGATCCATGATCTTTGCATGTAAACCCCCAACATCCTTATATGACCTGCACCAAATGCTTGACCACATAGTGTCTCCAATGCACTTCCCATACCCAACTGTTGTCAACATCTTATTTTAGTTAGTACTGCTAAATAAGTCGGCCAATTCAACCATATAGATAATTTCATAGTTTTAAATCCAAATAATAAGGAGTTCAAATTCTACGCATTAAAAGGGAAGATAAAAAATTTGGTTACCATGACTCCAAAGGCAAAGCCACCAATGACAGAGTTTTCAACAGAAACAGCAGCAAGATCAAGCTCACCAACATGGCCAACAAACGTGAGAGTGAGTGCACCAATTGAGAATTGAGACAAAGCAGTTAATATTGTTGGACCTGCTAATTTCCATAGCTTCTTCGACTCAATCCCAAATTTGCGAACAATTTTCTCTGGCTTCTCATGATCAACTACACTTGACGGAGAGTTATTGTTGTTATCTAGTAGAGGAGTGTCAATTGCCATGGTTACTAAGTTCCAATTTAATTTTAGACCACACTTACTTGCTTCACTATATTTGTTTTTAATTTAAAACATGTCTCTCTAGCTTATGTTATTATATAGTTAGTTAGTTAGTTATATTGTTGGAATAATGCAATGGTTGGTGAGAGAACAGAGGTAGAGCCTATAGCAACCAAATCAACCAACCAAGAATGGTAGCTGGTAGATAAAGTGAGTTCCTTCTAAATAAAATATCTCAGTAACATATTTTTAAGTCAACATTTGAAAATAAAGTGGATTTTTTGAAATTTGAAAATATTCATAAAATTAAAGATTATGCGGACAATTAATTTTGATTCAGATGATAGTTGGTAGCTGGTAGGGAGAGTTGTCTCATATCACACAAGACATGAATTCAACTTTAGCTATTAGCGTAAAAAATTTATTAGTGGATAATAATTTATAAATATATTTGTTTGAGCTCTATAATTTTTTTTTAATAAAATTTGTAAGAATTTTATTGAGATCTACCTTAGCATTGATGAGTTGAGAACTAACTCTGCTAAATTTTATTCTATAACAAAAATCAGAGATTATATCAAATTTTAAACTCCACAGTACAATGTAGTACAATAAATTACAATGACATTTTCATTATATCGAGACGAAATTCATGTTTTTTTCAGAACATATGTAAAATTATGTAGTGGTCCCATGAATAATGACTTTCCCTTTCTAAAAAAATAGGACAATGACAATTGGAAAATCAGGATTTTTTTTTTTTGTCTTCCAAGAACAAACATGAATTCCTTCCATTGTAGGTCCCTAATAAATTATTATAGCATAAACGTTAGTTTGGTCCTTAACTTGATTATTGTACAAATTAATTAACTAGTTGGCTTGGCTCAAATAGTAATAACGAGAAATGTTAGTGCAAATAAGTTAAACCAAAATGGGACTTTGGATTTGAATGGACGGTTCTTATTGCATATAGGAAGCAAGGTTATTGGAAAACTTAGTCACTGGGGGTTGGCACGAGATAGGAAACTGGTTGCTATACCAGACAGTCCTTTAACTCATAAGGTACATTAGTTTTTTCTTTTTCTTTTCTTTTTTTAGAAAAACATAAGATATACGTTAGTTAATTGGGGAGTACATGAAAATATCTTTGCTTCTAAAATGATGTTTTCTAGATCAAAGAAATATACTTATGATAACTCTTTTGCTTCCAATTTGGTTAAACCTCTCAAGCCTATATATTGATACAATATAAAATATAACTCACTTTAAAAAATAAAATAAATAATATCAATCATCGATAATTAAATAAATAGTTTATATTATGTACATATGTATGATTAATAACGAGTAATTATAATATCAACTATTGATTTATTCATTATACCAACTTCTTACTTTAGAAACCAAAATCTAATACATTAGGGTACATTTATTATTTTTTTTTTTGTGAAATAATCACTTTTGAAAATTTGTGTTTGTATGTTTCTAACTTTTTAAAAAAATGAAAATATAAAAACTACTTAAAATGAGAAACTATTTTTAATAGCTTTTCAAAAAATTATTTTTTATAATTGATTTTTCTTGTAAAATAAATGATTTTCACTATATAGATAGACATAAATCAACTTCTCATTTTCCTAAAAGTTGCTATAAAACAATTTCTAAATTATAAAATTTACCAAAATCACTTTTTTTATATAGAATCTATGGCATAAAAGATGTTTTAACACCCCCCACCCACCCCCTAACAACACTGTTGACAAAAAAAAAAAAAACATCAACAACACTTCAACGGTTCTAGAGATTAAGTCAGTGTTTGACATTTCTAATACAATATTTTTAGGTTTAAAATTTGACAAACAAAATTAATGATGAAGTAAATGACAAGCATAATTTGTCTCAACTGATTCTTTGTAACACTCTTAAAGTTCCATTAATGTAATTGGATCCTACCAATTAATTGATTGAACAAAAAATTCAACTTCCTAATGGAAATTGTTTCTTGAAGGCAAAACCCAAAAATAATTACAAAAAAGTAGACGAATGGAGGAAATAAAAGTGAAAATAAATGATTCATTAATCTCTAGCTAAACTGACAAATGTCGATATTATTTAATTGGACGTCTTGTCTCGGATTCAAATCCGAGACCTCACAATTGTGTGAGTTAATTATAGTGAAATTTATCATCTCTTCTAAAATTAAAAAAAAAAAGAATAAAAACAAAAGAAACAATCAAACTAAAAAGTAAGAATAAGGAGGAAAATCATCACATTCTTATAGGAGAACGATGAGATTGTAGATGTTGAATCAACCCATGGATATCCACGGTAAAAGCTAAATGTGATTGCTCATCAACCCCCCATTTTTGCACACATGATGTAAAATACTCTTCCGAAAACACGCTTTTGGTAGTGTATATTTCATTCATTTTTACCCTCTCAAAAACTATCTTCTGGAAAATTACCGAGAAAAGGGCGTTGAGCATCGACCAAAGCTAAACAAGGAAGCACAAAGCTCCAAAACAAGCCCAAACAAGCATACTCAACTATGAGTTCACTTATTACAAATTACAATTTGAAGATAAGTAACATCTCAGTCTATATTTCCTAAACTTGATTTAACCCTCCAAACCTTGAGCACATCAACTCGTAGTACCTATGATGGCTTGCAAATCACATGGAAAATGGGAATTCATAATTTGTGTGGTTAATCAGACATCTAAATCATATTTTTGATGCAGGGACAAGTTACAACGTTTCATTACTATGCAACCATTATAGCCAATACCAAATAAATACTTTCAAGACAGTGAAGCAGCTACCTATCACACACGTGGGAGGCATTAACAATGTAGATTTCCTGGAGAAAATAGGTGTAAGTAGTAGTGGGATGGTGATCACTGATTATTCACCACAAAAAGAGACAAAATGGTAATATACATTTTGGAGTTCAATGAAAAAACATTAAATAGAGTCAAGGTAAATAACTTCAGCTCGTGCCGAGGCTCTCCTGAACCGCAATAGTTCTTTCACCAACTCCGGTCCGGCATTTGAAACAGGTTTCACAGTCATCCTTTCTAGCACTGGAGAATATAGAAGTAGAAAGTTGATGAAGTCTAATTCAGGTTTGATACCAGAGATGCCTTCTATCCTCACATGTTGCACTCGCATGACTGGCCAATCCAAATAGACATCTTCCCAACAATAGGTGTCGTGCATAAACGGAATAGTCTGTTCCTCAGGCCGTGCCTACACGCAATTGTATCTCATAAGTGTAGAAGTCTTGGAAACTCAAGACTAGATCCAGAACTTGAAAGACACTAGACATATACCCAAAGCAAAACAACTTTGCAAATTCTGGAGATTAATAACTTGAAGAGTGCTAATAACACAACCTCTGATATTCTCTTTCCAACATGGTTGAAATTCAGATGGGATGAGATACTTTGAGAAACAGTCCTCCCAATAAGAAACCAGATTCACATAAATTAGGGAGAGTGAGACCCACATGAATTTCAGCCATTCAGCCAATAATAATGTTGAAAAGAGTGTCAGGGAATATGTTGCTAGCTCTTCTCTAATAACTTTATAGAAATAACAAAAACAGTATGTGCAAGTGCAACCACAAATCTGCAAGAAAACTCAAATCAAGCTTAAATGAGTACTCACCAATATTTCTAGTTCTCGTAGAACAGGTGAGCTTCTGAACAGGCAAAGAGCAGCTGAAATTTCCTTCAAATCATTGAAGTTTATCCGTACAGAAAGATAACTTAGATCAATGCAAGGTGTAGCAAGCTTTACTGGCACAATCCCCACAGCCAAATACTGGAGGCAGAAGAATGTCTCAACATCAGTATATAATGTTTTTAACATTTACAGATCAAAAGTTGCATACATGTGACTGTAGTTCATTATAAATTTGCAGGGGGGAAACAGTATTAGGTCAAGTGATGCGCTGAGCAGAGCATTATACCTTCAAAAAGTAGCTTTGAATCTCCAGCCTCTGTATACGAGGTAAATGAACAAAAAACTTGACCAAACTGCTAGCACGTCCATGCAATCTACTTTGACTACTTTCAAAATTCGAATACAACCCAATGGATACCACAGCTAATTGAGAAGTGTCCTCAAAGCTAACATCTTCAAATTTACCACCAATGTCAAAAAACTGGAGATTTGGGGCATGGATATTAAGATTGGTGAAACCATCAAAGTTCATCAATGTCAATCGTTCAAGTAGGGGGCAACTGGATATCAAGTTTTCAAAAGCATCTTGAGCCAATGTAACATGTTGCAGATCAAGACTCTTCAAGTTCCTAAAGCCTCCAAATGTTGATGGTGGTTTCAGCCAACAGTTAAATAACTCTAAATGATGTAAACCTTGACAAGAAAATAAGCATGAAGGTATCTTATAGCGTTGCCCTTTCCAGATTTCCAGTACAAACTCTTTAACAGGCCTTCTAGTTAGATGAAGAGTCCACCGATCAATATCAGTGACACCAATGAGCTCACGATGGGAGAGCTTGAACTTTTTGATTGGCCCAGAATGGAGTAAAAGTACATGATCAATAATTCTCGATAGCTTGCTCTTGATAACTAAAAGGTCTTCGGAAGTTTCAGAGACACATAGGGAATCAAACACGAGATTTGGTATTGTGGCCCATTTGTACCTCCATTTAGTAGATAAAATACTTGTTCTCACCGCTTCCCTAACCGACAAATTTGAAAGAATCTGGTCTATTACATGACCTGGTAAACTACTAATTCTATCGGGCTCCGTATCTGTTAGGCAAGGAGACTGGGATTGTTCCCTTCTCTTTAAATATATTAAGACAAAAGATGCAGGAATCAGACAACAAACTAGGTTACTTTAACTTAAAACAGAAAAATATCAAAACACAAGCTAATGTAACTTCATTCAACAAAAACAACACAACTAATTATTCCTCTGAATTCAAATTACAAACTTGTGTTGCCACAGGGATTGTTTATCTATAATAATACCATAATTTTGCATAAACACGTATATGTTTGTATAATAGCTTTGTAATCTAAAACAGGAAACAGTAAGGGTGCGTTTGTTTGTGTGTCTTTTACTTCAAAAAAACATTTTTTTTTTTAATAAAAAAGTGAATGACTATAAGAAAATACAATAATTATATGAGACCATATACTCCATTAGAAAATCACAATTAAGCAGCTTTTAAATAAAAGTTTCAAGAAATGAAAATCAGAAATTCATCAAAAATAAGACTGAGAATTTACCATGTCAAGCTACTGAGTAGTTCCAGCAAAGTGATTGCTACAACAAAAACAAAAAACAGAAAAGAAAAATTAATTCAGTAATTAAAATAAGAACAGTGAAAATACAGAAATAAAAAATAAAAATAAAAATAAAAATAAAAACGATACATTTTTAATGACGTAGAAATCGAATGATCGAGAAGAACAAAAGTATAATCAAAGTGAAAGTGATGAATTGAAATTCAATTACATGAATTTGGCAGTTGAATTTGAAAGCGAGAAGTAGTGCAGGATATCAAGTAATAATCACTTATTGAGACCTAGATGGAGAGATCATTGGAGTAGTGGTCGTGTATGAACACACTAGATATCGTTCATAGAGTGATTACAAGTGAAATAATCTAGGCCCACATTCTTTTTCATTCAATCACCAGGCCCATCAGAATTATAATTATAATATTGAAAAAATTACTATTCATCTCTCAACTCTCAATACATTTAAAAATATCATTTTACTTTTTATGAAAAGTTGTTACTAAAATTTGACATTTACATTCACTCCTATAAAAATCAGTTATAGAAAATTTACAAAATTTTGGTTGATATACATATTCGAAATACAAAGTTAGTTCAAATTTTTGAAAGTTTTGACTAATTTGATAGCTTCGAAGTAGAGTTTATTGTATTTGTTAAATATTTTCGAAGATTTCAACTTCAACAAAAATTTTGAAATTTTAATTTTCGGAACATTGAAACCTTTGAAAGATAAATTTTTTGAAAGTTTCAAATAAAACTTTTAAAATGTAATATTATATTTTGAAACTTTCAAACTTTCGATGCAAATGAAAATTTTAAAAGTTTCAAAAATTTAGAATATTATTGAAATTTTCTAAATGTATATTTGTTTTCAAATGATTACATTAATTTTTTTAAAATATTGTATTTACAATATTAATATTAATTAAACTTTGTATATTTTTTAACTGATATATTTTTTCAAATTAAATCAAGTATAAGTGGAGTTGATGATGAAGTTTCTGGTATACCAATGGTATATTCTATTGATAAATTCATGATTGATCAGATAATCTTAATAATAATAATTGATATTATTAGTTTTTAATGTATACACATAAGTTGATGTTTTATCTTAAATATATTTTGCAGATATTTTCCTCTCGAGAATCTGTATTCAAATAGGCAAAAACTATTGAAAGACAAAATGGAATAATAATTACCATTAAGACTCATACAGCTACCAGAAAAAGAGGAATAAAAGACATTATTTTGGGATTTGAAAGAAATGAAAGATATAAGATAAAATCAAAATCAACGGTAACTTTTCTCACAAGGATAATTGTCTATTAAAACTTAGGTCTATGCCATTGAGGACCGATGAAAGATGGAAAATTAGCATTCGATGTGGAACACACAGTAATAATTTAGCGGATACTTTAGACGACCATTCATATTTAGGGCATTTAAATGAAGAGGAGATAAAGTTTGTTAATGACATGACAAAGTATGATAATCACTTGCAACATTTTGAGTTAGTGTATGCCGATATTATCATTTTTGTTGATTATGTTAAAAATTCATGGTTTACACCTTACAAAGAAAGATCTGTCGTTGCTTGGACCAATAGGGTGATGCACCTAGAGAATACAATGACCAACGTGTATTTTTTTAATTTATGATTTGCTTAGAAATATGATTGAATCATTTATGTGATTTGTTTTAATTTGTGTTATTTAATTTAATTGTAGGGTTGACTCTACTCATTGGAGATTGAAAAACATGTGGCAAACTAGTAATGGATGTTTAGGAAAAATTCCAAATCAAGTGTTTGAGGATAAATACACAGTTAATTAACCATTAATCATGATTCTAATTATGTTGCTATTTAATTTGTGTTTTTTAGTGATTTATTCACAGATATGTGATCAAATACATTCATACAACAATCAACGATCTCATCATGAAAGAAATCAAAAACATCATGTGTTACTTGAACTGGAGATTAATTAAACCCATTACCCAAACCAAATATAAGCGGGTTTCAACTATATATATCTCATTCTTATATCCTCCGAGCCACATGGTGTTGATATGACCAAAGACCCTCTGTGTTGTTGGGCCTACTCCTCAGCCTCCTCATCGTTACATCTGTTCAAGCTCCTAAACATGATCTTCAAGTTTGTGAGACCTAAAACTACATCTACGACGATGCTAACGAGGTGGACGATTAGCCTCATTATCGTCGATAAGATGTAGTAGGTAGAACTCTTTCGCCAACATTGTGGGGGCAATAATGCGAATAATTTATATGTTCACACCTCTCGTCCTAATCACATACATAAAATAAACATATTAGTAATCCGTATGCAAAAAAAAAAAAACATTTCGACAATTTTGAATGTTTCGAGAGTTTCAAAAATTTCATTTTCTTCGAAAGTTTCGAAATTTCATTTTTCTAAAGAAAAAAAATTAATTTCAGAACTTTTCCATGGTTGAAAGTTTTGAATGTATCAAAAAATGTGTTTTGGAAGTTTCATATAACTCGAAACTTTCGAAAATTGCTGAATCCTCTATTTCTGAAGTTTCAAATTGCTCGAAACTTTCAAAAATTGTTGAAGATTTTTGTTTCAAAAATTTCATATTGCTGAAAACTTTTGAATATATTTTGAAAAACTATAAATGTAAAGATTTCAAATTCATCAAAAAGTTCGAAAAAGTAACTTAGTTATGCTTCAAAAGTTTGGAAATGTTGAGAAATTTTGTAAGAGATTTATAAAATTTTGAATTTATGAGTGAAAATAGGCAAATCTCATAACTCCCTAAAATCTTTTAGAAGGAAAAATAGGCAAATATCGTAACTCTTTTATGAGGAAAGTTGTTTTATAAACAACAATTGTTCAAAAGTAAAAATGGTTGTATTTAATGCTTTAATAATGAGAGTTTGATTGTCATTGTCGTCATAATTTTTTTTACATGTTAGCATATTCAATTGTAGGCATCACTTTGAAAGTTATTATGATAAAAATTAAATATTTCTAATGATTTAACGGTTGTGATTGACTGATAATGTAAAAACTTTTTATTTTCAAAATCATTGTATATGATATATCAACGAATACAAATTTTTGTTAGTGTTTATAAAAATTGTTGAAGAAAAAAGACAATTATTATTTTTTAAATTTTTTTTGCAACACTTTTGATATGTGTTGGCATAAACCAAAAAGTATTTTATCCTTGATTTAATATAACGTTAATCATTTTCAAATCATCTTACTCATTTCCACCTCAATTATAAGCAAATGTATATGTGGTTCATATTTATTAAGGATGAGAGTAAGTCATTTAATTTTTTTTTTATTTTATTATTATGGACATCTCCCATAATATTAGAACTCATTTGATGAACATGATATTATAGATACATGATAGGATAAATAGCATAATAGATACATGATATCATATGGATATGATAAATAGTTATCATGTCATGTGTTTGATGTGCATATGATAACAAACCTCATAAGATTAATTAATCATAGTTAGTGTTTGATATATAACAGATTATCAAATAATATGATTATGATTTAGATTACAAACTTGTTCTTGTAATCTATTTTATTATTTTTTCTTTCAAAATAACATTCATATGTTTGTTTTAAAAAAAAACTAAAAAAGTGTAAATAATTTATGAAGTCATACTTGAAAAAATTGTTTACACACTAAAAAAACATATAATATTTAAAAACATATATTATTAAAATTTCCAATACACTGTATCAAATTAAAACTATCAACTACGTATTAACAATAAAGTATCGTAAAGAACAATATGTTATCTTACATGTTTCATCAAACCATACAAAATAAACCAACAAAAGTAAAATGTATTAAAGTTAGATAAGTAAAATCAAATACAAAAATAGAACTAGTAGATCAGAAAGCCATTTGTTCCAATTGCAAGGTTCCAACATAATAAACAAAATAGAAAGTCATTCACTTCAATATAATTAGCAAATGTTCCAAAATAATATGAATGATAACTAAACTAATAATAAACAATCAAATCATATATCTATTAGCAAGCCACTCATTTCATATGTTTCATTTGCTAAGTTTTCTCTCCCAGCAGACCATGCATCAGTTGCCTCAATTGTGTTAATAGGAGCGAAATGTTCTTTCATAGGGTCGATAGACATTTCTCTTAGAATAAAATTGTGTAAGAGACAACAAGCATTTATAACGTAAATTTGAATCTTGATTGGGTAGAAAGACCGACTCCTAAGTATAACTCATTGCATTTTTAGCAATCCAAAAAGTTATTTCTATCACATCTCTTGTCATAGAGTGTCTCATATTAAAGAACTATTGCTTATTAGATGGTGTAAACAAAGTCCAACAATCTCTAAAAATATTTGCTCTAATATTAGATATATCATCACATCATTTTGCTCTTATGAATTCAAATTTATCTATATATAAAAGTATCAACATTATTATTATTATTCATCAATACAAAATAGAATATCAATACATCATAACACAGAACATAGATGGTAGAGGAAAATAATTATTATTTTCCGTCAATTTTTTTAAAAAAATATCAACCAAAGTTTATTATTAGTAACTATATAAAAAAACAATTAACATAAAACTCAAACATCAAAGATGATAAAGAAAAGAAGGGCAAATATGAACAAAGAAATCAGAAATCTTCTGAATCAAAATTTATTTTTTCAACCTTTTAATATGAACACAATCAAAAAACAATTGTAACTTTTATCTCGTTGTAGAATAAAATAAATCAGAAAACTACCAGGAAACATCAGGACAAATATGAAAAGAGAAAATCAACTTAGCATCAACAATCATAAAATCAACCCAACATCTACAACATAAAACAATCATAAAATTAGAGGAATAATAAATCCAGAAGAATAAAAATAAGAAATTCAGAGGAAATCAACCTAACGTCAACAATCATAAAATTAGAGGAAATCAAAAAATTATTTTATCTATGGCAAATATGAAAAGAGGGAAAAACAAGGAAAAACATTATCTTAGGAGAGAGAGACGGTGTAGAGGAGCACAACGGTGGCGGCGGTGGAGAGGAAGAGGTGAGCGGGCAGAAGGGGAAGGAGATGAGAGTGCAGTAGATAGGAAAGGGAGAGGAACGCGACAAGGTGAAGGTGGAGAATGAGAGAGAAACATGGGTAGAAAATAACATAAAAAATAATTCTTAACTTTTATTAAATTGATTATTTTAACTTAACTTAAACTTAGAGTTAGTAAATAAGACGGATCATATGTTTAAAAAAATTAATTAATGTATCATATCAAATTGATGTATCAAACAAAATATTAAAATATAATAAGATAAATGTATCGTATCTTGTATCCTTATCCTAACCATTAAACAAAATTTAAAGAATTAATGTTATGATATATAGTTTTGAAACAATGTCGTTAAATGTGGATAGATTTATTAATTTTTGCTTATATTAGAGACCTACAAATACCTCTATTTTTTTTCTTCTTATAACTATATATTAATTATGACAATTAACGGTCAATAAAGGTTATTTCTAGATTACTTTTATTGTGAACTTCCAATGAAAATTAGTCACATAAACAAATTTACAAGTGGAGTCAACATTAGTTTGTAAATTACACTCATAAATTTACTTAAATTATCCATAATTTTTCAAAAACAACTTATATCTCAATATATGACTGATTTTCCAAATTGTGGATGTGTTTAGAAGCTTGTTAGACATGATTTATCTATTTTTTAATTTAATCATTTTGCTTAGGAAAATAATCAAATAGAAGACTTAGGTATCTTGAATGTCACGGAGAGGAGTTCCTTGACGTAAATTGCATGGCATGCTTAAATAGTCCACACGTATGACACTTTTCAATTTTGTTTAAACTTCTCTCCTATGCATAGTCAACGAGATCCGATAACCTAACTCCCTTGAAAAATGTGACACATAAGTTCGAAAATTTTGAACCATAGATTGATTGAAAGTGTCTCTAGAATGATAAAGAAGTTCAATATATCGGCAATTTGAAAACATGGTATTATAAATATAGCATTAAATAAGGTCCAAACTCCAAAGTCAATTAATTTAGTAGTACTATCCTTTCATTCATCTCCCTCAATCTATTTCACTCATTCATTTTTTGTTCACTCGTTTAGAAATCAATTCTTGTTTCTTAGCAACACAATGGGGAATCAACTTTGCAAAAGGTAATATTATTATTGAATATCCAAATACTAGCTACTTCAGTCTCAAATATAAATAAAAATATATTAAAAAAATTAATGTATTTGATTCAGAATTTAGATTAATATATAAAAAAAACTTTAATGAAACTGATTACCTTATATCCATGTTGTAATATTTGTTATTATCTACAAAAAATTTGCAGAGGAAAGAGAAAGCCAATGGGTTTTGTTCATAATCAAACTTGGCCCTCTCACATTGGGATAAAAAGTGTGGATGTGGATAAGGCTTGTAACTTTTTTACCACTTCAAATCTATGTGTTTCCATAGTTACTTGGAATATGAATGGCCAGGTGCACTCATATCTCTTATTTAATTAGAATGAATTATATGAATGTATATATAAATGAATTAATTAGTTTGTTGTGAATTTAATTATCAGGTTTCGTTTGAAGATTTATCAGAGATGATTGGTAGCAACCGTGATTTTGATCTTCTAGCTGTTGGATTGCAAGAAGCTCCAGGAAACAAAGTTGCAACTATGCTTTCGGAAGTTTTGGATGAAAGTCACATGTAAGATATTTTGGCCACATTTGTTTGCAAGCTTTTCTTTATTTTTAGTGTATGTGAACTTATTGGAATTTTGTACTTTTCGTTTCCTTTGTCTTGGAAATGAAGACTGATAGGTAAAGTTACCATGCAGTCTTTGCAGTTGTACTTGTTTGGACCAAAGAATGCAGGATCTTTCATTCAAGGTCAGCTTTTTTCTATGTAAAATATATATTTCTTATGGTTAATTTTATGTAATTAATTATTAATGTATGCTAATTTTCAATTAATTGATGTAGAATTGAAAGTGGACAAACAGTCTATTGGGGGATGTGGAGGAATAATTGGAAGAAAGAAAGGAGCTGTAGCAATTCGAGTTAACTACAAAGGCATATATTTGGTGTTCATCTCCTGCCACCTTTCTGGTAATTAACTTACATAATTATGCTTAATTAGTAGTTTTCCATAGTTATCATATATGCTTGATAGGTTACTATCTGACAAACCTGAAAAGTTTATAAAAGAGACCAGACAATGTTACAAATTACTTAAAAAAGATGAATTACCTCTAATATAAAAACTTTAAATCTAATATACTAAGAGAATGTGGTTATTTTAGTCGCCTATAAAGAGAGACATTATTTATTTAACTGTCCTTAAAGTTAAAGAGTATTTTAGTAGTTTTTAATGTAACTTTAATTATTTTTTTCAATTATACACTCATTAATATGATGTCGATCACTATTATTCTTTTCTTTGAATTTATATTACATATAAATGCAATACCCCATTGTGGTGTAGCTTAATTTGCTGCAAAATATATTCTTATATCTCACATAATAGTAATTACTGTTGAGAAAAAAAAAACCACCAATAAATAATACACAAAACAAGAAAAAAAAATGATTGAAGATGAATATTTAAAATAAAAATTACACAAAAATTATGTTCATGATAAATATACATTAACACAATAGAAAAGTGGACAAAAGAACACTAAATTATGATAAAGAGAATATATTATTATGATTAATAAAGATAATTTAGTATAATCATAATTCTTCTTTTGTATATCATATTTTTTTTAATCGAATAAGTAATTAATTATTAGTTTTTATTTATTTATTTAATTTGTTGCAGCTCATGGTCGCAATGTGGAAGAAAGAAATTATGAATGCAGGCATATATCGCATTCACTCTTTTCAAAAATTTGGAATCCATATTGTAGACCGTCTCATTTGACTGTTTGGTTAGGAGATCTAAACTATAGACTTCAAGGGATCCATACAAATCCCGCCAGGGGCCTAATAGAGAAAAACCTTCATAAGGTAATTCATTCATTCATCACCACTAATTAAGTGGATAATTCATATGTTAGAATAATTAATTCCTCTTTTCACTTTTAGAAGCTGCATGGCAATGATCAGCTCTTGCAACAAGCTGAAGAAGGACAAATTTTCAATGGTTTTTGTGAAGGAACATTGACATTCAAGCCAACATATAAGTATAATAAAGGAACTAGTAATTATGATACAAGTTATAAGGTAAATACTCCCTCTATCCAAGTTCATCAATTTGTAAAAAAAAATTAGTAAAAATATTATTTTCTCTCTTTCATGAATCGATAACAAGTGTCTTGTAAAAGAAAAGAATTAAAAGAAATTTTTTTTTATTTAAATAAATAAATTTTAAACATTAAAAAATTAAATATACAAATTTTTATACGCTTTCAATAATATATTTTTATATGTGATCATCACTAACAAGTACCTCAAAGACATTTGTTAACATTTGTTTTAATATTATTAAATGTTTTAAAAGATAAAAAATCAAAGTTAAACATATGATATAAAAAAAATATATATATATTTTTAGAAACATCAATGTGCATAAAATAGACTTATTAAATAAACTATTTATTTATCTTAAAATATATATGAAAAGTGAGTTTTAAAAAAGAGATACAAAGTAGTAGAAATACTTATATGAAATAAAGTCAGCCCAAATAATTAGTGTGACATGTTACGGGTATATAGTAGTATATGATTTGGTGACGTTTAATTAATTATGATTCTATTACTTTTACAGGTTCGAGTACCAGCGTGGACAGATCGCATACTGTTCAAGATAGAAGACACAGACAACGTTGAAGCAACGCTACATTCGTATGAGTCGATGGATCAAATATACGGTTCGGATCATAAGCCAGTAAAAGCACACATCTGCTTAAGACTTCGTCAACTTCAAGCCGAATCCAACTCGTTAATTAATTAATATTTGATTCTTTATGGTACTATATGTTATATTAATATTAATTTGTAAATTGTATTCTTTATATATATAGTCGGTCAAATACGAGTCAAAATTAATTTGTGAATGCTGGATTTTGCAGTTGGCCGTATGATGGAGACATATGAGTCTTGGTCGGTTTATTGAGTAGTAATGACTTGCGGGGTGTTCTTATTGTGAATTTATGAATGCGATTTGTTCCAACTAAAGCATCAAACCCACGAACTGTTCATTATTGAAGTTGACCCATTTGCCGACAATTAGTTTAATTGCCAATTTTCTTTTAATGTAATATTCTTAGAGCATATGAAAAATAATTTAATTTATGTATAGTGTATTTTTATATTGTTAAATTAATAAAAAAAATATTTGATTTTTATTATAAATTCTTCTAAAATTATATTTGTCAATGACTGTGATGTGTTGATATTAATAATATAATTTTATTTTTTTTGATAATATATAATAATTAAACTCTATGAAAAAATATATGTTAAAAGAGATTAATCATTTAAATGAATTTAAATTATTTGTATATATATATATATATATATATATATATATATATATATATACATGCTACTATGTGGAAATACTAAATTTTATCCAAAAATAAATAAAATATTAGTAGCTTTAGTTATATAATTTTTTTTAATTATCAAACATAAAAAACTACTTAAAAAAATTGGCATCATTTTTTTAAGTGGTTTTTTATTTTTGAAAACAAATTTTTAAAAAAATGATGTAAAAGAAGTCTTCATGGTTTCAAATTTTTAATTAAATCGTCAGGGGAGATAGATAGAGATGGTGTCGTAGTCTATTTTAGTGGGAAGAGGAATTAGTGGAAGATAGTGTTTTATTGTTTGTTAATGTTCATTTATAGGATCAAGTTGAAAACTTGTGGATATAGAAAAGTACTACGTACAAGATGTACTATGTAAAATATGCTTATCAATTAGTGATGCAAAACTCTTCTATAAATCGTTCTCCTTTGCTAATATTAATTGAAATAAAATGATACCACTAAAGGTGTCTTTCTAAGCTTAGAGGTTGTTGCACAATCGGCTGCCTACGAAAGACAATTTACTAAAAAGAGACATTTTGGATAGCTCTTCCAACTTGTGGGTGTGAACTTGAAGAAACTGTTCAACATCTATTTTTTTATTGTCACTTTTTGGGTTCGATTTGACGAAACATTCTTACCTAGTTGAACATTTAGGGTCATTTGTCAAATGTTGTTTTACACCATGTTTAACAATTTGGTGGATTGTGTGTGCTTGACAAAAATGGTCGATATTTTTTCAAGCTTCTTTGGTTAGCGTGTATTTAAGTTATATGAAAATTAAAAATTATATTATATTTAGACATGAAGGGTGCAACACTATTAAGACGATAGAATGCGGTAAACTACTCTGTTGGTGTTGGTTTTGTTATAAAGGAAATGTTTTTGGGTATGACTTTAATCAATAGTGATTTAACTTTTTATTGCTTGATGTAGTTTTTTAAGTTGTTTTTTGTGTGTAGATGGAGTTTTATTATCCTTTTGTTGTCTGAGATTTTTTTAACTCTTTTACTTTAGTATATTTTTATTCTTCCCACGTTTTGTACTTAATATTTTATTGTTTTAATATATCATTTGATTGTTTAAAAAAACGTACTGTTGTATTGCAAATCCATTAACTTGCATCAAAATACTTTTTTTTTTTGTCAAAACAAAACTTTTATATATATATATATATATATATATATATATATCCTTCTCACTTAAAAGACAAAAATGCAGAACTACTTTCAAACCTTAGATGCAAAAATTTATCTGATTTCCAGTATTACAAAAACACTTTCCTAACCAAAGTCATGCTCAGGGAAGATTCTAACCAACCTTTCTGGAAGGAAAAATTCCTTGCAGGACTCCCAGCCCTTTTAGGAGAAAAGGTTAGAAACAAAATTAAGGAAATCTTTGGGGTAAACCAAATTCCATACAACCATTTAACCTATGGGGAATTAGTTAGCTTTACCCAAAAGGAAGGATTAAAAATCTGTCAAGATTTGAAACTTCAAAAACACCTGAAATGGGAAATGCGGTACAACCACTTTTGTCAACCACAATTGATTTTCTGATCAGAGTATTTGTCTTTTTTACAAAGATTGTTGTATTTGTCTCTAGTTAGTTATAAACCTTTTTTTGAAATAAATCTCAAATATATGTCATCGGTGGAAATCAATTTACTACAAGAGTAACTATCATCAGAGTTAATTATCCCATTTATTAACTTTTTGTCAACATTAAATTTAATTGATTCAACTGTTAAATTAATAATTTTTATTGCGTAACTCAAAATTGCAAATACTCATTAATTTTTTAAAAAAATTTAAAATTTATCAAATAAGTTCAATTCAATGTATAATATATTTTTCAAAATACTGGTAAAATATTGACTACAAGATCTCATATGCATTTGTAATACCTCAATTTTGTTCAGCCATTTAAAAAAATTATAAAAAATAAGTCACATATTTAATTTTAATATTTGTCATAATTATTATTTTCCTGAAAAAAGTTCAAAAAAAAAAAAAAGAAAGAAAGAAAAGAATCATAGTGAAATTAATAAATTTGGCCCAATAGTTGGACCCATATTTATTCATAGTGGATCACATCTGAGCTTATTAGTTAGTGAAAGCATAACCTGTGTATTAAGCCAATGTGATAGCTTTTGCCCTGGTTGCCTCTAGTTGTTGGTTATCTTTGGTTATCGGTTGCCTCTGGTTCCTGATTGTCTCTAGTTGTTGGTTACCTCTAGTTGTTGGTTGCCTTTGGTTTCTAGTTGCCTCTGGTTCTTGGTTGCCTCTAGTTGCTAATTGTCTCTGGTTCTTGGTTGCCTCTGGTTTCTGGTTGTTCCTGGTTGCCTCTAATTTTGGTTTGTCAGTTACAATTAGTTAGTGTTATAACTAATTGGAGGGGAGGGATAACTATATAAACCATGGCTTGTAGCTTGTTGAAAAGCATGTGAATGATAGTAAGTGTTTTCTAGATCAATTGGGGTCAACTCAACAAATAGTCGCGCTCCCTCCCATCTTTTCAGCCATATTTTCAATCACCTTTCTTTTCACATTTTTGCCTAATACAGCTACAATTTTCTCATGTATACACGTAGCTAAAAAGTATATTCTCTTCAGCCATTTTTTTAGCCTCTTTTCAACCTTATTGCTCTTCTCCTTTATTTTCTTCTTTTTTCCTATTACAACTACAATTTTCCCATGTATACAACCAATTAAAAAGCGCATCATCTATTTTCTATATTTACCTTAGCAAATCCAATTTTTCTGCAAAAAACAAGCAATAATCCATAACTCAATTTTATCTCATGGATACAAAGATTCATCATTTGATCCTATAAATTTAGAACAAAAAAATCGGACAAAGGAGTCGACCTAAAAACAGAAAGAAAAAAAAAAAGAAATAGCTACAAAATGTAGAACTTTGACTAAATCACACCCCCTACACTTTCATTTTCTAGCCTTCACAACCCCAATAATACAACCCATAATGTTTGTGAGAGATAAAAATAAACTAAAAAATAAGAATTAGAAGAAAGGGAAAAATAAAAATCTGTAACCAACACTCACTTTGTCAACCATCGCGGAATCTGTCAGAGCCACCACCATCTCTAACCAACTGTGTACACCTCCGTCAAACCTAGCCATCGCCGACCACCTCAAGCTCCACCTCATTCGTCGCACAACCGTCACCGCCTCCACCAAACTACCGCCCACGACCTCGATGGCTACACCTCACTAGTTTCTTTCCTTGTTTTCTCTTCCTTTACTTCACTTTATTTTTCTTTCTTTGAAAACCATCTCTCTCTATGTGTAGCACATAGCGCACTACTCATTTTGTCATTCATAATAATGTATTCTTAGGGTTTTCTTTTTCCATTTTAGTTTGTTATGTTTTATTATTATCACTATTATCATCAGTTAGAGCATATTGAGTTAGTGCTCGGTCCATGCCAACTTATTTCATTTTTTAAATATTCTTATTCTTTCAAAAAAAAAGTATTTTTTTAATTATTTATGGGTCCAATACCATTTCACTTTTTCTTAAGATTTGGGGTTTATTTTTTATTTTTTAAAAAATAAACTAATAGCTAATTTTCTAAAAAATATTAACAATAAATACTGAGATTGATTAAGATAAGACATCTTGTTAATTTTATATATTTACAATATAGATACGACTTCTTGTTAATTTTAGATATTGCCAACTTGATGATTTTAACACTAAAATAATATTTTTACAAATAAAATAGGATTAACTGAGATGTGACATCTTGTTAGTCTCAGTTTAAGATGTCCGAGTTGTGACAGCTTTGCGATTTTAAACTTAGTGAATCAAATTCAAACAAACAATCAATCACATTCATCAAAATCAATTTCTCAAACTCATGTCTTTTTCCTTCATCAAATCAATAATCTCTTTTTTACCACATCAATTTTTTGCAACACACACGTATTTCTTTAAAAACAATCAACATATCCGCATTTTTTACTCAAGAACTACGTAGTTTCGATTTCTCTATCGCACCGGAAGATACGTAAGAGCAATATCACACTCTTGTCAAGCACAATAATAAAACAAAAAAAAAATTCTCTCTCTTTATTTTTACCCAACTTTTATTTCAAAATTATGTTCATAAAAACACAATTTATATATGTATTTAATAATATGGAGAAATTAGTATATTTAAGTAAACATAAATTGCACAAAATTATTTATAGGTAGCCGTTTTTAACGGACGTTGTAGGCATAATCGACTCTAGAACTCATTTTGATTTCAAATACTATTTTTCTGTTTTTAAGGATTTTTTCAATGTTATTTTTTTTTTTTTTTTAAAATAAACTTTGAAGGCGATCCAATTGAATTCGAGAAACACTTAAAATTTTAGTCCGTATCATAATTGATATCCAATTTCTATAATTTTTAATATATATAATCGTTAAGATAATACAAAACGATTATATTTAATGATTATGACTGTGAAATTTAATATCTACAAGAAGCTAGAGTAAGTTTTTTTTGGAGCTATAGTAAGTTTTTTTTTATAGGTGAATGATAATATAGCTAGTATATATATATTAAAGAGATGGGGAAATGTTAGTTGCTAGACAAAAGCGTGTAACTCCTTCGATAAGTCAAATTACTATATACCTTTATATTAATTATTATTATTAGTTTCAAATTTATATTTTACTAATATTCCTAGTTTATTTCGAAAGATGATAAATTATATTTGAACATATTCATACACAAAATATATTTTTAAAACATTCATACACAAAATAGATATATTAAAAATATACTATCTATTTTTTTAAATAAAATATATCATGTGATCCTTTAAGTTAATTTTAAGTAACAATTCAATTATTTATTTTAATTTTTTCTCGATTTGATCCTCTATTTAATTTTAGAGAAATCCAAAAAATTCATCATCATCTTTTAATAAAACTATGAAAAATAGTAATCATCTTCAATAAAATTCATAACTTAAATTTTCAAATAAACTCATATTTCCATCTCCATCAACAACATCAAATAAAAAACTCACATTTTAAAATTTAAGTTAGAGATTTGATTTGGAGAATAATAGAAAGAAGAAGAGGATATTGTTTTAGTGATTTGAGGATCAAATCTTAAAGTGTGAGTTCTTTATTTGATAGATTTGATGTTGTTGTTAAAGATGAAGATATGAGTTTACTTGAAAATTTGAGATATGGATTTGTTGAATATATGAATTTTATTAAAATTGATAATGAATTTTATGAATTTTGTTTGAAGATGAAGATGAACTTTTTGAATTTATGTAAAAAAAAATAATAATGTTGACATTTTAAAACTTAAAAGATCAAATTATTAATTAAAATTAAATAAAAAAAATTAAAAGATTAAATTATTATTTAAAATTAAATTAAAGTATCGCGATAAATATTTTGGCTTTAATATATCTAAGAATTAAAAAAGTCCGTAAATATTTGATCAAACTTCACCATGCAGTAGATTAGTAGGTCCAAATAATAACAACACATCCATGTCGTAAATACTTTGACCACTTCTTCCTCTATGTAAAGTGAGAGATCCAATTAATTTTCTATGTAAAGATTTAACTATTTTAGTGACCACTATTCAATTATAAATTATTAATTGATAAATTCAAAGGTCAATTATACCTTTATATTTACTCAAGATCAATTATACTCTTTTTTTACAAAAATCTATTACACTTTTAATAAATGAGATAACGAGTGAAATAATAAAGAATATTAATTCCTTGATACTTGCCTTTGCATGAAAAGGAAGTAAGTAATCTCATTAGTATACCAGATATTTTTTTTTATTATATGTTAAATAATTATTATATATATATAATAAAATAAATAACTATATAACTCTTCTGGTATTGCTTTCGCAGAGAAACTTTGTGTCTTGTGTCTTCGTTGAGGAGAAGCAGGTAGAAAGAAAGAAAAGAAAAGAAAATAAGGTGTGTGTGTGTGAACAAGGACGACCCCACACACACCTTTGCATCGTGTTTTTTCTTCTTTCCAAATCTTCTCCTAACTTCAATTTTTTCCATCATCTTTCGTATGCACAATTAATTTAAAATTCATCAATCTTTTACTTTTCTTCAAAATTAAATTTGACTTTTTAATCGCGTGCACTTCTACTTTCTTCCTCTCCTTTTCTTTCTTTTCTTCAAAACAAAAATTTTTTTTTTTTTTTTTACTCTTTAATAATTGGGGATTCTTCCTTATGCAAATGTCAATGATCTAATATCCTTGCTTTCTTACTCGTTTTTGAATTATTCTTCTTCAATTACATCGCACACTTCACACGTGTGATTGTAGAACCAAACAATTAACCTTTTTTTTTTATTATCATAATTCTCTCTTCAAATTGGGTTTTTTGCTGCTTCTGCAATTTTGTTCAGAGGTTAGTTACTTCTCTCTCTATTTCTTAATCTATAATTGAAGCTTTTGTTTCAATTTTGTTTAATTTAAATATTTTTCATAAAATGTTGTTTAATTTAATTTGTATATAAACCTGCAAAAAACCCTCTTTTTTATGTGTAATTTAGTTGTAGCTTTAATTTACTTGTTAATCTCTTTTTCTATGTTTGAGATTATTTTGTTTTGCAATATTTTGATTTTTGATTGTGTATACTTTGTGTTTAATGTGCAGGAAGGGACTATTATTGCATATGTACTTTGAATTTTTATGAACATATAGCTATTTGATTTATGGGTTGGCTTAGCAGAATTTTTAAAGGCTCAGACCATAAGGTTTCTGAAGGGCATTACTATAAAGATGATACAAGTTATTACTTGCCATCGACTTCGGGGGTAATAGTTAATATAATTCATAATGGTTTAGAACTTTTGTGTCTAGTGTTGGAAAATGTTGCAAGTTATTGTTTTGGAGAATGTTGTGTCTCATGTTTTGATTGGGGTTTGAATGTAGGATGTTTGGACTGAGAACGAGAATGAAGATATAGATCATGCTATTGCATTGTCTCTTGTAGAAGAAAATCAGAAAGCGAAGAATGTAAAGGGTGAGTGAGATAGCTCAAAAATATTATTGCAGTTTTTTGAAAGGGTCATATGTGTTGCTGCAGTTCAATTTTTTGTTGAATCTTTTCATTCAGATGATGGACTTCTTGCATTGGCATGATGCAGTTTGGAAAGTTCTAAATTTCTGATACTTGTTTCACATTTGTCCTAGATATTATTATTCCTGTTTTTCCATTGCCCCTTTCATCATCGATTTGTAATTAGGTGAAATTTGACATGAAATTTGTGGTCAAATTGTTTGATAAACGAAGAAACCAGTTGTTTTCTATTGAATTTCATGCTTGAATGTGATAGGCTGATAACTGATAGTAAATATGGTTGCTGTGTTTTTCTTGTTTGAAATATATGTAGTTTAACGTTTTACATTGTTAGCGTATAATATGATGATTTGGATTTCATTTATGTCCTCATTTCATGATTTACACATGTATTTAATGTTTGATATTTCTGGATTTTTCTTTCTATCTTATAGACCACAGATCACAATTAGAAGAAGATGAACAACTTGCCAGGGCTATAGAAGAAAGCCTGAATTTGGAGTCACCTCCAAAATACGGAAATGATAATATGTATCAACCAATTCAACCGATTCAACCAATTCAGCCGATTCAGCCAATTCAACCGATTCAACCAATTCAACCGATTCAACCAATTCAGTACTTCCCGATGGGTTACAGGTATGAGTTAGAGGATACATTGTGCATTACAATTCCCACTTATTTGTGCTGGTTCTGTTGAACTATTTGTTAACCAATGATCTTACGATTCATCAAGGATATTTTTGGTAGGAAGGGGCTGATGTAACTGAACTAGAATGTAACTTGCAGTTGTTATATATGTCTAGACTATTGATTGACCTAGTTAGAAAAGCTGTGGTTGTTATTATTGTTGTTGTAGACTCTTGATCATTATGAGATGAATTTATGAACAAATAACTATGAGTTCCTATGAATTAAGTTCCACATCCAAAGAAGGGATAGCTTTTGTATCATGTATGTAGGAAAAATATAGTAGAATGCTGTTATGATTTATTCTTCAGTCTAAGCTGGGTTAAAAATAGAGAATACAAGAAATTCTCTTAGTTGAATTAAGGAGAGATTTTAGGGAAATAAAAACAAAACATATCATATTATAAAACAGAAAATCTGCATTACTAAAATAAGAAATAATCACGGGTTCTCCAACAATGCACATCAGGTTCAATGCTCATAAACAAAGGGAGAAAATATCTACCCAGTAGTACATTAGAATATTAATAACACATGTAATGCAGACACAATTATGCCTATCTAATCTAATTATCTACATAATAGGATATGTGCTGGCTGCAATACTGAGATTGGTTATGGACGATACCTAAATTGCTTGAGTGCATTCTGGCATCCTGAATGTTTCCGCTGCCGTGCTTGCAACCTACCAATCTCTGATTATGAGGTGCAAGAATTTCCTTTGACCTGTCATATTGCTCATTTTAATGTTTTCATAACTGGTTTTTATTCTGTACTTAGAGTTTTATTGGTTTTACATGTACATATCCTTGCTTTTGTAGTTTTCCACATCTGGAAATTACCCTTACCATAAAACATGCTATAAGGAAAGCTACCATCCGAAATGTGATGTCTGCAAGCACTTTGTAAGTATTTCACCTTAACAACTTTTACGATGTTTCTTATTATATCTAGCATAATTTTTCTTTTCCCTTTACTATATAATATGTAAAAATGGATATGGAGAATGGAAAATGTTACTCAAATTGCAGCCTTATGTAACCATATCTTCCTCGAGTATAACCATGCTAAATGCAAATTTAGGTATTCCTAATAGTGTAAGTAGATTGTTTTTCATGGTGATGCCTTTTTCTCAATTCTCGCCACAAATGATCATGGCTCCTCTAGTAGAAGGTGCTACTGGCATCATCCTGTTTCTTCAAACTTGTGGACATTTTCTGAATCATCATGATGTTTATAACTTTTTATATGTCATGATAAATGCATGCCCATTATTTTTCATCTTGATTTCAGCTTTATATCTCATAGCCTGTTGCTGTTAATTTTTGGTAATATATATCTTTTTGACAGATTCCAACCAACCCTGCTGGTCTTATTGAATATAGGGCACATCCATTTTGGAACCAGCATTATTGCCCTTCTCATGAACATGATAATACTCCTCGCTGTTGTAGCTGTGAGAGAATGGAGGTCAGTCCAACTTAACTATTTTTATATGAAATTGTATGGATGGTGCAAAGTGAAAAGAATGTAATGAAAAATTTCTCTCTTTATATGCAGCCACAAGGGACAGGATATATTGCCCTTAAGGATGGAAGGAAGCTCTGCTTAGAGTGTCTCGATTCTGCTATTATGGATACTAACGAATGCCAGCCCCTTAATGCTGATATACAAAAGTTCTATGAAAGCCTAAATATGAAACTGGATCAGCAAGTTCCACTACTGTTGGTTGAAAGACAAGCACTGAACGAAGCAAGGGAGGGAGAGAAGAATGTGAGTGAAATTGTATTTCACCTGTTTGCAGTAATATAATTGATAATTTGATTGTAATGGCATTAAGTTGTTATGAGGAACTATTTTTGTGTGTTTCATTTTTGCTACTAATAGCTTTGAAAATGCTATTTTCTGGTGATATGTTTACCACATAATTTATATATCAACTAAATGATTCAATTTGACACACATACATGATATAAGAAATTTAAGAGCAAAATGGATACAAACAAATACATTCAGACTTCGAAGCCTTACGCTTGTAATAAGTAATACTTCCCAAGTCAAAATGCTTTAAAATATGAAGCTTCTATCCGTTGGTAGTTCACAATTAACAGGAGTGCTTTTCCTCCTTCCTATCTTTGCAGGGCCACTATCACATGCCTGAGACCAGAGGACTCTGCCTCTCAGAGGAACTCAGCACTGTAAGGTTTCCTGTTATGTTCTGTTAACATGCATATATACATATATATCAAGTGAGTTGGCTCTTTTTATAGAGTGAGAGAAGGAAATATTGATCATGTAACCATAAGTGCATGGGCAAAATAAAAAATTACTTAATGGTCACAAACCAGTTATTATAAAGTCACAATTTTATGTTTTAAAATCTTTATCGTTTATGATAAGATCTAATGGTCAAGGTTAATTCTTCTCACTTTCGTATAAAACTATCTCTCTCATTTGATATATCTCTTGTACACATAATCACATATATACATACACACATAGATACCAATGATTAGCTAGATATTTATGCTACATTGCCTTTAAACTTGATCAGATATCGAGACGACCTAGACTTGGGACAGGAAATAGAGCAATAGACAGGAGAACACAGCCATACAAACTGACTGCACGCTGTGATGTGACAGCAATTCTCATTCTATACGGTCTTCCAAGGTAATAATTCAATGTTTTTGTTGCTTTTACAACTTGTATAACAAACACAGACAAATCTAAAAGAAAAGAAGAAAAATTATTAAAGGATGAAAGTAACTGTTACCAACAGCACATAAAACCATAAAATTTAGTTTGTATCTAGTTGCATAGATTATTAGACCCAGATAATGTATTATGTTGGGCAGAAGCCGTGTATTTTTACATGGTAAACAATTCATGTCTGCTTACTTAATCTGAAAATTACTTTGCTGACTAAAATATGGTGTTAAAACCTGCAAAAGTGTAACACTTGCATTTGCTTTCCCCCTTGGTATCCATGGAGTTTGGCTTTTGTTAATGAGTTCATGAAAGGACCTTTGTGTTCTTTTGCAGTTAGGAAAGGAAGTTGATAAAAAAATAAAAAGGAATGCTGCAGCTAAGCATGCATTCAATGTTGATATTAGATTATATAATAATAATATAATAATAATTCCTCCTTGGTACGTAAGATTCCCTCGAGTATATTTGTATGTTTTTTAGTTCTTTTACTCTCGGAGCTGATCTTTTGCGAGAGATGTTTTTCCTCTTATAACATCAGCATCTTTGTTTCCATCTTTCAGTTGGCTGAATGGTTTTATGCACGAAATATGAATGCATTTCAGTTTTTTCTTTCACAGGTTGCTTACCGGATCGATTCTAGCACATGAGATGATGCATGCATGGCTGCGGCTTACTGGTACTATTTCTTTATCAATTTCATTTTGTTGGTATTCATCTCAAAAGTCGTAGCCATTCGAGCTTACATTTTCTTGGTTACCACATGTTAACTATTTTGGTAAAAAAATACATTTGAACTATTTATTCATTTTAATGGTGGAGATTTGTCACATAACATCAAACAATTTTCATTTTTTTTCATTTGGGTTAACTCTCAATTTTATTCCAACTCTGTATATATGAAGGTTTTCGGACTCTAAGTCCAGAGGTTGAAGAAGGTATCTGTCAGGTTTTGGCTCATATGTGGTTGGAGTCTGAGCTTTCTTCTGCATCAGGCAGCAATTTTGTATCAGCCTCATCCTCATCTGCATCATATACATCTAAGAAAGGTAAAAGGCCACCTTTTGAAAGGAAGCTCGGGGAGTTCTTCAAGCACCAGATTGAATCAGACATTTCCCCGGTTTATGGAGATGGATTTCGGGCAGGTCAAAAAGCGGTTCGCAAGTATGGCCTACAGCGGACACTTCACCATATCAAGATGACGGGGAGTTTCCCATATGAAGTATAGATATCTCCCATTTCAATTGATTGTTTCTCATTCTTTTTAGAGATAAAGCCTGGCTTGTTGTTATTAGAAACGGCAGCTAAGGTACTTAGGCATTAGCTTTGATGCAGTGCTGATTTTTTTTGTACTTGTAATTAATTGATACCTTTGCTCATGTATTGATTACATTGATATGATTCTTTAAATCTATTTCAATCACACGGGTTATTATTTGTAATTGTGTTATCACCTCCCAACCTCTCTTCAAATGCCAAAATTAGAGGAAAACAAAAAGAACACTTTGCTAGCAGTATCCAGTAAATTGATTCTGTTTTTCATAGGAAATTGGAGCTTATTGTGGCCCGTGACATGAATTTTTTGCCTTTTCAACTATTTTTTGTTTTGTTTCAGCACTTAATAATTTCAGGACTTAATAATAATAATAATAATAATCAGAAAACAGGAGACCATTCTGGAAAAGGAATAATGATTGGTATAAACAAATGCTAGGTAAGAAAACTTGTATTAAAGAACCTTGCTACTGTCAACCTCAAATAGGATTGTATCTGATAGAAGGATAGTTGTGGACTTCATCCAATACAAAAACCAAGACATTGGTGCATAAAAATAAAATATGTATAATATCTACAAAATAACTGTGAAAGCAACAAAAGTGCAGATTAATTGTATATCAGTTAGCCAAAACTATATCATTTCACCTCTCCAGGCTTAGGCTTTTATTGATGGTAGGTGATATCCTTTGTTGCATATCATTTGCCTGTATTTTCAGTAAGCTAGAGACTACCTCTTCAACGTTTGGTCTTTTTTCTGGTTCTTGAATCAAACAGGCTAGACCGAGTTTAACTAGCTGCAGTGCACATGCTTTCCTACAGCTTCCAATAAGGCAAGGATCAATGAACAAACTCACCTTCTCTTCTTCATTATCGTTACTAACGATATTTTCTATGATTTCATAAAGCATTACTTCTCTTCCATCTTGTTTAATAGAATCTTTGCCAGTGATCAATTCCAACAGCACCACTCCAAAGGCATAGACATCCATTTTGGTGCTGACTACCCCTGCATACAGATATTCAGGAGCCAAATAGCTCACAGATCCTACAACATATGATTTGGGACAATCAGAAGTTATCATAATTTTTGATTCTTCAGCAAGAGCTAATTTTGCTATCTTGGCCCTTAAATCTTTGTTTAGTAGAATGTTTCCACTGTTTATGTCCTTGTGCACATAACAAGGTTCTGTGAAGTTGTGAAGATACTGAAGTCCATTTGCAATATCCAGAGCAATCTGTATCCTTTTTGCCCAACTTTGATGCTCAATGGAACTATTCTTACTAAGCCACTCCCTTAAAGATCCATTTTCCATGTATTCATAAACAAGATAGAGGCAATCGTTGTTTTCACAGTAACCTTGTAGCTTTATCAGGTTGAAATGATTGATCTTTTTAAGCAAATTGACTTCTTTGGAAGCATCACCTTTCATTCTTTTAACAGCCAACACTTCCTTGCCGTTGCCAAATTCGCCGCGAAATAAAGAACCATTGATTCTATTCTTTGAACTAAAATTCTCAGTTGCCTCTGTTATTTCTTCAAAGCTATACACTTTGGAGATATGTTCAATGATTGCTATCTTCCCGCGTATCTCTTCTGAAGAAACCCCTATTTTATTCTTAACTCGATTACCTCGGTTAAAGAAACTTCCTGATCTCTTTCTGAGCAGAAACAGAAATAGAAACAGCAGAAACAAGATGACACACAGAACCAGTACTGAGGTGGCAATAGCAATGATGAGTACTTTTTTCTTTGACTTGCACTTTTTGAAACTGCAACCAGTAGCGGGTGTCATGGTTGGTGGATCATTAACAACTATGGTTGTTGAACTCACTGGTTCACTTTGCAAAGGAATCAGAACAGTTGTGAACGGATAAAGCATTTCAGTTTGTGTGGAAAAACCATTGGCATCAAGTAGATTACCAACTGCTATATTGAATCTTGTAGCAATACTTGAAATATTATCACCCCAGTTCACAGAATATGTGAGTAAATACTTGATTCCATTTGTTTTCTGATGATATGTTGGACAAGCGCATCTGAGAGGCACGTGCAACTCCATTCCTTGATGCAAATCAAGTTCACCATATGGATTCACACGCATAAGAGAATCACATGTTGACAAACCTTGAAACGTGTTGTTTGATATTGTCAAATAAGTTGGGTTTGGACCCAATATATATTTTGTTTCAGCTTGGTAATAATCATTGGTTAAACAAAAACAGTTGACAGGGACAATAACCTCTTTGCCAGGTGGGAAAACTGCGAGCAAATTGACACTGTTGATTCTCGCTAGCTCTTTCGGGTTCGACGATAAAAAGTTGGAAATTGTGGAGATGGAGTTATAAGAAGGTTTGGATTTGAATATGACAAAAGCCATGCAAGATTTGTTGAGGCCATTGCAAGTGTAAAGAAATGCAGGGGAAGGTCCCTTTTCGTCGTTATTGTTGCAGCCGAGTATAGAATTTCCTGAGTAATTCTGTTGTGCCTTGGTTTTTGATGAAAGAAGAATGATTAGTGTGAAGAAAATGAGGTTAAACACATGATGATTCATGGTGAAGTTATTTTCTTATGAAAATGAAAATTAGTTAGTGCCTAGAAGAAATAATGTATGGGAAACTTAGACTAAGCACTAATATATCAGAATAACGTGTGAGAAATTAAAAGACATAGTCTTTATCATTTTATTAATATTATTATACTATATTATATTATGTAGTACATTATATAGGCCCGCAGCTTCTACTACATTGGTCTGTTAGTTGTTTTTGTAGATGGATTATATAAATCGGGTCATACTTAAATTTAATTGACCAAGTTTGAGGTTTACGTCATAGATGAAGAATTATATGGAAATTCTTTTCACACAGACAATGAATGTATTAAAATATATAGCCACTTGAATTAGTTTGTTCAGAAATTAAAGTCATAATATTTTTGTTCATTTGAGAACAAAAATAGAAACGACCATGTTGTATTTTATTCAAGACCTTATGATTAATCAATTTATTATATCATATGCTATGATTGAGCCTCTGGAATTGGTTCACTGTCACAGGTGAGCTGCAGCTTTCTTCTGCCTGCTTCTACTGTCATGATATAATCGGCTTTTCTTGTTTCTTTTTTCATTTATTTATGAAAAGATAGCATAGAACCTTGATATTAAAAGGTCAAATGTTAAATATATAAAGCCAAATAAGTCACTAGCATTGAAGTGTATGTTATTATTGTACCCAATTACAATTATAACTGAAAGTTAGTTATAGTTTTGTTAGTAGCGGACGATATAAAAATATAATATGATATCATAGCTTCTTTTACAAATCGATTTTGTAAAAATAGCTTAAAATTGTTCCATTGCAGCATCTCTACTCCTTCCAAAATAGATTCTCTAAGACAGATGGGAATGTTGCATCAACATTGTCATGCACAATTTAATTCAAACACAATTATTAATTACTGTATTTTTTACATCTTAAAATAGAACCACAAACAATCTCGGGATGTAAACTTGTGTTGTGGGATACCTCCGATTTTTGTATCCGAACACAATTAAATAAATAGTCTAAATATAGATATCTAATGATAACCAACACATTCAGACAACAATTTAGCTTCCAAACAACATTGTATGAAACAAGTGGGTAAGTATTCCAGTCTCTTAACTATTTAGAATAGAGTTGGAGATTCCATATGAAAAAAATATTTGTTGAAAAATATCAACTCTAAAATAAATTTCAGTTACATCGAGATATTGATCTCTATATGCATATTGTTGGGTGGGCTGGCGCTATATATATAAAAAAAGAGACAACAAAAAAATATTTAAAAAAAAAAAAAAGAAAGAAGAAGTTAATAGCTCCAAAAAGTAAATTATTATTGGGGCCATTTTCAGAAATAAAAAAATAGAAAAAATTCCATAAGACATGTATGAACAAAAAACAAGGGGTGTGAATAAAAGAGTCTATTTGTCGACGCCGCCGGCCCATTAGCCTATAATGAATTATTGTGAAAAAATAAAATAAAAAACTATATCGCCCACCGTGGGGCTCGAACCCACGACCACAAGGTTAAGAGCCTTGCGCTCTACCAACTGAGCTAGACGAGCTTTTTGTTGTTAAATTAAATTTACAAAATATATAGCTTTAAATAACTTTTCCTATAGTCTTAAATATTTTCAGTTTTTAATTGTATTCAGATTTAAAAAAATTAAGTATTGTATGAGCATTTTCAATTTAAATATAATAATATTTTTGGAATGTTTTGTTTTCTAAAAGAAAGACGAATTTTAAAATTGTTATTTTATTGAAGTGTAATGTATGTTTAAAAATGTGTGCAAAAGTTTGACTTTCATGTACTGTTATTCAGAAAAAATTTTAATCAATCACGTGTGTGTTAGAAGTATTGATGATAAAAATTAATTTTATTAATTATCTGATCGTTATAATTAATTGAACATATAAAAAAAATTTATGAGAGTGTATAAATTCGAACAATAAACTATATTATTCATTTAACTATAATGGTATCTTGTCAACAAAAATAACAAAATTATGATTTATTAATTTTTTTTATCTAGTTTGATATATTTCTGAACTACCTCCGACTACTTTCATTCAAAAGAAAAACAAAATACTATTATTATAATTTTTTGTGTATAAAATTAATAAATTGGTTAAAATTGGACCATAACGTTTATGATCTTATTTGGATAGAGTTTGAGTTAGTTTATCAAAATAAATAAATAAATAAGAAAGTTCGACTGGAACTAACTGTTTAGATTGTTGTCTTTGTTCCTAGGATATACTAAAATAAATTAGAGGAATGTTATTTGTCTTACGAAAGAGTCAAGAAGTAAAATTGGTCAACAAAAGAGATCCTACTAACTATACATAGATAGTTTGTAAATTTAAATAATTAGTTTTAACTGTGTCAAGTATCTTCGTGATACTATCGTGATGCATTTTTGTGATATGTATTATCCATTAAATAACGATACTAATTTTTTTTCTTATTTGTCTTGACGGTTATTAAAATTTGGAGTCCCTCTTATGTTAATTAATGAATTATTTTTTTCTTATAAGAAAATAATATTAAAAATTTAATTGAACTGTTTATCTTTTTGACAGAATTGAACTGATTACATTTCAAGAAAAAAAAATTGATCTGATCATATTGATGACTCATTTATCCACTTTAAATTTTTTTATAAATGAATTGTATGGGTAGGCTCATAAAAACCCAATAACCTATAGATCTTTATGATCAACGTGGAACGTATAGATCTAGAAAATCCTTTAAAAGATAATTATATATCGACGTCGGTAAAAGAATACAAAAATTTAAGTATAATAAAAACAAAAATGTCATAGAATTTTTATTATTTTATAGACACAAGCCTAGTATAAAATATAAATACTAGGAAAGTAAGAGGACAAAGATTAGTGAATATTGTAGAAAGTAGAAACTAGACAATAGGACATAAATATTCATAGCCTATGATTCTATGTAAGACTCCGTATATAACTAATTGTACAGTACTGCCTATGTACTTGTTATTGTTATTATTATTATGATTATGATTATGATTATGATTATCCTATATAGATATTTATTGAAATTTAATCATATTTAATTGTGTAATGAGATATCAATTTTTTTGTTTCCTAATAGAGATAGACAATGAGTGAGAGTGAGGAAGCACCCGAGAAGTGGGACTCAACAACTAAACTGTATCCATATTGTGTAGTACAAATCATGTTACCCACTCATAAGTACTTTCTTTCCACTTACGCGTTTATCTTCTTGCATTAATTTGACATTTCCATTTTCTATTATCTAACCTTTTGCCTTTCTCTCTCCACCGACCCTATCTTCGTTTTTTTGTCTTGTTTCAATTACATTAAATGTTGGGCGATTTAGGAATATGCAATGTTTATTTTGTGATTCAGGTGTAAGAGTTAAGAAGTAAAATAATAAAAATGTTTATTTATGACATCAATATGAAATTATTTGTTATATTATTGAGATATATAAAAATTAATTTGTTTGATAAAAATTTATAAGACATTAATTTTAATATATTCGTTGACTTATAAAATGATTTTAAATTAATAATAAATTTTATAGATATAGTCTATGTCATAATAGTTTTTAATCTAATGATAAATTTTATAATATAGATATTAGATAAAAAATTTATTACATGTATCATATCTTCGTTTGACCCTTTGAGAATTGATCATTTCTCTAGTACTACTAATATTAATTATTGCAAAAAAAGAAATATTGGGGCCATTTTATTTTATTTCAATACAAATCTATT
>JBBPBQ010020324.1:50382217-50424277 GCA_037974755.1 Cicer yamashitae | reverse complement strand
AATAATCTAGTATTTTAAATTAAACATCAATAAATTTAATCATTTTATCAACTTTATCAACTTTATTAAAAGTTTTATGTTTATATTGGTGGTACAAAAGATTAGTCAATACAAAAAAAATTCATTGATTTTGATGGATGTTTCCTAAATAGATATTTTGATAGAATGATTGAATTGATTGACATTCTTTAGTAAGAGACTAATTTGTTATTTCTTAAATCGAGAGATTAAATTGCTATATAAGTATATTACAATTTTTAGAACCAAAATGTTGATTTAACGATATTTTTATGGATTTAAATTATATATACCTTCAATGTACGTATAAGTATTTTTATATTATGAATCAATCATAATATCATATTATTATACAACTAGTTATGATTTGTCGATAATGTAAATTTTTTTACACCAACATTGCACGAAAATTAATATCATTTTTATTGTAGGAATAAATAATATTATCTCGTTCTTAAGTCTTAATTCAATTGTTAGTTGTCAATATTGTTAAATCGAATGTTTTGTCCTGAGTTTGAACATGAGACATTGCAATTGTGTGAAAATTTACAGTGATATTTATCATATCTTCTTCAAACAAAAAAAATGTTACCTCTAGTGACATTTATAATATAAAAAACAAAAACAAAAATATAAAAATCAAAGTACTCATTAATTGTTTTAACTTTATAATTAATTTTTTTTGTCAATAGATGAAATTGAAAAAAAAACTCGCACACAACTGCGAAATCTCGAATTCGAACAGACACATAATATCTAACCTAACAATATCAGTATTCGTCAATTGACTTAATTCATACAAATATTTTATGACTACTTTTTACTATATACACTTGTAGAAAATTGTGAAACATTTAATACACACGCTAACAATATGAAAGGGACAAATATTTTAAATTAGGACAAAAAAATTAATTTAAATAATAAATAAACGTTAAAAAATATAATATTTTTATATAGATAAACAATTTCTATAAAAATTAAATTATAATTATGACTAAACTGAGTAATATAGGAAGCCCTTAAATTAAGTATGTCCTTAAAGATTAAGCACGTCAATTATTTTGTCACTTGGATTAGAAATTTAGAAATGGAGAGTACTTTATGTTAAAGTAACAGTGACATAAGACTAGTAAAGAGCATAAGTGAAGGTAAACATGTAACATATTAATATGCTATATTATATTGCGTTGTTCTTAAGGCTAGCTTCGCATTCATTGAAGGCACATTCAATGTTGTTAATGCTTCATGGTCATCGTATTTAATTTTATTATATTTTTATTTTGTGCTTCTTGTAAATGGGGCAACCGTCACGTATTCATCCGAAGACTACGCAGCAACCGAATCTTCCATTCATGGAAATACTTTTAATTACTTTCAAACGGGAAACTGAACATAAGAATCTACTTGTAATTTTTTTTTACATGAATCGTCTTTTCAATGCAATATTTTTCTTTTAATTTTATTATTTAAATAATTATTTACATCATTCTCAATTTAATCTCTTCCATTTTATTAGATAAATTTAGTAAACCTACTATTAACCTCTTCATCTAATAAATATTTCATTTGAATTATACACAATTTAAAAAAAAAAAAAAAACAAGACACCATTCTCTCACTTTAATTTTTTTTACAAAAAAAAAAATATTAAATTTGTTAACTATTAATATTTTCTAAATTTACCTTTCTTATAGAATTTCTTTTTCTTCCTTAATTATAATATTCTCTATATATACAAAAAAGAAAAAAGAAAAATTATAAAGATCAATAAGACTTATTCAGTGTGGACCGTGGTATTTTAAAAGTTTATTCTTAAAGTAGTTTTGACATTGAATTAAATGCTTTCACACCTACTAACATAAAAAATCAATTGCATTTTATATATATATATATATCTTGCATTTATAGTGAATATGAAAGTGTATAAAAGACATTTTTTTTAACTAATGTATAAAAGGCTTTAAGTAATAAATACATCTTAAAATTTGTATATTCTTTTTATATTTGCGAGTGAAAGTTTCTCCCAAAATTATTTATATAAAGGACTAAATGGATATCCTCTAAAGATATTTAATATGTTGAGATGTATGTTTGATTTCGAGATATATCTTTTTTTATATCAGTGTGTAAGTTTCACTGCTTGATTCTTTAGAATAAAAAAAATGTAATAATTTAATAAAAAAAGTTATAGTAAAGACGGAAAAATATTCTAGATCTTATATTTAGAAAGAGGCAGAATTAAATCTTATAATAATCATTGATCTTGAATTTTTTTTAAATGGACCCACTAAATCATGTTAGTCTATCATAAATTTGATGAGAAACCAATACAAACAATATTGCAAGGCATGTTATTAGTCTTTTTTCAATAAATTATTTATTTTCAAAGTAATTCGTATACATTAATAAGACTAAAATAAAAGTGATTCTCATATAATATAATATAATATATAAGTCATTTTTTTGGTGAATTATTGTTATTGTAAAAAGATTGCACACATATGTTTAATCATACCACACTGCAAAGTTAGTTGTTAAAAAATTCTTAGAGCTCTATACTTTTTATCTATTCAGATGATCTATTTAGTTATGACTTATATCTTTTTTTTTAAGATGAATATTAATTGACATGAAATACTATCTTGTGAATTTTCTCCTATATGTGAGATACGTCAAGGGGATCTTTATCTCTTTACCTTTTTGTGCTAGCCATGAATAGTTTTAGACATGATATTCTTAATGCAGTGCTCGATGACTCTCGGAGACCTCTAAAATTTGGTCATAGTGGCCCTACTTTGTTGATGACATCCTTCTTGTGGTTGAAGCTTCCACATACCAAGTCATGAAGATTAACGATGTTCTTGATACTTTGTTAGTAATGTTCTGAATATTGAAATCACGAATGATATTGAGCACTATCTTAGGGTTCTTGTGATCATTTGGAGTAGAAAAAAAAAACTCATATGTTTTAATTATTGATAAGGTCAAAAGTAGGTTTACATGGTGGAAATCTAATTATCTCTTTGTAAATGATCATATTAATCTCACACAAATTTGCATTACGAGTTTCCATAATCATGTCATGCATTCAACAGCAATTCATATTTTAGGTTTACATGCTATCAATATCAATATCTTTTCATTTGATTTTACTCATGAAATATTATTTCATAAGTAAAAAATACTAATATTTTATTATAAAAAAAAAATATTAGTATTTTCGTTTTCTTGATTTGATTTCTATGTTATATTTAAATATATTATTTAGCCTCTTCCCATTCATAAAGTATATGCGAATGGATTAAGTTTATATTTATTTATTTATTTTACTAAATATTTTATATTTATATCTATCTACTCATGAATGCAAAAAAAATATTATATGTCTATTCTTGCGGAAGGCAAATGTCAATGCATTTTCAAGCTGATCTATACAAGTCAGAAGAATTAAAACAAGCTTTATATTTTAATTAAAGTTACTTTACCTCAATCAATATCATCCTTTGCTTATAGATTCAAACTCCTTCAACTATTGGCTATAGACTAGGCTAATATAATATATGAAGAAAATGGGTTCTCACATTGATCCACGTAGGGGCTTGAGAGATAGTTTTACTCAAGATTGAGAGATTATTAGGAAATATTTTAATAAATTGAAAAGAGATATTGTTATATGATATAACATGCTTGATTTATGTAGCTGATCGAGTTTAATAGGGAAACAATCCTCGATTTGTTTAATTAATTTCTTTTTTATAATTCTTTTTTTGAAAAAGTTAAAAATATATTAACTAACTTAACTTACCACAAGATATATCAAGAAAAAGAACATGAATACACAATGTACTATACTACAAAGAAAAACTCTACATAAACGATCCTGCGTCTACATAAATTGCGACATCTTCGAAGGGACCACTTTTTATATAATTAAACATAAAGTTAATTATCTTCCACCAACCATAATTTTTTTCCCTGGTCTATAATTTAGAATGTGAGACACGAGATCCTTAAACTAATATTGTTCTATACAGTCCACTTATTATTATTAAATAGGACGTACGATTCTTGTTTTATAAACCTTTAAAATATAGTATAATAATTACAATAAAATTCAGTGAAGAGAACCATGAAAGGCAACACGTAGTTTGCAAGTAAATTGACGTTTTAGCTATAAAGGAAAAAGCTTCCGAACCTTTTGATCACGTTGACACATTCCAACTTCTTCTTAAATATATACTATTAAAATTAGAATTTAATTTATATATATCAGAATTATTAAGTGAGAGGAGTTTTAAAATAAGAAAGTCAAAGAATTAAATTAAATATTGATTATATAATTATATATGAATGATTATGATTAAAAGTTAAGTGACATGATCACTTAAAAAAGCTACAAGAATTTTTACTCTAATCTTAATGATTTATGATTTGATCAATAACTAATTATCATTTTTTTCGTTTTCTCTTTATAAAAATCATCTCATTTGAAATGCTTACTAAACTTATATGTGGTCAATTATATCAAATGAGATGAGAAAATAAAAAAATATAATTATTAATTATCTATCAAATCATAAATGATTAAAATTAAAACAAAACATCATCCAACATCTTTAATTAAACATCAAAATTTAGCTCTTTTATTATCTGACTTTAAAACAAGAGTTTCTCTCATTTGATACATCTTTTTATAATCTCTATGACCAACACCAAACCATACCTTACACTTTTTGTTATATTAATTCTTAAAATATTCTCTTCAAATAATATACGGTGAGATGTGATCGGTGCGTGTGTAATTTTTGTTTTTACAGTGATTTGAATATTAATTAAACTCATATTATTATAATTAATCATCCTTCAATCCTTTGAGGAGTCAAATTAAAATGGTACGAAGCTTCCCGCATAAGAGGAGAACATATTTATTCCAATGGTAGAATTAAGAAAAACTTTGTATAGTATTGAATAACAACAAAGGTTTGAATTAAGGTTGATAATAAAGCGCATGCTTTTAACAAAGGATTGGAAGACAAGTGTTTCTGTTTTGAACCCCAGCAATTAAATTGTTTTTTTCCATATGTACATTTTGTTTGTTTCTCAAAAAGCAAATGCTATATTTTAAGAAAAATTAGAGTGTAAAGCATCATATATGATAAAATTATATTTCAATTTTATTAGATATTCAAAAATATTACCATACAACATTTTAATAAATTTTTTGAAGACTAAGCCAAAAATCAAAGAAATAAGTATGTATAATCCTACCTCATAAAAACATTTTTCTAAAAAATTCAAAGAGAAAAAAATTAAAGTGGAAAAAATAGAGTACAATATAATAAAATAATAATTATAAAATTTAAGAAAATAATTAACTAAAACAGAAAATCTATAATAATTATAATAAAAATCATTTCAAATACAACCAACGAAAATTCCACTAAAAAATCAACTAGTGTAAAAGTAAATGCTATACATATGATGAATCCAAAGTTTTTTCAAATATAAGATACCACCGCCATAAGATTCACATTGGAAAAAAGAAACACGCTTTGTGATGACCTCACAAGAATCTTAAAAGCCATATGAGGTGAATGAAGTTGTAATTTCCAAGAGTTTGTCTACATACAAAATTAATACACTCTGTCATAGCTCAGCTACATACTATCCCATACTTTCCGATTTACATTAAATTTTAATCTTACCTTAGTTCAGAATATGTAATTGTCGGTGATATACCCCTGAACAATTCAATTAATAGTTATGGTCATGCGTACTTTCAGGGTCTATGTAGCAGCAAAATTAATTTCAGAGTAAACCATTCAAATGGTTGTGAAACGCTCTCAATTTTGTCTTCCACAATATAAATATTTTAATTTGATTATTAATTTTCTAAAACATTTATCACATTTATTTTTATATAAGTGTCTATTACTAAATTCGGTGAAAGTTAATGTCACGTTCTTTAAGTGAAATTTTGACAATTACAATAATCTTTGATTTTGTAAGACACTCGAGCCGGCTCCACGTGATTTAATGTATAGGTAATGACCTCTATTTTGATTTAGAGATTTTTTATTTATTATATTATACTACATACAATTGAAAAAAATACCACATAGAAGACTAAATTTTTGATCCACACAAAATTAATGCACATATATATTACACAATAAACAAAAATAATCGTCGACGAAGTTGGACCTGTCAAAAGAAATTAAACTATCACAATATAGTAAATTTGTGTTGGAATCTTCTCTAGAAGAAGTATCTATATTTAATGAATGGGTCTCAAATAAAATTATCTAATGAAGGGAATCTGAGATATAATATCCAATAATCAATTATGTAAAATTATGTTGTTATTTTATATTTAATTAATTTTTAAATAATTTAAATTTTAAGTTGATTTTGTCTTAAAATACCGGTGCCCAACCAAACTTGTAAGTATCTAAAAAATTAGCTAATAAAATAGGCGGTTATTCATCCACCTCTCAATATTTATTCAAAATGTGAAAAAACACTATTATAATGGAGCCTTCGGTAATATTATTAATCCTATTTTTTACTACTGAATTATAAAATCTAAGAAATCCGTCGATAATTGGGGCCAAAACACCATCGCCTTAAGAAAAATACTACATATCTATTGTTTTCACTACTAAATTTTTTGAATCATCCCTCGTAAAACACTCTCAATTTAGCTATTAGAATGCATATTTTCCAATTAATCTTTGACCCTGTAAAATATTTCTCAAAATCTATCCAATTAATCTTCGACACCTTAAAATGATGAAGTATTTATAAAGAGGGCAATTTTAGATCGAAACACTTTTATCATTTATCTTCTTCTTCTTGATACTATTTTTTTTTCTCTATAACATTGTGGACTCAGGACTATGAAGAAAACAATTTTTCTTCCTCCCATAAACATCGCTACACATGTTCTCATAAAATGCGTAGACTTTTTAAAACGGTGAGATCAAACTATATTAAGACTCTAAACAACACATAGAATTCATAATCATCTTAATTTTTTTTACAAAAAATATTCAATGAAAAAACTGAAATTAGAGCAACCATCATATCAATCAAACCAATTTAAATCAAAATCATTATCATTGTTATTTTAAAAGGTTAGAGGACATAATTGCTCTCTTTTTTTACAGTTTCAAAATATTTTGTATTATTCAATCTATGATTAGGACTTTTAATATTTCACTTAAGGAACACATCGATCATCACCATCCACAACATTTATTAATGAACACATTAATACAAGAATGAATTTGAAAAATATTTTACTAAATTGAAAAATTCATATTCTCAAAGAAAGACTATTTGAGAAGCGATTTACAAAATAAAAAATCAAATTAAAATATTTATTTATATTCTCACAGACTAAATTAAGAGCACCCTACAAAATTAAGAATATTTTAGTAGTTTATTCATTAATTTTACTGTACAAATTTAAATTTTATGCCACAAGTTGTTAATTTCTTCCTCTGTGTGAAAATGTTCAGAAAATTTCTTGAGCAAATTATCTAGTAATCAAAGTTTGGTAATTCCACTTGATGACTTGGTTTTGTTTTTATTGAATAAGGACACCCAATTAAGTATTTTTGGTTTTAACTTCTGATTTTCACAACAAAAAAAAAGGGTCATGCCAATCCTAAATAAAAGTGGTATCATGATGCATGTGGAAAATGTAACTATAAATAAATAAATTGCATGAAAATTTAAGCATACATAGACCATAAACTAGTATGTATACAGTAAATAAAATCATTTACATTGAAACAGTGACAAAAAAAAAATTGATAAATAGTTATTTGTCGCGCATATTTTAAATATTATGCACTATAAACAACTATTTACGGTGCAAGATTTGATATTTTTTTTCATCGAATTTGATCTATTTAAGCTGAAGTATATTAAAATCAATATTTATCATAATGAAAGAGAAAGAAGGAAGTGGATCAAAGATGAAAAGTTAATGGTCCTAAGGGAAAATATGAAATGTAGTCTTTATCATCACCTACTAATAATCCCAAACGAACAAGCCATGTGACAAAAAGAAGAATTTTTAGATTCTTCTTACACTTAAGGCCCATATTAACATGTAACATAAAAAAGGACAACAAATATCCAACAAAAGAATCAAATTATTCTCGGGACATAAAGTAAAAAAGAAACACAAATAAATTAAAATACAAGTCGTGAAAATGATGTCTTTAAAAAAGTTTGAACTTTTTAATAAAAAAAAAAAAGAAGGATTTTAATATTAATTTCGATAATAATGAATGCTTATTTATTTTGTGGTCAGAATTAAAGTAAAATTTAATTAATAATTATTTCATTAGAAGATCAAATTTAAATACTTTTAACTAATTCGATCTTAAACGAAATTTATCAACTATTTAAGTCCAGTTATATTTTACGTCAATCCTAGTTTTTTATTTTTTATCTATAGTATGCCAATCCCAGTTTATTTAGCATTATAATATTTTCGTCACATATATTCATTTATATGCGGCAATAATTAAAACAAAACTACTACAAATTATTAAAATTTTACATGTTGCAGCGACTACGCTCACACTTTGATCGCATAGAGAAGAAATTAAAAAAGATGAAAGAGAGTGTGAGAAGATAAAAATATGTGAGAAATGAAGTAAAAGTTTGATATTGTTTAATATATAAGAAATAAGAATAAAATAGAAGAGAGAAGTATAAAGTTATTTCTTCCCTTGTTTGGTTGAGTAGAAAGTGAGAAGAGAGAAATGGTAATTTTACAGATATTGACAAAAATATCCTTTTTTTTACAAGTAAAATACTTCAGGCATCTCGATTCCAAATCTACCCATCACCGCGAATGGCGGTGCAAGCGGTGGCTTGAATGTAGTGGTAGTGTCGTGGCCAAAACACTACAACGCTGTGGTGGTTAACGACACCGGTGATGGTAGCACAAGCTTCCAACCTCCACCTTCTATGCTTTCATCTCATTGAAAATCTTGCAATATTCTCTCATCAACAGTTGCAATTTTTGTTAGAAATAGTTCTCCATGTATTAGAAATTTAACTTCAATGTTCAACCATTTGTTTCAACACCTATATACCTATTACTTTAACATGCTCTATGGAGTGCATATGAGATTCAAATCTTTCATCAAAGTTAGAGGAAGAAAAAGGCACACGAGGGAGAGGAAGTGGTAAAGCTTTCATGTCAAGAGAAAAAAGAGAATACAAGGACAATATAAGAATTATAAATTTTGTGAGAGCATTTCTCTACTATCCAATCAGGAGAAGTTACACATCTTTCCTCTCTTCTCTAACTCTCTCTGCTCTAATTCTATCAAACCAAACACAAATCCTCAAAATTATTACTAGAATCATTTTTTTTTAATATGCCTAAAGTTTGTTGGAGAGTCTTAACGGATGGAGGGAGCATATCAATATACAAGGAAGTTAGTTTAAATAAGTTTTGTTTTGAATAGGCAAAATTTATTGAATTAATAAGATAGTAACAACTTTGGTTTAAATAACTTGTAAACATATCATAGAAAGTGGTTAGACTAAATGAAATGAGTATTTCAATTTTTGAAATTGTAAACGTCGATCAATTTAGCATCTGAAATTTGTGAAATAGAAATTTAGTCTCTTAAATTGAAAAACATTGTCAATTTAGACATTGTTTCACATTTAACACTACAATATTAAAGGCTCAAGCTGGGTCTACGAATTGGATTGATTTTTTTTTTTTTTATGGATAAAAAGAGGGCCAACGCCGGAGGAAAAGAAATCAAAAATTAATAATCAAACAACGAGTAGAGACTCTATCAGGATCTGCTAACAAAAAATGTCTAAATTGAGCTGGAAATAGCTATTGACCTAAAAAAAGCCCGACAAAGCTCGTACACAAGCAAAGAAAAACCACCTTCACAACCCATATTTGCCATTATATCAGTACAAGAGTTAGCTTCGCAGTATGAGAGGCAGTCAAATTAACGATTGTTTTACTGATTTTTGGGACTTTCTTCTCCACGGTTAGTCACTTTTGTTATGTTTTTCTTGGCTTTGGCCCCATTTGCCTTGCTTAATATATATAAAATAAAATAAAATAAATAAAAAAAAACTAATAACACTAAATCGCAAGTCATTTGCATTAGAGCAACAACAAAAATGAATGGAAAATAAATAAATAAATAAATAAATAACTCCTATACCAAGCTTCTGTCAAAAATAAATAAAATTCTGTTCCAAGCTTTGCAAGCTCAGTTACATCCCTTCAACCTGCGAAGGCTAATCCATGACAACCATTAAAAGTCAAAAATCTAAGCAAATCAAATTGATTGCAATAACAAGGTTTGAAATCCAAGGGACAGAGGTAGTAGCTTTTTCGCTCTATAGAGGAGGCACATTACTGTGACTCTTTCAGAGATCGAGAATGCAGAATTGAGCTCAAGGTAGCACAATGTGCAAAATGGCAGTACAAATTTTCACATACCACTGCTGTACTCAACACCCTTGTAACGATAGGCATCAGGAATGATTGTTTGCTAATGAATCCTGTACACAGAAATTTTTCTCGGGAGATAATGATCATTGTATAAGAGAAAAATGTACAACAGAGAGCTGTAGAGGGTATAATAAGCTAGGATTGAATGGTTGTGTTTAAATTTTTAAGGAGTTCAGGGAACTCTACTAATGCCAATACTATCATAAAAATGTTTAAACCTAATGCAATATGAAATAGGCTAGAATCTCTGCACATCAATGTTTAATCCTGATGTATACAACCTATGAACAGGTAAAAAAGTGCAACTAGTTTCAAATCCTTGAATCTATACATATATCATTCATATTCTATTTCATTCTTCATACTAAAATAGTAAAACACATCATAAAAACAATCTAAGTATAAACATCAATAATGCATACACTTGCCCTCATCTATAATAGTAAAAAGAGCAACCTAGTAATGCTATAAAACTCCCGCTGTTATGACTTACAGGGAAGGGCCAAACCCATTGTAGGTCTATTATAGGCAGCCTTACCTTACATTTGCAAGAGGCTGATTTGAACATGTGACTTGCAAGTCAGTCACATGGAAGTAACTCTAACCATTGTGTCAAGTATTCCTTTCTTAAATCCTAAAATCTAAAAGAGCAGATGAATTAATAAGCTTAACCCTGATGAAATAATAAAGTTAATGGATACTGTAAGCACAAAGCAGTAAATATGTAAATGATTTCTTATTATAAGATGACCACAGCAACATGTATTTAACTGAGAAAACCAAAACTGAGGAAAAAGCTATAATCTCAATAACCATCTCACAGGTATCTATCCTCAGTAAATAACCATCAGACTAACATCTATATCTGCATGTGTTTTCATGAACTTGCAATGAAATTTTGCACAAGGTTGCATATCAAGATCGATAAACTAAATAGAGACAAACTACAGGTGTAACAAGAGAGTATGGATATGAACAACCTCCATAGTTACAAAATAATAACGAAAAAAAGGCACACGGGAAGATTGATAAGAGCTTAAGTTTGGTTCTATCAGAAGTCTGAACTGTATCCAATCTATTGCCAAATAAAAGCAAGTACCACACAAAAAATAACAAACATCAGCAGCCTCTTCAGATAATAATCTTGTTGGCCTTGACCTGTGTGAAGAGGATATCTATGAACATGGCCACCATGAAATGAATTAGAAAACCCATAAGGGAAACCAGCTGCTCCACCATACATGGCCCCACCGTGAAATCCATGCAACTGAAAGTTAAATAAGGATGGTATAAAACCACCAAATCCTGCAGAAAATGTGAAATTCCCAAACCTTGCAGTTGCTGCTGGTGCAAATCCTCCCAATCCACCTGTGAATCCAAATCCATGTTGAGAAAAAGGATTTGATTCGGGTGGAGGAGCAGTCTCCGGTCTCTGACCGGCAGGACGATGAGGGATATTAACACCAGGAATAGACTTTGATCTCGGATCAGTTGATGTCTTTCCTCTCCCATATAAAGGAACTAACTTCTCCTCCTCAATCATTGCCTTACACACCGGACATTCCCGTGACTGTGAGTGAAAGTGAAGCCATTTGTAAAGACAAGGCCAACAGAAAAGATGACCGCACAAAGTAATTATAGGATCTTGTGCTAAGTCAAAGCAAATGTTGCATTCAAAATTTCCAGCATCATTGTTATTATTGTTGCTTGAGTAGGGAGGGCTTGGGGGTGACCTACTTGTTGATTCCCCAAACCCACTTGCCATCTGTAAAATAAAATCCCAACTTCGTATTATATATCACAGTCCTTGCACATAAAAACTTAATTCTACCTAAAAACATTAGATCTAAGAGGTCATATAAGTATTTACAATATTGCCGAGTCAAAATTTTAATCACTATTGTTTCAACTTTCATAGCAAAACTCCAGTAGGTTAAGTAATCTATAGTTTCATTTTCATACATAAGATGAAACCAGTGAGATTAAAATTGAAGTTAATAATTGAATTTAAGCAAACTAATACAGATTCTTAGGGCACAGGACACACATAAGAAAAATTTAGGCGAAAACAACAAAACCTAAAATTTTGTGAGAATTTAACAAAATCGACACGGAATAAGACCTAATTCAAATTGAAATAACCACAACCCTAACTAAAATTTCAATTTAATCAATATAGCGAATTAGACAGCGATTTTATCAAACAAAAATTGAAATTCTCTAAATTGACAAAATCAAGGTTTATATAGGTTAAAGATAATTTGAAAATGGAATTGCAAGAGAAAACAATAATCGAAGATAGAAGGGATTAAGGAAAAAGTTACGAACCTGAAGAAACAAAACGGTGATAAAACGATGGATCGTTCAAGTCAAAACCTCGAAAGAGAAAGTATATGAATTATTATGAGGTATTATTATTATTATTTGGTTATTGTTTTGATTTTTCACGTGAAAATTAAAAATAGTAGAAATTGCGAAAGGGTAAAAGAGAAACAACGTCGAAGGTAGAAAAGGAAATAAATGACTCCTTTCTGGTTTTGTACCCGCGGAATCCTAACAAGAAAATATACTTTTATTATTTTAAATTATTTATTTTAAGAATATTATTATTAATAAGTTATATTGTGCAATTAAAATCTCATGATGTATAAGTATAACATCTATTAAAATAAATTAAAAATTAAGAGTTTTTAATATTGATAACTTAAAATTAGTATGTTGCCAACGTGTTAATGATGATACCATTGACCGGAAATTCCAAGTAACATCTATAATCCACTCTTGCCATGGAAACATCTGAGTTGGGCAAATAAAATGTTACGAGACCTACCCTTCACCATCTTTGAAGACCTACCATTTCTCTTCAGCCCGGGCAGAAAGAAACACGTGCAGAGAATCATCGTTAACGGTGTTGATAGTGTAAAAAATAAATTGAATCATATTATATTAATAGTTTGATTCACTTTCTAAAATCTAATTTGAAATTGATTTATAAATATAAATCACTTTAATATTTTGAACAACTTTTTAGTTAAAATCTGTTTTGATTTAATTTTTCAGAAAATTCTATCGAAAAAAAACAAAGTTTTTAATTTTTCCTAAGAAAAATAAATGTAAAAGATTTTTTGATACATAAAATTTTGAGATAAAAAGTTCTGATTATTTTTTGAAAAAAGAATTTCGAAATTATATTGACAAAATATTTTTCGATTTTTTTCAGGAAAATTTTTTCTGAGAAAAAAATTTTCAAAAAATAAGTTTCGATTATTTTTTGAAAATTTTTCAAAAAAAAAATGTTTTCGATTTTTTCTCAAATACTTTCCAAGAAAAAAATGATTACAAATAATTTCTATATTTATTTTGATATTTTTTCGAGATAAACAAATTTTGAAAATTGATTTTTGAATTAAGTTTAGTTAATTGATTTGTTTTAAATGCATGGTTCAATTCATGAATCATTTAATTAGTTTAGTTTTTTTTTTGTGGAGTGCAATCCAATTTATCAATATAGTCCAAATAATCATATATTTTGTACACCTCTAATCATAACACATCTTGATGTGAACGTTGTCAGTGTGACCTCACACCACTCTAAATATTATTGTTCATGTACGTCTATCGCAAGTACTCTCACTTAATCATATGTTGAATTGAGCGTTAAAGTGTTTACGTTTTACGAGTATTACTCTTTCATCGAAAAAACAAAATGTTATCCTACCGAACTACTAGTGTGTCCATCCTTGACCCACTCCAAATAAGTGGTGATTTTTACTAAATTTGTTTCAAATTATCTAAAAAGTGCATTGCGCAATAATTTATTTGCTATTGATATGCATATCAACAATGGAAAGCACGAGGAAACAATAGAAACATAATTCAGAAAGTAATTGATGAGCATAACATATATAATTGATGAGTTTTCTAATCTCATTCGAAAAATAATCAAAATTACAAAGGTAAAGAATTACCAAACAATTAATGAGCAATGTGGTCATACCAAACAGTAACATCTCTCTCATTTTTTCTCTCTTCACGACTTTCTTCAAAACAAAGTACACCCTTCAAGACTCTGAGGAAAAACAGGATGCTAGTTTTTGAACTCAAATCTTGCTGTAAATGAATCAATCTCTTATTTTAGCATTTCTTTCACTCATCATAACCCATGGATCAACATTTGACTCTAACAACAATTTTTAACTTTATATTTTGGTTTTGGACTTTCAGCCCAACTCATCATTTTAAATATAATTTTAATATTTTATTTACTATTGGTTTTGATTTTTTATCTTAAATTTTGATCTTTTATAAGTGATGTATGTTGATTTTTGTCACAATTATATCAAAATTATAACATCTAGTAATTGATATATTTTCTAACAATCATCAATATGTATCTAATAAAATATTCTTTCAAAAGAAGATCTATTTAATTCCATAATAGATTTGCACTTAAAAAAATTATCCATGCATGTTTTCAAACATATGTAAATTCTTTGAACTGATCTAAAGTTTATTGTATTTTTAATTTATCTTTATTAAGATTGCACATTTAATTTTACAATTGATCTAAAATTTGATATCAATAATGCATGACAATAATTATAAAATTATTTAAAAGAATTATGTTAAAAATGACTAAAATACACAATTTATAAAAAATAAATAATAAAAATAAAACTAAAAAAAATTAAAAAAATCAAATCGAATATTAGATAAAAATAAAAACCAGTATGCAATGCCTTGTCAAGCTAACGCGTTGAATTAATGCATGACTTTATTAAGCATTGTATCCCATGAGCATAGCCATGATTATTATGATGCTACGAAGAAAGATAGATGGAAGGTCGTTGCCCAATCAATAACGTTCATTAGTCATAAATGGTGACCCCAAAATATTATAATAATCTCACTCCTCACAAGTCTTCATGTACGTACATCACAAGATATTATATTAATCACTAATAGACTTGACCACATTTTTTACATTCCTAGTCTTAAATATTATATTCCTCATACTCTTCTTATATCAACAACTACCCACCCACAATTTCCACACTCCAAATACTTATTTCCTACCATACACAATAAGACAAACCCACTTGCAAGACTTAACAAACTTACACAAACACATTTTCCATATTCATTTCCTAGTTTTATTGCAAAAAAAACAACATTTGATTGCAAAGAACCTCCTAGTCCTAGCTAATGTTTCAAATGGGATTCCAAATTAAACAGACATTCAAATATTGGCTAATAGACCACCCATCAATTGTTTGGTTCCGTTGGAGTCCCACCCAATCATGGGGCTCCACGTGGTCATTTCTCGTCACAGCCATCACCGCATATATAACAATCGCACTCACCCTCCACGTCATCCTTAAAATCTTCCGCCGCCGCCACGCTGTCCCACTGGGACCCATTCCCGCAATCCACTACCTCATTATGTCACTAATCTCCGTCACAATTTTCATTGGCATGCTATTCTCCGCCGCCGCCGAACTCCACGACACACGGTGGCTCCTCCGGCGAACCAAAACCACTCCTTTTGAGTGGTTCCTTTGTTTTCCACTTGGAATTCGTCCTTCTGGTCGTGTTTTCTTTTGGTCTTACGTTTTCTACCTCTCACGGTTTCTTCACTTTTTTCGAACTTTCTTTGTTATTCTTCGTCACCGGAAACTCTCGTTTTTCAGGCTATTCAACCACTCCATTCTCTTGCTAAGTTCTTTTCTATGGCTTGAATTTTCACAATCTTTTCAAGTTTTGGGTATTCTATTCTCGACGTGGGTTTACTCTTTGGTTTATGGATATAGATTTTGGATTGAAATTGGGTTGCCTAGTAAGAATTTTTCTTTCATAGTGAATTGTCAAATGATTTTGTTGGGTTTTAATTTGGTTTGTCATGTTGGAGTGCTTTGGTTGCATTTATTGAGAGGTGGGTGTAATGGAATTGGAGCTTGGGTCTTCAATTCTGTTTTGAATGCTGCTATTCTTTTCCTCTTTTTGAATTTCTACATCAACATGCATGGCCAACGCAAGAACAATGACACCAACAGTCTCCAGAAAAAAGTAGTTCAATTGATGAGTTAAAGATATCAAAAGAATTTTTAAGATGGAAATTCAGTGTTTAAACACTGAAAATTAATGTAACTATTAATTTATTAATATTTATCTATAAAAAATAGCACAAGTAGTACTTGTATATACCAATATTTTAAATTGTGGTCACACCACACTCCACGATTTTTGATATCGCAGAGAATTGTGTTTAATTGCAGCCTCAATGTATGCTACTTCAAATTACGCGGTCTAAATTGCAATAGCAAATCATTTTTGCTAGTGATTCATGGCATGGAAGCCTTATTGATGGAGCAAACACTTATTATAACTTGGTTTCCTCATGCTGCAAATTTTGCTTTCCAGCTTTTGATTTTTGTGTCTTGTGAGGTTTGAGATTCTTTTGGTGCCACGGTTTTTTTTTTTCCTTGATACTTTAGTTTGATTAAGTCCACCTTTGTCTCTTTAAAAAAGTTGAGACATTGGATGGGACATATAGCATATTTCATATCCGTTGTATTTTTTTGTAAAGCTTTAATTGATGTTCCTAATTGAAAAAATATGTAGTGCAGTTAAAATGTTAATGAAAAAACGAACGAGGTTTATTCATTGCACAATCAGTTTGTCTTTTTCATAGTGAAAACGATTATAGATCAGTAAGACGTATCCATCGTGCTACATAATGACATTTTCTGTTGTCAATTATTTTTAATGAGAAAATACAACCAAAATTACGTTGGTCCGAGTAGAAAATATACCAATGTTTCATGTTCAAGCCTTTGTGGCTAGAAAATATAGGTTTGGAAGAGAATATATCATTGAAGGAGAGCGTCTAGATTTTTTAATAGAGATAAATCATTGATAAATTTGATATATATTTCGCTCCAATAACGTGATAAAAAAAAACGATAGACGAGTGGCGAATCAAAACTTAATGAGATCTAAATAAAGTCCAACATAATGTCTTTTTATAATTAAATATAATATTTTATTAATATTCTTATAATTAAACATTTTAAAAAATATTTTAACGCCTAAAGAAAATTTGCAGCATGCAAAAAAATATTTTGAGATTAAATGTTTTCAATAACTTCAAAATATAAAAACAAAATTGTATCCATATGAGTTAGAAGATTTGTTTACTTAAACAAATAAAAATAGGAAAGAAATAAAGATATAGAAATATTTATGTATCTCAAATAATGCATACGACATATAAATGATTGATTTTAAGTGGTACATAAATTTTATTTAAAGACAAATTATTTAAAAGAATTTAAATTTAAATTTTGACTAAAACAAATTTTAGTCAGATTTTAATTATTTTTCGATTAAAATCTAAATTATAAGTACCATTTTGCAATAGATAGAGGATTAAGAGAGTGAGAAAAAGAAAAAGACGCTATAATGATAGTTCTGAAATTTAATAGAATACAACCTACTTGATTTGCTTTGTCATTTCACAATGTCTATGGTATTCTAAAATTGTTTCAAAAGTTAATGATGTTAACCTATGAGTAGGGAGCACATAAGGCAAGGCAGTTGCTGAAAAGTCCCTTCAAAATTGGGGTGTTTTTACCGAATCCTTCCTTCTAGGAGTATATTTTACATCTTATAAACAAGAGTGGGGTTTGGGATCAACAATCACCATAAGGCAATAGTGGAAGTGTAATGTTGGGCTTATCCATACTAACATTATAGCCTTTTAAGTGTAAGGTGTGAGCAATAATGGGACCAATATCTACATTGTAAATAAGGCTTCTGGAAGGAGGCGTAAAAGAAAATTTAACTCTATACCTCCACTTTTATTCCTATATTCCACAATTTTTTGAAAATGTTAAAAATATTTTCATTTTTTTTTTCTTTTACAAAATCCACTTTCACTTCAGGAAAATTATTTTCAAGAATTCTGTTATACAGAGTTTTACCGGAAAACTTTTTACAAGTTTTCCGGTAAAGAAGGTTGTTTCTGGAAAACTAAAAAAAGATTTCCAGTACAAAAAAGAGAAAAATGTGTGTACCGAAAAACTTTCTCTAACTTTTTCGGTACATAAAATTTTTTCGGAAAACTTTATCGACAAGTTTTCCGGTACATACCCTTGTTTTTAAAAAAAAAAATTAATTTTATTAATTTTTTTTAGATCACTTAAAAAATTATTGAAAATTTTGGAGTGGCCTTGGCCACTAAGCCCGTGCTATAATTTTGCCGTCTTTGCCTCTATCCCTACTCACAGAAAAAAAATATTGTAAAAATCAAATAAATTAATTAAATACTAATATAATAAAAAAACTAAAATAAAAAAAAATCCACTTAAAAAATTATTGAAAATTTTGGAGTGGCTGTAACCACTAAAGCTTGCCCGTGGCTATAACTTTGCCGTCTTTACCTCTATTCCTACCCACAAAAAAAAATTGTTAAAATAAAATAAATTAATTAAATACTAATATAATAAAAAAATTAAAATAAAATAAAAAATCTGAAACTATCGGAAAACTTGTGGGTGAAGTTTCGGAAAAGTCACTAACAAGTTTTTGGGTAATTCATTATTTCCAGACAACTTGAAAAAAGTTTTCCCGAACTATCGGAAAACTTTTTTCAAATTTTCTAAAGTGATGTTCTGTACCGGAAAACTTGAAAAAAGTTTTTCGGTAAAAATGAAAATTTTGACGTAATATATATACAAGGGTATTATGGTATTTTCACTGGCTTTTTGAGGTATAGGGTTAATTGTGGAGGTACGGAGTCAAATTTTCGGTGTAAAATAGGAAATTTTATCCCATATCTCCATGATCATATCCCTACACGTATAAATATATTAAAATCCATATTTTGCCTCTAATTTTTTCTTTAAATAAAAATATTCTACCTATAGATTTTAAATGTATTCTGAAAATTCAAATTTTGATTTTTTTGAAATAAAAAAAGGTAAATTAACTTTATTGGAATAAAAAACTTTAAATAATTTTCAACAGTTATAAAAATGTAGTGTAAAGTTTTCTCGTTGTGATTTTATTTTTTTTTGTAAAAAGATGAAGAGGGATAAAATTGGTGGTTTATATAAAATATGATGTAGGAATATAATAGGCTAAATTACATCTGCGGTCCCTTAACTTAATTTCAGTTAACGTTTTAGTTCTTTATCTTTTTTTTTCTCCTGAATTGGTCATTTATTTTAATTTTAAGTGACAATTTGATCTTTTATGTTTTAAAATATCAACAATGTTATCCTTTTTTTTTTTGCAAAAAATCTTCAAAAATTTCAAACAAAACCCATAAAATTAATTATCATCCTCAATTTAATGCAAATTTCATCAAATTCATAACTTAAATCTTTAAATAAACTCATATTTTGATCTCTAACAACATCAAATAAAGAATAAAGGACCAAATCAAAAAAAAAAAAAGATAAAGGACTAAAACGTTAACTAAAATTAAGTTAAGGAACCACGGATGCAATTTAGTCAATATAATATTTAGAATATTGTGATAAAATTTCCCATAAAATAAGGACTTACAAGTACCTAAGTACTTGTAATATTTTATTATTATATTTAAATTGTTTTTAATTTATTATTTATGATACTTTATTATTCATCAATTTATTGTAGTTAAAATATACATAACAAGTATAAGCAGTTAAGCCTCCAGATGACACAATTATTTAAGTTGTTACCCATATGGGTTCAGGTTTACATGTATTTATTTTCTCAACTGGAGGTATATTACCCATACATAAAACATATTATTGTGATTGGTATGATTGGGTGGTGAGAATAGACTAAGTCGTCCGTTAAGGATCTATGATTTAACTTATTTATAGTCTGGTATGATATAACATGTTTAATAAAAAGGATAGGTTCATACTTTTTTTATATCCTATTAATTTAAATAGACCAGACTCAGGCTTATAAAAAAGCATATTAAGTTTGATAAATCAGACTCAGGCTTATAAAAAAGCATATTAAGTTTGATAAATCGACCTATATATATATATTATTTATTAACATTATTATTTTTTATTAATATTAGTATTTGTTAATTATGGATTCATTTTGTTTATTTGTTTTTTTAGAAGGTTCTTGCAGACTTGCTGGTTATAATTTTATTATTTTTTCTTATATATAAAGGTATCGTTTAGTCTATTTAAAAAATATATAAAATATACTATTTAAATGTTTTAATGTGAAATAAGCTTTCAGACCAGACCATACTTTTAAAAAAGGTCATATCAGATCGGAAAAAAAAAAAAAAACAAATTATGACAGGTCATAGGTCAGACTCAGACTTAAAAAGTTAATTGTAAATCAAACTCATGTCTTTCAAAGTCTAATCTGACCTAACATATTCTCACTTCTAAATAGGATAAAGAAAGTGAAAATTAACAAAATGGTATGATTTAAGATACATGATAAATGGTGTAAATATGTTAGAGTTGCTAATAGAGGCAACCTAGTCTACTATATATCTATAATGAGTCAATTTTTTTTTTTAAAAAAAAACAAACAAAGTAATGTGTAAAAAGACATTTAGCTAAAAACCATTGAATTACAAGCTAATAAAGGTTTATTTTATATATACAGTTAGCGTAAATAGTTTTTATATTGTCAGTCAATCACAGCCGTTAAATTATTATAGATATTTGACTTTTATAAAAATGTTTAATTGCAGTTTTGGTTCCTCTATTATTACCAATTCATAGAATTGGTCTTTCTATTTTAAAAGTCGACAGTTTTAATTTCTCCCTTAGATTTTTGAATTAAAAAATGACGATTTGATATGTTTTTAATGACATGACATATAATTCTATGATATAGAACCATCTAGGTATATTAATTATTCATTTATCATTAATTGAATTAAAAATATGACAAAACTTCGAATTCGAAATCTAAATTTTATGGTGTTTTATTTCAATTTCATGTGTGTTAATCATTCTACAGTATCGTATAATATATCACGTTATTTAAAACATTCCACATCATCATTTTTTAGTTCAAATATTAGAAGAAGAGATTAAAATTGTCGACTTTTTAAAGTGAGAGACCAATTTCATGAATTAATAAAAATATAGAAATTAAAACTGCAATTAAACCTTATTAAAATTACCTCTAAAGTTATTCTCACGAATGATGGTAATATACTAACTGTATTCAAAATTGAAAGTATAATTCATATTTAAGTGATATTATGTTAAATTGATCATTTATAGTAAGATAGAGAAATATTTGCTTTCTAAACATCCAATGGCAATCTTGTTACTATTTAATTTTTTCTAGACGTTTAATGGCATTGATTACAAATAACTTGTGGAACAAATTGTTCTTAAAGCCATGGGAAACATGACAACAACAATGGGATCAGATGAGTGTCCCATACTCCCATTACCAAGGAGGCTGCTAGAGAAGCTTCCTCGAATGATTCACAAACACTCCAACAGCAACATTCCACCATTGTAGGGTTGTTGGGTGTGGGTCATACTAGTGTAACTTGTCAACTCTTTTGTGCCATACTCCACCCAAACAGTTCATGAAAGAATATACGAATATTATTTTATACCTTTGTTATATAATTACATTATTAATATACGAATATTATGTTATACCTTTGTTATATAATTACATTATTATAGATGCGTAGAATTTAGAAATTTTGAATAATGAAGAATTTGTGTACGTATTTTCTTTTTTTTTTTAAAATTAATTAATATACAATACATTAAAATTTATATACTAAAATATATTTTTTTTATTATTTATTTTTAGAAAGTCACATCTCCGCTCTGCGACCATTTGAAGAATGATTTTTTTTCCTACCGTAGGAAAATAAAAAAAATTATTTTAGTATATAAAAGTTTAAAATATTAAATATGTATAAAATTTAATTATATATTATTATATAAACTTAGTTCTTCAAATTTTCGAAAACTCAATTTTTTTAAATATACCTGTAATAGTTATATACATCAACTTTGCTTTTATTTGGTCTCGCGAGGTAAGATGGACTACCAAATAAAAAAAATCAATTTAAGTGATTATCATAATTTTTAAAAATAAAATGTCAAAATTATTTTCTTTGAAAGTTTAATTTCAAAATATCAAAAGATAGAATTGAAAACTAAAATCTTATTATTATAAATGATCGCAATTAGTATCACTTCCAAAAATGATAATTTTCCTTTGTCCAATTTTCTTTCAAATAAATAACATAAATAAGTCTTTTCCATAAGTGCTTAAAGAACATAAATCGCATACCAAAAAGAATACAACAACATGTGGGGCATTGCATCGGGATCCAGATCCCAAGTGGACCGAACCCTTTGGCATTACGGTCTTATCCAACACAACTCACACAATATTTGAGGAATGAATTAGGTTTTTCTAAAACAATTGATAAATAAATTAATAATTTAATATTGTATACACATATGATGAATCATAAATAATTATAATAACAATTATTAATATTAATTTGTTCGTTATATACATTTATAGTCAATAACATCAACCCTTAATTTCCTGGTTTTATTAACTTGAGGAATGAGTAGTACTGTACATCTCTGTGAGGTGCACCGCTGGTGATTTCAACCCGAATTTGTGATTCGGACAAAACTCCTGTTTCATTCATCATACAAACACATAAGTCATTTTTTCCATTTATCTATCTATCTATCTTCAAAACATTCGAATCCAATCAAAATTACAATATCTACAACAACAAGAGAAAAGAAAAAAAAAAAAATACGAAGTGAGTTCTAAGTCAACTATTACTACTCATATTTATATTCAATTATTCATATTAATATATCTATGTTTACATTTTTTTATTTTTTATTTTTATTTTCTTTCTACTCTTTAATTCGATTGTTATTATATATTTGTCAACTTTCGACTTTAATTTTTCATGCGTTCATTATTTCCACCGAATTCAATTTCAATTCTATATGTTTTGTTGGAAGATTTTAAACCTTGCTTAGTGTTTTATGAATTGAATTCAACAAGAGGATTGGAATTTAGGAATTAGCGAATTAGAGTTTTAGGATTTTTGAATTCAGTTGATATTTATTTTGTGATTTACTTTCCCAATGTGAATTTAGATTTTAGATTCCAAACGTGCTTATTCACGGATAACTAGTTTTCCTTTATAGATGGGAAAAAGTGGTGTTAAATTGATTGGTACAAAATCTTGTCAAATAGTGGCTATAGCGGCGTTATAGCTCTGTTGGGTAGTAGAATTTGAACAAACCGCTGTATTTTGTCATTTTCAATTGACAACACGGATGGAAACTCGGGGAAAATTTGAGTCTTCATCCCATATAAATTGCCTTCTTTTGTTGTGTTAAGATGGGATTTGATTTTCTCAACTATGGTTGAACATTGAGGTGTAATACACAATTACACATGATGGAACTTAGAAGGATTGTTTTGAAGGTTTTTTTTGGTGGGTTAGTGTGCACACATTAACAAGTATGTGCATTTTGTTTTGCTACCTGAAAACGTGAACCTTTTTGAGAATCCCCTGTTATTTTAGAAGTGTTAGTATTGATACAGTCTCTTAATTTTATTTTATTTTCAATCACTTATGTATATTTTGCCATTTTCTGTTTTTGATGGTCTTAAATTGTACTGCATTTTGCATTGTTTCAATGGACTTGCCATTTAATTCAATCAATTACTGCACTTTTATTTGCCTGGAAAACTTTAGGATTTGAATTATATGCAGTCACGTATCATGCAATTGTGGATCTCATCCGTTTGATGGAGATCAGATGGTTTGTATTCCTAGGAAAGACGATTTAGTGAAGTAAGAATACAAGCCATCTAATCGTCATCCCGCGGCCAAGATCCCTCGACGTGTGTAAGTGCATGTATTCCTTGACTTCAGAATCCACTTTGAAATTTTTCTTTGTTGATCTTTGATGGCAAATTTATGTATTAGACTAATAAGGTAGAATATATTGTTTTCGAGTTTTTAGACTACTCAGACAATTGATCATTCAGCAGTGTAAGGGAATCATCACTTAGTACTTACTGTCTTTTTCCTCTGCTACTTTACATTGTCTATGCTGAAGGAACAATGATCTTAATCTCTGGAAAAGCATCCCTTTGAACCCATAAGTAGCTTACTTACTTAGTGCTGAAAGAGCATGTTCTGCGAAGTACGAACTCGAAGGGCATTTGAAACTATGAAGTGAGAACCAACTTACATAATATATCGGTCGCCCCCTCAGCGCCAAAACATTAAAACTCATTAAATTGAATCACTTTGTTTTAAGATTGGATTTTCTCTTTTCTTTTTCTATTTCATCAGTTTGTGATTGCCTAACTTCTAATTATTTTTTCTGGATATGGGAAGAACTATCCGCGAACATTAGCAAATTAGATGCTTTACTTCCGATTTAGCTTATCCTAAATAAATGAGGATTTATGCTATTGCTATAATGCTATTATACTTGTCAAGAATATTGGGAATTATGAAATAACATTAAAGTACATTATTGCAGAAGGGAGGTTTTCCAACAATTCATTGAAGAAGATGGAAGTTAGCAGGCCTCTCAAATCCAATAGTAGATTAAAGCACCACCATTTGACCCCTCTTAGGTTTTTAAGGGGTGTGATATGTTTGGTGGTGTTTCTGTCTACAGCTTTCATGTGTTTAGTATATCTTTCGCCGCTTGCAGTTGTAGGATTGCGGCTTTTCAGTGTTCGTTTTAGTAGGAAGGCGGTATCATTCTTCTTTGGACTTTGGTTAGCTATGTGGCCCTTTCTATTCGAAAAGATTAACAAAACTAAAGTTGTCTTTTCCGGGGATAGTATTCCGATGAGGGAACGCGTGTTACTTATTGCCAATCACAGAACTGAGGTTGATTGGATGTACTTGTGGGATCTCGCTCTTCGAAAGGGAAGACTAGGATGTATAAAATACATCCTTAAGAGCAGCTTAATGAAATTACCTATTTTTGGTTGGGGATTTCACATCCTGGAATTCATTGCAGTGGAGAGGAAGTGGGAGATAGATGAACAAATATTGCAACAAAATCTTTCAACATTTCAGGATCCGGACGATCCTTTATGGCTATCTATTTTTCCTGAAGGAACCGATTATACGTACTACCTCATATCCCTGTCACCTTGGATCTCATCCTTTCATTTTTAAGTGTGTTCATTATCAATTCCACAATTTATTTATTTGACATTTTGTTTGTATGCATTATAAGCTATGTTTTGACTAGCTTTGCTAAAATATGGGCATTATGTTATACCTGACAAATAGACAGTACTATATAATTCACTTCAGGGACACAATTGACATATATTTGCTTTTTATGCAGTGAACAGAAGTGTAAAAGTAGTCAAAAATTTGCTGCTGAAGTTGGGCTTCCTGTGCTGACAAATGTATTGCTTCCAAAAACAAAGGGGTTTCACACTTGCTTGGAAGCTCTAAGAAGCTCATTGGATGCAGGTTTCTTTTATAACTCCTGTTCCTTTATTTTCCCTATTAAACTCTGCCAATTCATAATGACTCTACGGTCTCTATTTATGTAACCTATGTTACCAAAAATGCAGCTGACTTGGCTTTTAAAAATCATGATTTAGTTCTTTGTGTTTTCCCTTGCTAGTGCTGTCAAATAGTGTCTATAGTGGTGTTATAGCGCTATAGTGTAGTGGAATTTGAACAAATCATAATTGTTCTGCGATGCACTGTTTTGTTCGATGTGCTGTCAAATAGCGGTTATTGTGGCACTGTAGCGTAGCAGAATTCGAACATACCGTTGTTTTATGCAATCTGCAACTGACATCATTGTTCCTTGCTGAGTTGCTATGGCTTTATTCCTTAGCATGTTTTGTGCTTAATGCATGCATCTCTTTGGGTGTATATTCATAATGTTTACGGCTTTATGCTGCATATCTCTCCCCAAGGAAATAGAATGCTAGTTCACCGAACCAAGTTAGCTCGTTGTAGGTGTTCAATAATATATTGACATGTTACATAATGTTCTTTTCGAAATTTGTTGAACTTTTAAAGTCTGTTAAACTTTGTCTTTCATTCACATGCAGTATACGACGTGACAATCGCATACAAGAATCAATGTCCTTCATTTCTAGACAATGTTTTTGGTCTCGATCCTTCGGAAGTACACATGCATATTCGGCGTATTCCTGTAGATGAGATTCCAGTTTCTGAAACTAAAGCTGCTTCTTGGCTAATGGATAAATTCCAAATCAAGGACCAATTGCTCTCTGATTTCAAGGTCCAAGGCCATTTCCCTAACCAACTAAAGGAAGAGGAAATCTCTACATTCAAATGCCTAATCACTTTTACCTTGATAATTTCTTTTACTGCCATGTTTACTTATTTTACCTTATTTTCTCACATTGGGTTCAAGTTGTATGTAGGCATAGCTTGTGCATATCTTTCTATTGCGACGCGCTTCAAAATTCAATTGATGCCTTTAACAAATTATGTCCATGCATTCTATAACAGCAAGAAACAAAAGAATGGATAGATAATAGTGTTCTCAATTTTAAATGTACAATTTTGGTCTTGAACTTGATATTGAAGTGTACATTATGTGTTTAATTTGATTCTTTTCATAGTGTTGTATAGACACCACAAGGAAATCAAAGGTACAATTTTATAACTGGTGTTTTGATGGAAATTGGTATTTGATAGAATTATTTCACAAAGCCATATTTTTATCAGAGACTGGTGACATAACAAATGGGACCAAATTGTATGAACTTTCACTCTGTTTCCTATTTTAGAGATAGAATAGTAAATTACCCATCAGTGGCCTTCATTGATATTTTGGAAGGATCCAAATATATGAATATAATATATTTCAATGTCTTTTGATGAATTGTTTGGTGGTTTGAATATTTTTATTCCTAGAATGACAAGAGTTGGAACTTCGGAGAAATTATTTTCCATTATATTATATTTCTCATGAAAATTCAATTAACGACTATATGTTCTACTGGTTATGATTTATATTACTATTGGTTAGAGAGCATATTTGCAATTGCTGAAATCTTGGTCATTTCTCTAAGATTGTCATTCACCTCAATTATGAATTTTTTTATCTCAGTGTACTTCCTCCACACGAAATAATCTTGTTTGTGATACCGTGGTACACTAAATGTCGACACATCTATTAGATGATATTCAAATTCTAACCGTTAACACTTCTAAAAGCTGATATTTAAATTATGTTCTAAAAGAATAAAAAATTAGCCTCTTCGACTATACTCAACTTCATTAATAGTAAAATTAAATTTATTACTTGTAGATGATATATTTATCGATATTGTTTCATAGCTCGCAATTTATACCTCTTTCATTAACAAAAAAAAATCTAGGCTTATTAATGCTAATATAAATTAAATATTTTAAATATCTTTTTTGTAAGGGGTTATTTTAATATCTTAAAAATAAAAAAAAAATAAAAAAATAAAACATAAACAATACGTTTATAATTTTATTTTATAAGTTGTACTAAAAAATAATTATTATTTTATTTTATAATTAAAAGAACCAATAAAGTTGTACTCAGGAAAAATAAAAAAAACATCAATACCAGTAAGCTTCTTTATTACTATAACTTTTTTAGTATTTTTACAAATATACCTCTCATCAAAAAGTGAGGCATTAAATATATCTATTAATATTTAAAATACAAATATTAAATGAGAATACAAGAAGTCATTTAAACAATAAATGCATTTTAAAAATCACAATTTTTTCTTATAAGTTATAAATGAGACATTAAATACCTCAACTAATATTTAAAAGACAAACATTAAGGATAAAAAATCATTTAAACAATAAATGCATTCTAAAAATCACAACTTTTTCTTATAAATTTCATATACCAAATTGAATAGTTTATATTTCTCAATAACAATGTTACATAAATGCATTCAAACTAATGTCTTACATAACAAAAGTTTAAAATACAAAATATAAAATATTATTGTCAGAATATACTTCAATATTTTGACTTCATTCCCTAGTGACTCAACTTTATCCATCATCTTTGTCTTTCACACTTTTTCACTTCCATAGTTGTTAGATAGTGAGATTAGTTTGTGACCATTCTTCCATTCCAAACATGATCAGCTCTATTGTCCTTAGTTGAGGATTTTCTTACCAAACTGTCGACCTTGTGCAACAGCTTTGCCTTCCACACATCATAACTTGTTTCTCCATTAAGCAAACCTAGTTCCTTAGCCTCATCAACCCTTATAAAGAAGTTGTAGTTATATATCGTTTGGAAAAAATTAGAGAAATTGGAGAAGTGACATGAAAAGAATTCTCTTTCAAAGTTCTTTTTAGTTAAGCAACTCTAACAACAACTTTTCTTTTTTAATGACATAAAGTCGTCGGCTTCAAACTTTCACCCATGAAGGAAGAAAAATAAGTGATTTATGGTTATTTTATTTTCTACAATTTGAACACCGTGAAAGAGATTACTGTTGCAATTTAATTCAGACAAACTAATTTCTAAAGTCAAGCAAATTAGTAAAAAATGGACGCGTACCTTTAAATAATTAACGTCCATGTAATTTTATTGACATAGTAAACTAAAAAAGGACTATATTTTATGAGTCTTTTAATTTGGAATGTTATTTATTTATTTCCAAAATTCAAAGAAAAAATATCCCACTCGTACAATTTTAAAGAGCAGTTTGGTGATCTACTCAGTTAAAAATTCTTATAATTGGAAGAGGAGATAGTTACTTATGGAATATAAAATTATTAGAAATCAGTTCCAAATCCAGATCCAAGGCAAACAATCGTGAAGTGAGAAAATTAGTTTTTGTACCCCCTCAATTTGGGTTGTACCCCCACAATTTATCAAAAACCTAAAATTGCCCCTTTATTTTTATTTAATAAATGGTAAAAAATAATTACTCTAAAATCTCACCCCCTCAACCAAATTTCCTGTACATAATTATTTTCCCCTAAAAATCCGGTACACAAATTTATAACTACCTAGAAATTTCAAAACTGAGAAATTTCAGGTTAACAAATTGTACTACCGGAAATTTCCCCCAACAAATTTCCGGTAAGTTATTTATATATCGGAAATTTCAAAATTTTGAAATTTCCTGTAGTTTGTTTTCAATACCGGAATTTTCAAATTTCCGGGCACAACTTCCGGAAATTTCAAAATGAAATTTCCGGTATTGACTCGTAACTACCGAAAATTTCAAATTTCCGGTATTAAAATTAATTAAATTATTTAAAAAATAAAAATACTAATAATAAAATTAAAATAAAATACATTAATAAATTATAAATTAATTTTATATTTTAATTACTATTATTATAATTAATAATTATAGTTATAACTAAAAATGATTATAATTAAAATGATTAAATTATATTATAAATTTTAATAATATTATTAATATTAATAATAATCCGGTAGGAAGTTTCAGGCCTATAATTGATGATCGGCCTGTATTTTTTTTTTATTTTATTTATTTTATTTTTCTTGAACGCAACTTCCTATTTTTCTATTAAATGAATTTTGATTTTTTAAAAATTTATTATTATTTTTTAAATTAAATTAAAAATATTTTATTTTTGTTATTATTATTTATTAGATCAGAATAAAAATAGGAGGGAGTTGTTAACAAAATAAAATTGTGTTGCTATTTTATCTGCAAAATATTAGGAATAAGTTATTTGTTTTGGCATAGTCAACCATTTTAAGTTTGATGTATTTTATATGATTTTATTATTATTATTATAATTATTAATTTTTATTTATTATATTTATCTTCAAAGCAGAAGACAATTGTTAAAATAATTAAAATTTAAAATAATATAACACGTTCGTTATTTAGGCACATTTAGTCAACCGCATCTTGTTTCTTCAATTTAATTTAATGTATTTTTATTTTATTTTATTAATATTATTTTCTTTTTATTATTATTAATATTAATAATATTATTAAAATTTATAATATAATTTAATCATTTTAATTATAATCATTTTTAATTATAACTATAATTATTAATTATAATAATAGTAATTAAAATATAAAATTAATTTATAATTTATTAATGTATTTTATTTTAATTTATTATTAGTATTTTTATTTTTTAAATAATTTAATTAATTTTAATACGGGAAATTTGAAATTTCCGGTAGTTACGGGTCAATACTGGAAATTTCATTTTGAAATTTCCGGAAGTTGTGCCCGGAAATTTGAAATTTCAGGTATTGAAAACAAACTACCGAAAATTTCAAAATTTTGAAATTTCCGGTATGTAAATAACGTATAGGAAATTTGTTTGGGGAAATTTCCGGTAGTACAATTTGTTAACCGAAAATTTCTCGGTTTTGAAATTTCCGGTAGTTATAAATTGTGTATCTGATTTTTAGGGGAAAATAATTATGTACCGGAAATTTGGTTGAGGGAGTGAGATTTTAGAGTAATTTTTTTTTTACCATTTATTGAATAAAAATAAAGGGGCAATTTTGAGTTTTTGATAAATTGTGGGGGTACAACCCAAATTGAGGGGGTACAAAAACTAATTTTCGTGAAGTGAGTGAGACAAAGATTCCTTGTGAGTAGAATAGGCACGTCCCAATCCCATCAAAAGATGACCCACGTTCTTAATTTTTATTTTTTGAAAAGACCCACATTCTTAAATTTCTCACATAAAGATAGGGCACATTTACTAAACCATAGTTACTAGTATAAATTCAGTTACATGTACCTTATAGTTTCATCCCTTCTCTACTCTTTCTTTCATCCCCAACTTCCCAACCGTCATTCTTTCCATTCTACTCTTCCAACTATTTTTTATCTCAAAAGTCATGGCCTCAAATCTAAACTCAAAAACATTTCTTCTCTTCAACATGCTTCTCCTGTTAGGTAAACAACATTTCCCTTCTTTTATAAATCACTTTAGATTATTTTTTTACTACAACTAAAATAATTCATTTATATACACCGTGATTATTAATCAATTATGACATTAGGATTATTAAAAATGTTTGATTTTAATGATAACTATTTATAAAATAACATTGACGATATTACACCAATATTATAAAAATAAAACTTGGGCTATGTTTAATGATCAAGAAATAATTTATGAGTCATATGTTTTTTGCAGGTAACTTAGCATCTGCTACGGTGTTTACCATACAAAACCAATGCAGTTACACAATTTGGCCCGGAACTCTTTCAGGCAACGGTGCGGCGGTTCTCGGTCAAGGCGGTTTTGCCCTACCACCCGGTGCATCGATTAACTTGAATGCACCGGCAGGCTGGTCTGGACGCATCTGGGCTCGAACCGGCTGCAAATTTGACAATGCAGGCACTGGAAAATGTCTCACCGGTGACTGTCCCGGCGGACTAAACTGCAACGGAGGAGGTACTCCACCGGTGACATTGGCAGAATTCACCATCGGATCAGCCGGTAATGGCGGCAAAGACTTCTACGACGTGAGCTTGGTCGACGGTTACAATGTGGGTATGGGTGTATGGGCTACCGGCGGAACCGGTGATTGCCAGTACGCGGGTTGCATTGCGGACTTGAACCGTGTTTGTCCAACGGAACTTAGGATCAATGACGGCGGTTCCGGTACGGTGGTGGCATGCAAGAGTGCGTGTTTGGCTTTTAATACAGAAGTATTTTGTTGCACCGGCGAACATTCGACGCCGGAGAGATGTTCGGCGACGCATTATTCGGAGATATTTAAGAAAGCGTGTCCAACTGCTTACAGTTATGCTTATGATGATGCTTCAAGCACATGCACGTGTTCTGGTTCTGATTACCGTATCACGTTTTGCCCCAAGGGATCATCATAGATTAGTCTTTACATAAAGTGTGACGAATTTACTATAATATATGATTTTTAGTTTATTGGTTATTTTTGGAACTATTGAACTATTTTTCGCAATATCAAGCAAGCATCAAGACATGAAATGTTTTGATGTATAGAATCTCTGTTAATTGAACCAGTGATTGAGCTGGATTATTGTCCTCAATTTTAGAATTTTGTTTTTTTTCTTGAATAATCACAAATCAGAGATATATCCTAAAATTTACTTGTTATTAGAAAAATAATCAGAACAAAATTGAGAGTTTCCTTGGTGTTTAGAGCAAATTCCATATGAAAGTCTGCTACTAAAATTTACTATTGTTCTGTTCTTGAAAAATGTTTTTGTTTGCATCACTTAATTTATTCTTTTTTTAAACTTTTCCTCTTAATTCAAACAATTTAAAAGGGTAAGATTTTAATTTCAATTCTTGTGAAACAAACAAAATGACACCAAATTAAAAGGTTGAACTAAAGATAAATAAGAAAAACGTCAATATATACAGTTAAAGGAATGAAGCATAGAAATATTTCTTTCCTCTTTGATGGCCTTCGGCCAAAGCTTCTCATAAGTGACAACCATGTCAGCTTCTTCTTTTCTTTCCTTTTTTTCTTCCTTCCCCTAATTTACCACCCACTTCCAAATACTCCTACTATTCTCTACAAAAGGCTCTCTTTGAAAGCCAAATATATAGCCCCCCCATCCCAATTTTGTGCTAAAATTTCGGATGAGTAAGCAATCCCTAAATCTAAGATGATATATGCCACCAAATTTTTTCCTACAATAACCTTGTGAAAATTACAACCCAACCCCTACCCCGCAAAAAAAGAAAAAATAATTGAAGCTAAAGTTGCCTGTATCTTACAAATATTCCATTTGAGGAACTATTTCTCAAAGAAAAACTGCTTCTCAATCTATTAAACCAGGACAATTTCATCTCACCATAACCAGTACACTGACCCTCACCCTCCCCCTTGCTGCTGAAAAGGGTTTGGTCACTGCAGTCCAGTGAAGCTCCACACGCTAGATTATAAGACTGGCATGCCGAATGACAGACTCGTAGCCTGTTGTCACCATCCTTGTCACACTTCTGGATTGAGATCTGAAAAATAAGTACCAAACTCTTTAGACAAATAGGCAACATTACCACTCACACTCAAATGCACTCAACTCTCCTGAGGTTACTTCAACAATACATACACGGTACGGTACACCCCCTCTATGTTGTACAAGACATTGACCTCCTCTCAATTATATAAAAATAGAAGGTGTCATTTAAGCCAACTAAGGACAGATGTGCACAATTTCAGCAAAATAGGGTGGTGAGTGCACATTGGTCCATGCTAGGTGAGTGCAATTTCCCCTTCAAAAACATAAATAATCGTAGTTTTATGTTTCTATCATCATCCTCAAGTGGCAATGATAGAATCAGCAATAGCATCTTGAGAAATCAGGATTTTCTCATGGCTAATGCAATAACTATTCAATATTATTAAAATATATAGTTTAGACAATCTTTAATAATATTTAAAATGCAACATTATTTTACTTTTGTGCTTTGATGATTTGATTAAATTATTATTTCAATTGTAATCATTTTAATCTAATACATGATATGATATTTTTAAAGTTTCTTAAAACTATCTATCTCTTAACAATATATAAAACAATTTTATTTTCCTTGTGTTTTTTATGAGTTAATTTCAATTATTATCTTAAAACTGCCTAAATTTGACTTGTACTATTGTTTTATCAGTATCAGAATAAAAGGTCAATGCAATGCATAATAATGTCTGAAAAGGAAGAAATTAAAATAAAACCACACAGAAAAAAAAAACTTCAAGTCGAGCATGAATAAAAATAAAATATATCATTAACGAAAAAGAAAAATCTAAAAAATAAATTTGACACAGGAAGATAAGATTTACCCAGCAAGCAAGCCGATTAGCTGCCTCATCACAGTAGGAACTGCCAAATATATTAAATAATTTCCTAGCACCACCAGGGAATAATCGGTGGTAGTTGGGCACGACCACCACTTCTTCTAGCTGCTGCAGTATGCTAGGTTCACTGGGTGCACAATGCTGCCCTGAAATATCATTTCCCAGCACATTTTTGCAAACGGAAAGAGTTGAGAGGAGCATGGAGCTGTTCTGGCAAGTGTATCCCGCATAGTCAGAACAGCGAAATTCACAAATTCCATTATCACAAACCCCACCATGAAGGCTGCATTGCTCATCACAAACAGCTGTGTGTGAAATCAGAACAAGCCAATAAATTGTTATGCTTCCACAAGAATTAAATGCATGTTTTAAAACTGGAAAAATTGTTCAATACTGACCTAATCTGTTTTAATATATATATATATATATTCTAATGGTGGGAAAAAAGTAAATGAATAGAAAAGAAACACAGAAAAGAAAATGGGTAGATTTTGTATATTGTTTGAATGAATAAAAAACAGAAAAAGAAAAGTGAAATCTCGTTTTGGAAGGAACAATAAGAATGAAAATAAATAGTTAATCCTTGCCCCAGATAAAATGAGAATAGTTTCTCATTTTCTATCAAAACCGAAGTTAAATGAACTTCAATATAGCACGTGTTCAAGTACTCTAATAACTTGATGTAGCCTATAACTTTGGGCGTGCTGCTTTCAGTAATCAAGTACAAGACTAGTGCTATTTACAATTACAGTATGTTTAAAAGTATAATGACTCCATCCCATCAGGAACCCACAAAGAAAGTAAAAAACATAAATTAAGGGGGGAAAGATCAGGACCTATAAATGTAGATTACATAGAAATAGTATCTCAAGGAATACATAATCTAGAATGAAATTTTACCAGTGGAACAGTCAATGCCAGTGTAGCCAGATTTACATTCACAAATTCCATTGTTGAGACACAAGCCATTGCCAGTGCAATTGCTGGGGCAGGAACCTGGAATAAGTTAAGAGAACACACACTGGTTAAAGGAAAAATGAAAGCTATAATGTGCTCAAAAACTGAAGCAAAATGAACTCTGAAGTCTGAAGTTAAAATATATTGAAGAATATGAGAGCTCACGTCTATTGCAATCATGACCATGAAATCCAAGAAAGCAGTGGCACCTTCCATCAACACAATCTCCATTGAAACTACATGCATTGGAACATTTCCCTGAGACAACCACTGTTTCTGTTTTACAGAGCTCATGATATGCAGGGCAGATTAATTCACCTATTCAAAGCATTATTGAAAAGTAAGGTTTCAATTTATTGGGAATTTAACTTCAATGAGAAAACAAATAAAAGAACAGTATATTAACCATTGAAGCCGGGGAACTGAATGGATCCGCCAGCCTGAGGACACACTTTCCACATACCATCCACGGCAACCTGTATATAGCATGGAGCTTCAATCAGCAACTTTCATGATAGAGGAAAAAAAAAAAGGCATAATAAACAATTCAAATATAGGCTGAAGAAATATACCAATTCAATTTTGTATAATACATTTCTTAAACAATTAACTCATGTAGGGAAAGATTGACAAGGACTCACTTAATTAAGCTTTTAAAAAATGTAATTTTAAGGTTGTGTAGTAAAGAACTTTTCAGAAATGAATGTAAGTCAGCTGTTTTTTGTTTGATTACAGTTATTAAATGGGCTTTTGTTATAGAAAATGAGATAATTTTATAACTTTTTAAGAGGCTCCTAAAAATAGCTTTTCAAAATAATTAGAAATTTATCTTTTTACAGATTGTGATTTTTTTTTCAAATACATAAACATACATGCTATAAATATTCAGAAGTGATTTAAAAAAAAAATTAAAGAAATGCGTTATAAACTTATTTCCTGTTTAGTTTCAATAAAGTTCAATTTTCAACTCCTTAGTGTCATTCAATGACAACCTTTGAGAAGATAGAATTGTGTTATACTCCATGTCAGCCAAAAAAACAATGTGCGTCAAAAGCTGACTTCAGGTAAAAGAGGATCAAAAGTTTATCAGGCATATACACAGGTCAATTTTATGTACACATAACTTATGATTAAAGGAAGAAGCAAAGGTCACTCCAGAAATTCTAATTATCAATATTAGAAAAAAGGCAACCGCGTGTTTGAAGAATAAAACAATATAAAGCCTTTTGGAAACAAGAACGTTTTACTTATATTGACACGCTAAAGTCGAAACTATACCTCTAAAGTGTTGTTGATACACCTGTGCTGATAACAGCCATTTCCTTGGGTCATAGAACCTCGTACAAATCCTGTGCGCACTAATGATGAGGACATGCACCTGCAGTGAATGGGAATAGTTAGAAATTCTATACCTTGATGTTCTATTATATATAAAACATAAAACATAGAATAGATTGTAAGTAGGAGGTCAATAGACTGACCTAGAGTTACTTCCTCGGACTTCACCTAGCATTCTATCAGGTGCTCGTGCACTGTTAGTGTCTATACATGATCCATCAGAGTATGCAACAAAATAAGTGCAATAATCAGCCAATGAAGATTGTCCACCTGAAACAACCAATGAATAATGAGATTTCAATACAACCAACCCATCATATAGCATCAAGGAACATTTACAAAAACCATCAACATGAAGAAAAAACAATTGTCTGTGAAGCAGTTACACCCAACAGCTTACAAAAAGAAGCAGTTACAAACCAACCAGAATGCAACAGCTTAGAAATTGCAATTGCTTGACAGTCAAGACATCAAATTACATACCTTTATTAGCTTGTGGAAAATACCGAGCCCACTGAGGAAGGTCTCCGCTATAGGTTAGAATGGGACAGTAACCCTCTGCCTCTCTGTTATATGTACAACCTGAAAACTGTGTCGTGTTGCAATGATAGGCTCCCTTCCAGAGATTGCACGGGGAGGTAACAAACTCAGTACCCTGGTTGTGACCCCAATCAAGACGGTCTGCCATGCTATAATTGGCTTTGTACCATCCACTATCTTCTAAGAGAGCTAGAGTCATTTTTGAAACTACAGATCTTGTATCCACTGAACCAGTCATGATCTCATTCATCAAAAGCCTTTTTTCCCAATGGGACCCTATAAGCCAATTAACAAACTTCGTTTGATCATTTTGTTGGTTGGTAGCAAAAGTACGTGATTATTTCAATATCCCATGTTGCATATAAATATAATATATAAATATAAAGTTTGAACGATTAAACTTATATACTGCATACTTTATAAACATGATGATACCGCAACAGTCAGAATTCTCTATTCTTATCACAAGTATTGGTAGGACCTCTAAGAACAATGATATTATCATGACAATCAAACAAACAAAACTGGGGAGGGATAACAGATGATGGATTGCATGGCGTGCTAAAATGGGGTTTTCGTGCTAAAGGATTGGCAAATACAATTTACCAAGGTAATAGAATTCAACGGCAAGGGACATAAAAAACAGAAAGAGGGGAAGACAATTATATTAAGAAAGAAAAAATTATGAAATTAAAAACCTGATGTGCCACGTCCTCCACCATCTTCCAGCTCTAAACCAGTAAAATTTCCTGAGAATGCCTGCCAAGAAATCACTCATCAATCATTTGTTGAAGTTTCTGAAGAAGGTCGTGATATATATGAAAAATATATGTGAAAACAAATAAAATGACACTGGAATTATACAGAAAATGTTCCCAAGGAAATACCGCATAATGATGCCGTGAATGCATGAGAACACGTGGAAGCACCACACGTGTTACTATTCTCCCAATCTTTTCATCCATAACTTGTTCAGTAACCTGCAAAGATAAGAAACAACGAGCTGCCAAAATGTGAGAACATAAATGTCTGATATGGAAAAGAGTAACCTCAAAAGAAAAAGGAAAACACGCATAATAGTTATAAAAATAGGACAAGATATATAACACAGATGTGCCACTCAGTTAAATGGCTGGAAATTTTGCAATCTTCTCCTAAATGTCCTACATTGTTGATATTGATATTCCTCGACACACAAATCAAAGATACTATATACAAATACAATTCACCAGAATCATCAAAATTTGTCTCCATAAATACAAAAGGGAACTGTACTCAAGTAACTTTCATGTATTTCAAGTTTCATGTCTAAATAAAGTGACCAATAATGAGAACAACAACAGCAAGAAGCTCTTATATTGAATAAGAGAAAAATAGTCTTGATTTAGTAAGTTCAAAATCCTAAACATGGAAGAAAGTATGCTTAAAAACAAATGGTTGATGACTTTATGTAACTAGAATATACTTTTCCATTGAAAGAAAAAGAAGCTTACGACAAGAAAGACAGCCTTTACCTTATTACGACGTCTTTTCCTTTCATCTCTAAAATGAGCAAAGGCATGAGGATCAAAACCAAGAACATGCATAACCTGAAAAGGACCACATATGATGAACAATGCCACAAAATATCTTCCCAAGTTTCTGATCTCAATTCCTCTATACACATAAACAACACTACTAACCTCGTGTATCAGAGTAGCTGAAAGCAAAGTCTCTGCCTCAGCTGTCAAATGACGAGGAGCAACATTTACATGTCCTGCACACGAAACAAAATAAGTAAATTACTGAAGTGTTCCAAATGCTAGATAGAGAAAAACATTTAATTTAAAACAACACATTTATAGAATAACCTACCAGCTATAGCACGACCCCATTGATCTCTTTCACATGCCACCGCCCAAGCAAGTGTATTCCCAGTTGTAGGTCTTGTAGTCACCAAAAGAACTAAGTCAGCATCGGAGACTCCCTCTGAGGAAGTGATGAACAAAGCAGTTACAACTCTGACCATAAGTTTTGTTAATACGTATTTTTGCACAAAAGGAACGTAACAAATGGATCATACCTTCAACATATTCACGAGGAAGCTGCACACCGCCATCTTGACCACATGCAGAATATCCACTTAATCGCAAGTTCCCCTTGACAGGCTCAACAGCCAATGCTCTCCTAAACCAGCCAGCTGTCTGACCTAATGCCTGCGTCAAGTTTCTATCAACGGTAAAAATCTCTATGCCACTTTATAGCACCAAGTAGCCCTGTAGATATTATTGACCAAACAAAACAAATCAAAATTAAACGGAGGGATAAAACAAATTTACCTTGCGAAGGCGGTGCTTTTTATCACCTCCTGATATATCTTCAGAAGTGCAGTTATACCAACAATCACCAAATATTGGAGGATTAGCAAGAGGGTTACAAGAAGGCAAACCAGGAAGAGAAGTAATGGGAGGCTCCCCAAGCTGTTCACATAAGATTTATGATTAACTATAGTCAGTACATGTGAAAGATAACACCAAAGTTATGGCTGGACATATAAACTCTAGATTCTCTTTCCATTCATACTAAACACTCACCTTAACAATGTCACCAACTTTTTGACAATCCCTGTCAGGGGAGTGGCCAACAGCATCATAATTTAGATATATCCTAATAGGTTGCTTTTCATCCTTTTGGGGCTTTGATGATGTTGATACACCAAGTAACGCCCTACCTTTATGCCGAAGGGGTTTCGATCGACCAGGCTTATAAACTTGTGGGGTAACTGAATACACCTTGTGACCAGGTCGCTTTCTCTGTTCAAGTATCTGATCATGTATGCAAGAGTGTGATGCAACTTTCTCAGCCCTCCCTTCCAATCCTCCCCATTGAAATTGGTGTTCTTGGGCCTTTGCATCACTGACTTCCAACCATGCCAATATCAATACAATCTGAAGCAAGATTTAACAACAATAGATATCCAACATAAGCAACCATACTCTCTATCTATACTCTTATATGCAATGCATTACCATACAAAATTAAGAAACAAACTTCTCAAATTTTACCTTCAATTAATGAATAGATATCATATCAAAATAGAAACTTCTTAGTTCCAATCCCATAAGCTCAACCGAATTTTCTAAGAAGCTATGAAATTCTTAATCATTATAATTACTAACATTTACCTATTTTTAGCTCATGAATGAGCCGTTAGTCAAATCATGAAATATTCTAAAACATATCAGCCGCTAAGGAGACTAGTTAGTAGCTTCCTTCATAGAATATGTGTATAGCAAAAAGATATCAATGGTGGAGATCAAAGACAGCAAAATCTTCACACACACAAAATAAAATATATTAAAAAAAATGTGAATACACGCAAAGGATTCAAAAATAGAATGTTTCAAACATTGAAGTTCTTTCAGAATTAATTTACAATCTTCAGCTACAAGTTAAAACCTAAGCAAGCAATCATTCAGAAAATTATTCAAAAAAAATCCTAAGCCCTAAACGCTAGAACAGAGTTGAACTACAAGAAATCAACAACAAAAATAAAAAATAAAAAACAAAAAAAATTATATAAGTGAAAAAACTGAAAAGTGTTGAAGTAAGAGAGTTTAGTTAACCTCAAAAACGACGATTGCGAATCGAAGCTTAAAACGAAATCTAAACGGCATGCATGAACTAAAGCGAAGAACGAACTCCATTGAATGTAACAAACGGCGTTGATTCCATCAAAGCGGCGGCGAGTTTTCGATCCAGTTCGGCATACGCGAAAATCGGTTACTCCGATGCATTTGGTTGTAACGGTAACAGTATAGTTTGGAATTTGAATGTGAAGAAGAAAAAAAGTTGAAGAATCAATGAGTGATTGAAGAAGGTGGTTGAAATTGGCGCATCGAAGTTGTTGCAAGTAGTTGGAGCTTCTTCGCTCTTATTACTCTTTCTTTCGTTGTGCGCTATAATAATCATAATAATAATAATAATAATAAAGATAAAACTAAAAACGGAAAGAGGAAAATTAAGATAGTGACAGATAGAGAAGAAGGAAGAAGGTTATTATTATTGGGTACACTACATTGTGGTTGGATTTTATGCTTTTTTAAATTGTTTCTTTTTCTGGTAATAATAAAGTAAAGTTCACCAAAAATAAAAGTAGTTTTCAAATTTTAAAATAAAAGTGGTATACTATGCTTTATTTTTTTTACAAAATTATTCTGTATTAATGTTTATTACTGCAACATTTTAACGGTATCAGAATTTAGTAATTTTGTCAACAAATATTAATTATGTAATTAACTTTATGGAATTAACTTTATGTAATTAATGAGGAAAGAAAGACACAGCACTAATGTGAATTAATTAATTTCACACTCACTTCTAACCGAGTGTTTGATAATTCATTTTAAATTTGAATTGTGATTACTTTTTATATAAGTTAAATTGCATCGGTCTCTTAACTTAATTTTAATTAAGGTTTTAGTTTTTTATAATTTTATTATTTAGTTTTTTATTATTTATTTGATGTTGTTAGAGATGAAAATATGAGTTTATTTAAAGATTTAAGTTATGAATTTGATGAAATTTGTATTATATTGATGATGATAATTAATTTTATAGATTTTGTTTGAAATTTTTGATGAATTTTTGCAAAAAAAAAACAAGGATAACATTGTTAACATTTTAAAACATAAAAGATCAAATTGTCACTTAAAATTGTTACGGCAGATGCAATTTAGTCTTTTATATATTGTGTTGATTTTTTCACAGATATTAAAGGAATTAATGGTGTAATTAAGATTTATTTTGTGTGTTATTTTTACTAAATTGTCAATAAATATATTTAATATTAATTTTTCATGT
>JBBPBQ010020324.1:50342337-50381973 GCA_037974755.1 Cicer yamashitae | reverse complement strand
CAATTTTTTTTTTCAATGTTTATAATTAAGGCAGGAAGAAGTATAAAATAGGCTTATAAGATAATAAGGAAAGTTTTCATTAATAAATCGTCCATGCTACACTAAAAAAATTATTTCTATTGAAGAGAGAATATATCACCATTAAACTCCTAATTAATTAAAAGGTGTAATTAAAAGTCCAATTATACTTAAGTCTTAGTTTAATTAACAAAATAATGATATAGTTAAGTTTGATATCATGTCCTAAATTCGAACGTAAATTTTGTAGTTGTATATGTGAATTTTTAGTAGTGTTGATCATATCATCTACGAACAAATAAAAAAATCAATTATTTGGATTAATAGTAAAAACACATTTTTCATATTCATATTGTCTTCCTTCGTAATTACTCTAAATGTCTAAGGTCTTATTTACCTTAATTTGGATTAAGTTATTTTCTCTTAACCGAATTTTTTATCATAGAAAAAAGTTAAATAAAACAATAGGTCAGTGTCCAATGAAAATCCTTTATTATTTATGTCACTCTACATTTGTATGATTATTTTAAAATTAGTAATATGACATGAAAGATGGGTGGTTTTTCATTAAATAATAATTTTACTCCCTTTAGTCTTAAATATAAGCAAAATTAAGTCAAAAAGTTTAATCTGTTTAGTCTTAATTTTAGACCAAATACATTAACTTTTGTTGACTAATTTTTGCTTATATTTGATACTAGAGTAGTATATATTTTCATTTAACTCTTAAGTCTTTTTTTTGTGTGTGTTTATAACAGATGGTAAATGTCATTATAATTAACTTACATAATTGCAAGTTTCCAAGTTTGAACCTAAGACTAGACGTCCAACTTAATAATATCGACATTTGTCAGTTGAACTATAATTTAACCCTTAAGTCTAAACAATTACTAAAAGTAAATTTAAAATTCGCGCTTTTAGTTCTTATGAATGCCAGGCTATAAATCCAAAATGTTTGAGTTTTTTATGAATTTATTTTACATTTAGTGTAAGGAGATTTAATATTATAAATTAATCACAGTTGTTTGATCACTGATAATGTTTGATTTTTGTCATACTATTTATAAATTTCTACATATGATTGGTTATAATTTGTCGAACATGTAAAACTTTTTACACTTTCATTGCATGAAAATTAAACTCTTTTTTTATATCATATCATATCGTTGAGATTTATTTTTATTTTTATAAGGGATAGTAAATATCACCATAAACTCACGGATAACGAAAAAATTTCAGAATTCCATATAATACATGACATTCAGCATAACACACTCCATCCAATCACTTTTATAAGGGAAAAAAAAAAAAAAACTATTTTCACGTGTAATAAAAAATGCGGTTAATTTATTAAGTTTCGCGTAAAACACAAGTTAAATTTATTAAATTGTTCCTTTTAAGTGTTAAATGTTTAACTATTAATATTAAATATTTTAAATTAAATCAACAGTGTATTAAAAATAATAACATTAAACGAGTCAAAAATAATTATATTTTTTTATAATAGCGAGCAAAAGAAATATACTCGAAGTTAATTTATATAATTTCTTTTCAAAAAATACAATCCAATCTAATTAAGTATTTTTTTAAAGTAAAACAAATGATTAAATTTTTACTAACACATCATATCACGTTGATCAAAACACTACCCGTTAAATTAAATGGAATTATAACAAATAACTAAACACATAAATCTAGAAAAACATTCCAAGAACCCAAAAACCCTTTAATACACTTGAAATACCCCTAAAATATAATTAAAATAATTATTAATTTATAAAACATCAGAGTCCTTTTATTTTTTTTAAACAACTAAAAGTGATAACTAAAAAGTGATATTCCTCCTTATTCCTTTATTCTTTCCTTTTTCTTCCTGCGTTTTTTCTTTAACTCTTAATAAAGCGACTTTTTCTTCCATCCCATATATTCTCCAAATGTTACAGTAACGTGAACTAGGGTTCTTGACTTATTATTGTTCTTTCGTGTCTTGGTGGAAAGATGACATAAGACAAAAGCAGTAATAAAAGATGATCCAGTTACCAAAATCTTCCATGACTTGAAATTTACTTTTTATTTTGTATTTAACAAACTTCAGATGATACATAGATACATGATATTAAGAATAAGATAGATTTTTTAAGAAAAATTAAAGTATAAGTATGTTATTGAAAAATATGATTTTTTATATATAATATAATTAAGAGAATTAAATTATTTAATTCATAGTACAATAAACCATAATAAAAATTTAAAAAGTAAAAATTTGTGTTCAATTATAACAACAAATAAATTTAAATAAAAAGTCATAAGATAGTTTGAGAGAGTTAGAGTAACAAATAGGGCACGAGGTCAATTTCTCCTTCTAACAAAATTAACAATTAATTATTAACGTTAATTGTTAAAAAAACCAAATAAACTCAAATATACAAAGAATAAAAATGGCACACTTTTCACCGGTGTTGTTTCCATTTCTACTTTTGGCAAAAAGAAATAAAAAATAATAATGTTATAGCAATACACTATTTAATACATATTATTTGATTGGTTAAAATTTATACGAGTGCTACAAATTTATATGAAATTCATAATTTGATAGAATATAGGTAAATTTTAATCAATCAAAAAGTGTCTCTGAGACTATTTCAGTAAAAAATACATTAGTATTAGTGTATAAAACTTGGAAGGAAGTCAAATTGTGAAACAGAAGCTTACTTAATTAGGATATTTATCATGTAAACAATTCTTATTTGAATCCGGCAAATTAAGGCAACGAATTTAAATAAATTTAGTTACAAGCAAAAGACCAAAATTATAGTCATATCTGATGACAACGACTTCAACAAAAAAATAGGTTGGTTAATTAGGTATTGTATTTAGATGACTTACAATACAAGTTTTCCATTATTTTTTTAAGTTTTGTCCACCTAACCTACTTGTGTTAACCACTAAACTTGATTGGCTAAATATATAAATGTATGATTAAATTAATATGTTTTTAATTTTGTTCACGGATTTGTATTAGCTCAACAACGTTGATTAGAAATTTGGGTACAGCTCATCCACCTTCCCTACTTGTTTATCACCAACTAGCACATGATATTTTAATCACAAAATTGAAGTAGTTAGGATAAATGTGCCGTTTTGAGTCAATATCACCATAATGTTGCATACATTTGTTACCGTGGAATTGTTTGTTCTCAGAAGATTTTCATTTGATCCTTTTAGTTAGTATCGGCTCAGATACTACTCTTAGATTATAAGGGGAGTATATACACATATTATTTATAATTTGTATTCGGTAATTGGATACTTTGTCTTAACTCAAAATTTTAAAACAATAAATTTACGAGTTCTATCACTTATATATTATTCAACATTTATTTTTCTAAGTAAAATGAGATTTCTAACTCTCATTTATTGTACAATAAATATTATATTTTGTAAATGCAACTAATAGTCTAATATGATAAATAAAAAATTGTGCATTGGAACATAATTGAAAATTTAAAAGTTCTTTTATAAATACTTAATGAATTGAGTTTTATTGTTAAACGCTTTAAAATAAAAAATATATATTAATTAAAAATAACTAAATAATTTGACTTTTACAAGTTTAAAAAATAACTTCTAAAAAGTTTTTAATATATATAGATTCATAAATATAGATATAGAGTGGAGATATCACACTGCGCTATTTTAATAGTTTATTGGTAATATTTTTGGATGATTATATTTTAAAATTTACAATTAGATTAAAAGTTACTTCTATATAAATCATATATGTAGAACTTTTTATTAAGGTCAAATTATTTGATATGTTATTACAAAATATCCAGATTTACATCATTATTTTTAAAAAAATTTAGTTTAAAAATGAAAATAATATAAAAAACTTAAAAAATATAAAGATAGATCACTTATGACTCACTCTCTCCCCTACGTGGGTCAATAGACAGGGGCCAAAACGACACTAATTTAAAAACTTAAAAAATATGAAGATTTAAATGGAAAAATTTAAAAAGATTAACATGAACTAATTTGACAATACGATATAACATATATGAATTACTCTGATTATAAGCTATTACTTTCAGGGACTATAATGACAATAAGTATTACTTTTGGGGAGCATTGTGATTATATTTGTTACTTTACAACTCATAATCTCCATTTAGATTTTATAACACTTAAAGTCACTTGAAATAACACAAAAAAAACACATTAACAATATGAAAGAACAAAAAACACTTCAATTCAAACATTTCAATTCACTTGAAAAAACACAAAACACATTAACTTCAACTGAGTAGTAACTTGCCAATCACATTACAAATTATCTATATTAAAAACTATTAAACCCAATTTATGGCCACTGAAATCAAACCATATGCAACATTTGCATGATAAATTCACCAATTACAAGTGTTCTAAACATTTTTATTTCATAAGCTATAGAATCAAGTTTGATATTAACTACAATCTTGAACACTCCATCTGAATTCTGGAGTCTCTCAATCTATCTTCCTTTATCTAATAAATGTGTTGGAATTGCTTCATTATTTGAAAGTCCTTGAATCAACTTATTAACCGATACAAAGTATTCATAATAACCATAGTCGTCCTACAAAAATATTAATTTCAAATTTGAATATGAAACTGAATGTGAAAAATAAACTCCAATTCCTAACCCATATTACCATAATCCCTATAAACCCTAATCCCAGATTTTTCAAATTTGATTTTGGGCCTTTAATATAAAATCTTCAACCCATATTACTTTGTTGATTGAGCAAGTGGAGAATGGTATTCCTCTGTTAATTGGTGTATAGACAAAATATCTCATAGCCCTTCTCCTGCACTGACAAAAAAACTTAATTTTTGAAGAAGTTTCCAATCGAGATGAAGGAGATTGAGTTTGTTGTGATGATTTACTTTCCATCATTACAATATTTGTTGTGATGATTGAGTTTGTTGTGATGATTAACGAAAAAACATGAAAGAATTTGAGGAAGAAATTAAGGGTTAGGTCAAGGAAGATTAAGCAAATGAGAATGGTGCGAAAACTAATGTGAATGGTATGAAGAGTAATGGTGGTGGTGGAGACAAAGGTGAAAACTGATGGTGGTGGTGGTTGAGTTTGATGAAGGGAGAGGAAATGAAAGAAAATGTGATTGAAGGGAGAATAAAGGAGAAAAGGTAACTAAGTTAGAGAAAAATATAACTTTTTCCATTTAAATATTCATTTTAATAATTTGCCACGTTAAATGGATAGTTTTTAATGTGTTTTGTGTTTGGTAAGTGACTACTCACTTGAACTTGGTGTGTTATGTGTTCTTTCAAGTGAAATGAAGTATTTTGTGTTCTTTCATATTGTTTATGTGTTTTTATGTTATTTCAAGTGACATTAAGTATTGTAAAATCTGAATGAACATTATGAATTATAAAATTACGAATATAATCACAATGGACACCCAAAAATAACACTTACTATCATTATAGTATATGAAAGTAATAACTTATATTCAGAGTAGTCCTTATATGTTATACAGTATTGTCAACTTGGTCCCCATTATTTTTTGTAGTTTTTTCATTTAAATCTTCATATTTTTTAATTTTTTGTTTAAACTTAATGTTAGTTTTGTCCATCTTTATTTATCACACCCACATAGAAGACAGAGTAACACATCACTCAATCACGTACGCACATCACCATCACCTATTAAACAAAGCTGATATAAAAGTTAACATTAAAGTGGCAAACGTTTAATTAAATTAAGGATTGATCTGATTTTTTTGTTAACTTAGTGAGTAAATAAAAACATCTTGTTAATTTAGGAACTAAAATGATAATTAATCTTTTCCTAAAACGAACTCAAAAGCTTTTTGTTTTTCCTCCGGTCCAATCATTTTCTCTCTTATGTCACCGGGCCAACCATGTGAGAAAAGCTTTATTTTTTTTCTTTCCTTCAACGGCTGTACTAGAGTACTACTACTACATGATACATAGTATTATGCTAAAGGTAGTTTTTCATATGCACACAAAATTATTCCTATCTTTATATAAAAAAATATATTCCCATATTTTCAGAGGCAAAATATATTGCTATCTGACCACCAGTGTTTAAACTTGGGTTTGCATGAGATGGAATCATCTTGATACTCCTATGGATTCTTTTGTTATAGATTTAAAAAAAAAAATATTTTAAATTTTTATTTTTAAAATTATTTTTTATGAAAATCTATTTAAAAATATATAATATAGAAGTTATTTCAAATCATTTATTATCAATTAAAAAAATTGATATTCAATAATTTAAATATTTATCTGATAAAAAATATTTTTTAAAGATATTTCTTTAAAATAATTTTTATGAATAGTTTCTCAAAATAGATTATCATTTTAATCATATTTTAAAATTTCATTATTAAAAAAATTTTATAACAAATATATAAAGATATTTCTCAAAATAGCGTATCTTGAAGCTTTATTTTTTAAATAAATTATAACAAAAGTATAAAATATTATAATTTTTTTTAAAAGTTGTAAAAAAACGTCCTATATCAACCGTTGAATCGTTTTAGTTTATGAAACATACATCATAAATAATTTTACTTTTACTTTGAATTCAGATTGCAATTTGCAAGTCATGTATTTACATTTATATTTAACACCTATTTAAGTTTAATTCAGTGAGTAAAAAAAAGTTCAATTCAGGATTTTATTTTTTAAAGTATGTATTTTTTTTTACTAAAAACAATATTCGTTCGTTGAAATGGATAAAAATTATATTGATTAATAATACAATTAAGGGTTGCTAAAAATAAAAAAAGATAAATTTGTGAACAAACTTAAAACATCTACGTTAATACTATAAAACGATAAAATGTCTACAAATGTGTGAAAGTCTACAAAGATAATAAAATTGAAGTGTTCGAAATATCTATGTCTCAAGAGATGCAATATTGAATACTTTAAAGTTATTGATTGAATTTGTACTTGATCGAAACTGATATTTCAATCGAAAACCAAACAGACACTACAATAAGGAGAAAAACCAAAACAACACCAAACTAACACCATAAAATAACAAGAAAAAAACATACAAAAAAATAAATATGTGTAAATATCGCTTATTTCAATAAAAGAGAATAATAAAAACCATTTAAAAGAGTAATTTTAGATTAAAAAAATTGACCATAAACCACTCATTTTAAGTGGTGAAGAAAAGAGAAGTAGAAAAAAAAAGGCCGCTATTTCATGATAAAATGTACTAAAAAGAAAGTATTTTAAAATTATAAAAAGTATGTAATTTTTTTTTGACAAAAAAAACATGCATTTTAAAAAGTAAAATTAAAGTTTATGATGCATGTACTTTATACTACCTCCTCCATAAATGTATAACCTTAAATTATGAAAATTAAGAAAATAGTTAGTAGTATTAAGTTTATTTAAAATTAATATTATTTTTACATATTTACTTTTAAAGAAAGAGAATTAATTAATATTTTTGTTATAATATTTATTGTTGATTGTACATAAATATAAAAATTAACTAATGATATATTAATAAAAATATAATTAATTAGTAAAAAAAATTTAAAAATAATTTTTGCATGTGTTTGAAAGTAACCTCGTATTTAGGGGTGTACGCGGGTTGGGTTGGGTCTCCGTATTTTTTCATTTAACTCGAACCGAATCGATCCAATCAATAACGTGTTGGATTGAGTTGAGTTGACGGGTTATACATAAATAGTAACATAGAAACATAAAGTAACAACAATAACAATTTAATTGAATGAAAATATATTTAATACTTAATATATCAAAAACCATAAAATTTCAATCACATCATTCACCACATTTTAGTTTACTAAGCTACCACAATTTTTTAATAGTTGTACTTCAATTGTTTATTTTTAGAGTACTTACTATTTTCAAATAAAATATTAAAAAAATGTTTAATAGATTTAAATGTAAACAAATTTAAACTAGATTCATCATATTTAATATTAATTTTTTAGAAATATTAATTGATTGATATTAAATACTATGATGAAATGTGCGTAAAATCTATAACAATTATTGATTAATTTGAATATTATGTTGCATATTCGAATACGTCATAAATTTATTTATCATTTTATCTAAATAAAAAAAACTATAACAAAATATAACATTTAAATAAATAGTATTTAACTCAAATAAAACTTTCTTCGCGACAATTTTTTTTTTATATAAAGTTTCTTTACAATCGTATTTTAATTTACCAACATTTTATTATATAAAATTCAATTTATCATAAAATTCAATATATTTGATAATCTTTTTATAAAAAAATATATTTTATCATAATCACATAGATAATCTAAAAAAATTAATCTGATCGAGTTGGCGAGTTTTCCGCTGCCGATAATCGACCGGTGAAGATTGGGGCATGTCTACGCGATTCAATGTAGTTCCGTAGGAGATTTTGCCCTTAATTGTTTAATTGAAAAGTTCCACCAGATGACTCATATGACGGTGGAAACTGTTCAATTTTGTTTTTTGAAATAAATAAATAAATGCTACGATATACTTATAGATGTAGGAAACCAATATTAATATCAAATTATGGCAAAAAAAATTTATTCCTTTTAATTTAACGGATAAATATTAATATTGTTATGTTAAATATATTTATGAATTTGAACTTAAGATTTCGCAATTACATAAAAATTTATTTGTCTTTCATCTAAAAAAAATTAAGTTTAACAAGAGTTTGTAAAAAAAAAATTGTTTAAAAGAGAACAATTTAAGACCTAAAAACTGCAAAACTAATCCATTATTAAATCATGGGGATGTGATTTACAAATTTACAAGAATAAAGGAACATCCCGGACTAATTAATAAATCACATTTTTTAGTCTTTAATAAAAATAAAGTGGAATATATTAGTTTTTTCGTTATTTGCTCTTAATCAATTTTTTTATTTGTTTTTAAACATGTTATTTAATGGTCTACGTGTATTGTAATTTGTAAATAAAAATAATGGAACATTTAGGTCCTGTAATAACTTCTTTTAAATAATTTGGTCAACAAATTTCTACGTTTAAATTTTAATTTATGTGTCATTTTTTTTTTGAATTTTTTTTATTTGATTTTAACGGTACGTGTCATCTATTTCCATACAACTCAATGATATAATAAAGTTTATAGACTAAATTATTCCGATTTATTTTTGTGAAGAAAAAAAATAAAAATTAAAAATTAATCTGTCCTACTTATTTTTTCAAAGTATTGTTTTTGGTTTTTTATAATCATTTCAAAATATTGTTTGCTTCACTTTTGACAATAATAATTATAATATTGTCGTTGTACTTTTTTACATTTGTAATTTGTAAAGAAATAAAAAGCTAGGCCACAAAAAAAAAATGGGCCACTAAATTATTGCAATGCGATGTTTCTTCTAGTTTATCAATTACACAATATGGTAGGGTAGCTACAAAAGTCCAATTCAAAAAGAAAAAGATGCAACAATTTAGAGTTTTATTACTCAACAACAATTCACATTATCAATTTATTCATACCTACCATTTAATTGCCAATTAGTCTTTTCTTTTATTTGCAACAAGAAAACTATTACTTTTTGGTTCATCATAATTAAACAATAAAGGTTACTTTTGTACCACCTATAACCTATTCACTGGTTTGCTTCGAGGAAGTTGCATGCAAATTTAGGTGGCTTGTAGTAATTTGTATGAATTACAGTTTGATCGTCCAAAAATAATTACTGGCTTTGGTGCTATTTAGGGCTTTAATTATTGTAGGAAATAAACTAAATTATATTCTGTCTTTTATATTTTACCTAGTTTTTTTATAAGTTTTTTTTTCTTAATTAGATCATTTTAAGTGATATTTTGTTTGCAACATTAGCATTTATGTTATTATTTGTTTGCATAAATGTCTTTTTTCATTAGTTTTGTTAAAAAAATATCATGTAGCTATTACAATATTGACATGTGCATAACGTTGTTAATGAGATAAAAATTTAATAAATTTTGTTTAAAAAGTTATTATAATTCTTCCAACAAAGAGAAATAAAACTCATTGCGGTTTTTTAAATTTGACTCATTTCATATATTGATCATTTATATTTTTTAATTTTTTCAAATTGATCATTTAAGTTATATTTCATTTGAATTGTTAGCTTTTTTTTCTCTTCATCATTTTCTATTATAAACCTGTTGTTCCAAGCCAAGACTCATATTTAGATTTTTTGATATTTCATGTTTAGCTTTAGTTTTGCTTTGTTTTTAATTTGGACTTTTTGGAAATTTTTTAAGTTTATGATGAACATGATGAAGGTTGATCATGAAGAAGATGAAAATTTTTATTTGTGTTGTTTGAGGAAGAAAACACACATAGCATATAACCCTAAACCCCTTTCAATTGTGATTGGAGATAAATGAAGAAAATGAAAATTTTAATTTGTGTTGTTCCGAAAAGAAAAAACACATAGTTTTCAATTGTGATTGGAGATAGATGAAGATGGATGAAAAATTTCTTCATGAAACTCCTAAAACATAAACAAAATAAACAATTCATTTGTGTAACCTATAAAAAAACTTTATTGAAATCCGTAAAAAAAATTCCTTCTTGAAATCCATAAAAAAACAAATTCTACGACTAGTTTGCAACATCTTGAACCATATTAAAAATTGACTGAACAACTTATTTATTTATAACAGATTTGTAGTGGATTTTTTTTTATTTACAACAACTCATTTTTAATTATTGTTGAAATGGTGAATTTTTTGTTTTGATTTTTTTTCTAGTTCACATGATCGACGTTTTTAGTTTTTCTATTGAAATTATAAATTTGAGGAAGAAGATGAAGATTAGAACTTATTTAAACTTATAGAACTATAACCGTATTTTTCAAAAACTTAAAAGATCAATATTGAAATCGTTTATTTTTATAATTTGTCACGTCAACACCATTATACACATGTCAAACATCATAACGACCATATGGCGTTTTTTAACAGAACTAACGACAAAAATATTTTTACAATTGAACAATAATATAAATGCGAACGTTATAAACGAAACATCACTTAAAAAATAACTGAATCAAACATAAATAACCAAAAATGTAATTTAGTATAAGAAATATTAACTCCAATTTCAGTAAGTAATCAAATGAATCATAACATTTTTTTACGGTAAAATGAATGATAAGTCTATAATCAATTAATCTAATGTACTTTATTGAAAAAAGTCTTACTTAATCTCACGTGATAAATATTATAAATTTTTCGTCATTTTTATCTTATTCTATATATCCATGCATCTTTTATCTTATTTCTTCTATTTTGTCGATCTATATACCTATCTTTATTATTATATAAAAAACTTTACAACGTAACGAAAACTCTAAAAAACTTTTCATTCAATGACAAGTGGCAAAGAAAAAATGCCACATTAATTATTAGATAGCAAAAGTTGAAGTTTTTATTTATTTATTTTTGAAATAACAAATCAATATATTAAATAAAAGAATTTCTAGCACAAGTTGTTGATAACTAACTTCAACAAACTAAATGATTTTATATATAGCTAGGTAGGCATTCCAATTGCTTTTGTTATATGTGGGTATTTGTTATGAATGTGCCCACATTTGAAGAAAACAATTGGGAAAAGAGAATGGTTGAGTAGGACGACCCCAGTTAGGACAAGTCCAGCAACAACCTGCCACATGACAAGAGACCTAATCCAAAGTATATGGTACATAGTGGGGATGCAAAATGAGTATGTTTCTACGTAATGCATTCGGATATATGGATCACAACATATTTCACAATTGGTATTTATTCAAACCCGTCTTAATTTAGGTGAAAAAATTTATTTTAATTATATGTAAATTTTTCCAAATTTAAAAATTACAAAGGTGAATTTAAGATATTGATATTCGTCTTGTAGTGACCCTACTAATTAAATTATTACTAACTTAAAATTATATATATAATCATTATATTTAATATTTTTTATATATTTTAAATTATAATTTCAACTCTATATAAAATATCATTTTTATATTTTTATATTTTAGTATTGTATAATAATTATTTAGTTAAATTGCATCAGTGGTCCCTTAACTTAATTTCAGTTAACGTTTTAGTTCTTTATCTTTTTTTTTTTCGATTTGGTCATTTATTCTTTATTTGATGTTGTTAGAGATGAAAATATGAGTTTATTTAAAGATTTAAGTTATGAATTTGATGAAATTTGCATTATATTGAGGATGATAATTAATTTTATGGGTTTTGTTTGAAATTTTTGATGAATTTTTGCACAAAAAAAGGATAATATTGTTGACATTTTAAAACATAAAAGATCAAATTGTCACTTAAAATTAAAATAAAGGATCAAATCGGGGGAAAAAAAAGATAAATGACTAAAACGTTAACTGAAATTAAGTTAAGGGACCACAGATGTAATTTAGCCTAATTATTTTATTATATTAATAAAAATAAGTATAACTTTTAAAATTATTATTTTATATATATGAATAGATGTGGTTCGAGGAAACCCAAACATTATCGTGGACGGAGACTCAAATTTTACACCTGACAAGAAATATGTACAGATGCAAGAGTGGGGGAGACAAAATCTTCTTCCGCCATACCTATTCTATATGTTGGTTGGTTGGTTTGTTTTTTTACTAAAAAATAAATTTCATTTATTAATACTAAAACAAAAATAGTACAATCAAATCTAAAGATTAAGAAAATAAAAAACACTAACAATACACATAAATTTGCAGAAATCAATGAAAAATAATCAAACCAAAACTTTAATCTTAGCAACCAAACTAATGTCTTCAACTAGACAATGATTAAGAATTATGTGATATTCATTGTCTTTAATGTCATCCATCTTCAGAAAAGAAAAGAAAAAGTTACTAGTGTTGGATTCTATCTACTATAAGTGGTCTCTAACATTAACAATTCAACCATGTGCTGACAAATCATTTTTAAGGTTGAAAAAATGTTGAATTTGGTTGTAGGCTCCATAAGTCTGTTACTTAAAATATGATACCAACAAAATCAGTCATTTGCCTCTATGAACACCGCACTAATACAAGAAAACAAACAACGCCACAACATAATGACGAACAAACCCACGTTGCACTCAGACGATCTAATCATAGATAAAATACAAAGAAAAAAAAATTAAATTTGTGTACAAAACCACAAATTCAAATAAAATGAGAGAATAAATAACTTGAAGGAGTGATTTTGAAAAAAAAAATTGCCCCAAAACCTCTTCTTTAATTTAAAGAAGAGGAAGATAGAACTAAAATGTGTTTTTATAAAGAGGAGGTGGTCTTATTAACAATATATATTTGTTTGTTATTTCCTTGAGATTACTCGAATTATTTTAAATGAATTGTGAATTTAATAATAAAAACTCGATTTTGTAAATTTAAAAGAGGGAATTTAAATTTTAAGACAGTTAGAAAAATAGTTATTAATGTCATGTGATAAATATTTTGTTACTTTTCATAAAAATTAAATTTTTATTTTATAAATGTTTTATTCGACTTTTAATTCTTACTAATAATTAATTGAGACTTTAATAGACAAGTGTCATTACTCAAATTCTCGTTGACCAACACCTCGGCCGCTCACCACTCTTATATTCTCGGCCGTCCATTGTCGACCACCATAAACCTTTGTTCATCCGTGACAGCCCTACACCCCTGCCCCCAAACACACACCCCCACTTCCAACAACTATTGTAAAATAAATTAATTTTGAATCGTTAATTTTTTAAGAAAATTACTTTTTAGTGTTTTTTTTAATTACTTTCACCTACCAATATTTTTATGTTAATAATTATTTTCAAACGTTTGAAAAATAAAAAACAAAATGGGTTAAGTTTATTGAGCCGACTACAAAAAAAATCACAAAAGGTAGGACATGTAAACAAAATTTAGGAAATTTTACACTTCACTCCTCAAATTATACTCTACCCTTACAAATGCGATAAAATAACATATTTGTTTTAGTATAAATATTAAAATTTGTCATTTTTTACTATCATATCATTTTAGTTTTTCGGTACTTAAATGAGTACCAATTTTTTCTATTTTATCGAAAAACATTTTTCAAATTTTCTGGTAAAAAATTTATACTTCGAAAAACTTTTTTCAAGTTTTCCGGTATAGATGTATTTACTACAAAATTTTTTTCAACATTTCCGAAACACAACTCATTACTGGAATACTTTTTTAAGTTTTCCGTAGTTACCAGAAAACTTGAAACCACACGTTTTCCGAATTTTTTTTTTATTTTTAATTTTTTAATATTTATTTAACATTTTCAACTTTTTATTTACATTTTTTATTTTTTATATTAGAAAACTTTTTAAAAGGTTTCTGATACACACATTTTCAATCTTCTGAATCAAAAATCTTATAAAAAGTTCTCTAGTAGTCTCCAAAACAATTTTACATATCGGAAAACTTGAATTATTTTATCTGAAAATTTTTGAATAGTAAAAAAAAAAGTGAATTTGAATTGATAAAATAGTAAAAAATTTCAATAAATTTGAAATTTTTTAAAATATAAAGGGTTTAGATATAATGATGGGTATAGTAAAATTTTCCGTCTCGTTGAAATCCCAAATCTAATCGGGCTAGTTTGGTGCCTTTAAGCCCACACCCCAACGTACCCAGACAAAAAAATAAATAAATATAAGCCCAATTTATGTGGAGTTCTCAATGTTCTCACCTAATACTAAGACCCAATTTTTATTTTTATTTTAAAAAACTTCCTTACAAAAAGAAAAGGAAGGTTAAATATATTTTTTGTGTCTATTAAAATTTCAATCTTTCATGTTAATTCGTGTAAAATATAAATACAATTCTTAATCTCTATAAAAATTTTCAGCTGACAATTTAATTTATGTTGAAACGAATTATATTTAATTGTTATTCAATTTTAAAATTTGTGTATGATTTTATACAAACATGTTAAGAAATTATAAAATTTTCCTTCATTACCTCTCAAAAACATATTCCATCACAAAAATTTAGAATGTTTTTAACTTGGGATAAAATAAATATGATTTTTTTAAATGTAAAAATTTCAAAATAAAACTAACAAAAACTTGAACATAGAAATCAAATTGAGTTTATTTTTTGTGGAATAAATTTTTATATTATAAATATTTTTACAAAAGTTTGGTAAAATAATATATGTTAACTTAACTGTAAAGACTTAAATTACACTACATAATAATTTAGTAGAGATTAAAATTTGTATTTTTCTTAGTATATAAAGTTGTGTTTTTTATTTTATAAAAATTAAAATTAAAAAGTTACAATTTTTATTGGACTTCAAATATTTAACGGAAACAAAATAGAAAACTGAGAGGGAATTTTTTTGTTGCTACCTACATCCTTTGTTTTGCTACCAACACCCCATCAAATTTTCATTAAATTAGAATACCATAAGTGACGTTTACTATTTCAATCTTTCTAAAACTCTATTTGGTCTCTCTTCATCATTATCACTCACCTCATAATATTTTAAACTTATATCTCATACTCATAATTCACACTTCATAACTCATACTCATTTATAAGTTGCATACTTGAACTCAGTACACGTAAATGTACGTAAATAGAGTCTTGTGTAAATATATTTAAACTAAGTTCAACTCCATGTAAAATTTTACAGTGATAGTGGAAGTGCGTATTTGAACTCAGTTCACGTAAATGTACTTAAACTAAGTTCAAGTACATGTAAAACTTTGCAGTGATATGGGAAGTGCGTAGTTGTACTCGGTTCGCGTAAATTGAGTTCACGTACATTTACTTAAACTGAGTCACATACATATACTTAAACCAAGTTTACGTACATGTAAAATTTTGCATTGAATAGGTGAATTGCGTACTTGAATTCAATTCACGTAAATGTACTTAAATTGAGTTCAAGTATATGTAAAATTTTGCAGTGAGTATGAGAACTATGTACTTGAACTCAGTTCACATGAGGGTAACCAACAATGACAGGAATAAAGAGCAAAACCCTAGTTTGACCTCCGCTCTTCACATATGTTAGTTGCTGCCCTTCGCGTGTCGTCACTCTACTCAGTCCTCCATTCGTGTGCCACTTTCATTTCCGCCGCAACAAGTCTTCTCCTTTCGGTTTGGTTTTTTATTCCCTCTGTCCTTGTACTCTATCAGTTTGTGTTGTATTGTTTTTCTTGAGTTTGACTTCTCTAATTTTTGAAAAGTTGGTAAAGTGATTAAATCAATTATTGATATTTAACCATCCATGATTGGTCATACATGTGCACGTAATATCAATAATTGATTTGATCATCAATAGTTTATATTATTCACTTTATTTTCTAAAGTGAGTTACTCATTTTAGAGGAACGAAATCCATTTTTCTATGTACCTAATTTGTTTGTGTTCAATTTCAAAGTTACATGTGATTGTATTGTAACTGACTTGTGGTTCTATTAACACATTGTAACTTTCCTATAATTTGAAAACTCGAAATAAAGTGATAAGTAAGTGTATGATTGGTGTTTGGTTTAGTTTCACATTCAATTGTAAACAAAATTGTCATTAATTTAACTTATAATATTAATTGAGAGTTTAGAATTTTAAGTTACTCTTTTTAAATGTTTCAAGACACTACTTTGTTTTTTTTTGTATGCTGTGAGATTTCAGTTTATGTTTGCATTCCTTAAACTATTGAAGTTTTTTTTCTTTGAGATTAATAGAGATACATTGGCGATGTAAAACTATTTTGCCACGTAAGTCCACTTTATAACTTGCAATCTAATTAAAGAAAATTGGTTACGGATGTTATTCTAAATTAATTTTACACTCACAACCAATTAGAAGAATTATTTACGGCTACTTTAAAATAATAATTTTATAATGGACTTATGTGCCATCAGGATGGACAATTATTGAGTGATAGTGCAAAATAATTTTATAATATCAATATACTTCCATTAAATTCATGTAATTATAACCACCAAATATTGGATTCTATTCTTAGGAGACCTAGTGTAAAACTAGTTTATACTAAGTTGAATTTCAGCTTCAGTTTATGTTGTACATAATTTTGGCGCATCAGACCAAGAAATCAGACCACTCAAACAAGGAAGCTAAAAATACCCAAAAATCAAAAGCCATAGAAAATTCTCTCTTAATATTTAGAAGTTTAAGAAAACCCACAATCTTCTTCAACATTGCTACAACTCCTCTTCTTCCCCATTCTCTCTTTTTGCTCCATCTTGTATCTTTTCAACCATAACCCCTATTTATTGCAATCACTCTAACAAATTCTTCAATTCATCGCAACTGTTCTTCAATCTGCTTCGCCATTATCTAACAACTAATTTTGTTTTCCAATGCGACGACTCTAGAAGAAGACGAAGGAGAAGATGGATATGGGTTTTGAGTTTTTTTGGAAGAGGATCTGAGTTTTTGTTTGAAGATTCTGATTTCTAACATTTTTTATTTTATTTTAAATATGACTAAAATTAATTAATAGTGTTTAATTTGTTATTAGTAATTAATTTTAATTAGTCTGCAAAAACAAGCCTACTCACACATCACACATCAATAAATTGATTTAGTTCTCAACAATTACATAAATTATTTTTATAATCAAAAATTATATCAAATTAATAGAGATTAAAAATAAAAAACTTAAAAATTTGAATGATGTTAAATTTATAAAATTCATTAAAATTATCATTCAACTATTAATCAATTAATTTAATAGTATTAAAACATATCAATTTGTAGATATATCGTAGAAATCTGTCTAAATTAAAAATATTTTTAAATTGTAAGATTAAATTAAAAAAAAAAACTTTTTAGTGGGACTAAAACCAAAATAACTATTATTTTTCTCAATTAATTTAAGCCTATAATTTTTCTTAATTAGTGCACTTATGACTAGCTCAAAGCCCAAGTCAATGATGGTAAAAACAGAAGAATTTTTTTTTTTTGGTGATTTAAGTTTCTTGTATATCTATTAAAGAGTCATTTAATTGATTAAAATTTGTATAAAAAAAATTAATAATTTTATCATTAATTATTTTACAAGCTCTCATATTTTATACAAAGAATATAATTTTTTTTAGAAAAAATTATAAATATAATTATAATTAATTCACAACTGCGAGGTTCATGATTTAAATTTGGAACAAAACGTTCAACCTAACAATATCAACAATACAAATTAAACTAGAACTCAACGACAAAATATAATTTTTTATTAATAAAAAATATAAATATTTCACTATAAACAATCTTGTAAAAACAAAACATCTTAATTATATACTAAGAGTAAAGTTGGAAAACAATGACATTATATTTTGAGTTTCTAAATTATTCATCGGTTTGAAACAAAAATAGAAACTCTTTGTGATGTGTCTTTGGAGAGATATATCGTAGATGGGAACTAAATTTATATTGGCCAACAAATTTTTGGAGATTTCAATTACTTCTTTTAGTATCGTTTTGTAAATACATAAAAAAAAATTGACGTTCGTGAATGAGAAAAAACTAGAGATCAAATATGTCGGGGTGGAGATTGAGGAGGTGGTGAATGGCGAGTTTTCCAAAATTTAAATAGGAAGACATAAAGGATCATAGACAAATCTAAAATTTAGGAGATTCGTGGGGTGTGGGGGGTGGTAAGACTCAAATATGAAGGAAATAGTGTGAAATTTTCTTTTTTCTTTTTTTAAATTGATCCACTTTTTATTTTGGGTTTTATTTATTTATTTATAGATAAGATGATATAATTATTACCAGTAACTCAAACAACTGCGATCCTGAGTTCAAAATCAGGAAAACATATGTTCAATCTAACAATATCGATATTTGTCAATTGATATATAACTTTTTATTAAAAAAGAGTATAGAAAATAATATCAAATCTATGCCACTCTTCCTGAATTCGATATCAAAAAATTCAACATGTTTTTAAAAAGGCACTTCCCAACTATGTATATTGTCTAATTGTCTAAAAGTACATTTATGAGCGAATAAATTTAATAATTTTGAATTACATAGAGTGTGGGTGCATACAGTTACACTTATCTCAATCATCCGATTAAAATTGAACAGTCTAAATTTTAAGTTTAGATTTTATTTTAAACAAAAATTCTAATCTTAAAATATGGATCATCTGACCTCACAAAAACGTATTCTATTTTTGGAATGCATACTTTCAAAGTCATATTGGGTGGAAAAGTAGCCTCCATCAGTTTTTTTTTTGGATACAAGCCCCAATAAATTGTTTGGAAATTATACTCTATACCCCTAATTTTACATATACTCTCATAATATTTTTTAAATGTCAAATCTACCCTTAATTTCTTTTACTATTTTATCAACTCAAATTCACTTTCTTTTTATCATTCAAAGATTTCCGAACCAAACAATTCATGTTTTTCTGTACGTAAAAGATTTTCGAAAAATACCGAAAAACTTTTTCTAAGATTTCTGATACATAAAGTTTCCGATACAAAAGATTGAGAAGGTGTATACCGAAAAACTTTTTATAAAAGATTAAAAATATATACATAGGTTTTACTCGAAAACTTTAAAAAATATTTTAGGTCTAAAATGTTGAAAAAGTGTGTACCACCGGAAACCTTTAAAAAAGTTTTTCCATATAAAAAGATGAAAATGCATAAAGAAGGTTGAAAATTAAAAAAAAAATATAAAAAATCATAAAAATTTCTAGAAAACTTGTAGTTTTAAGTTTTCCGGTAGTTTTAAAAAAATATTCCAGTAATGAGTTGTGTTCCGAAAATGTTGAAATTTTTTTTTGATAGTTCTGAAAAACTTTAAAATAAGTTTTCCGGTACTGAAAATCTTCAAAATAAATTTTCCGGTAAATACAATTGTACAAGAAAATTTAAAATGATATATTGGTGGAAAATGATAAATTTTAATATTTATACGAAGGCAAATATATCTTTTCATCACATTTGTGGGGGTAGGAGTATAATTTGAGAGGTATTGAGTAAAATTTAAATAGTTTTTGTTTCCTTTTAAACAAGAGAAGCAGGCCAAAAACAGTAAGATTATAGTTGGTCAAAACCCGCTTAAAAACCTAAGTTTCAGATATCTACATCACTACATAAACTAATATAATTCAAAAAAAGTGTTTCATTTGGCTCCACATTAATGATCTAAAAATACCACTATTTAAATATTTGTACCCACAATTCTTCAACGATGCAATGCTCTTATAAGTGTCTCTTCGGCATGGTGAAAATGTGAAGAAGAAGGTTCAGCTTTTGCACTTGGATAACATGCCTTGCGTAGCTCATTATACCTTTGAGCATCAAAGTTATATTTCTTCATAAGACGCATTTGTTTGGCCATGAAACGACGTTGGAAATAGCCTTGAAATGTTGGCTCAGTAGAAGTCCTTATGAAAAATAGGTATGCAAAAGCAAAGTGTAAAGAAGTAACAAAGAAACATATGGGCTCCATAACATCCCAACTAAGCTCCCAAAATGTGAGCCTCATGAACCCAATTGTTTGGATCATCAGAAAGCCCAATCCACAATATAGCTCAGTTTGGACTCGGGCTTTTGCCTTACCATCAATCATTGCTTTCTGTTTCTCCATATTCTCTAGCTCCATCCTTCTTGGGTCATTTGGGCTAGCTATCGATTGGTACATTATGCTCTCAATTGATTTTGCCACCTGCAATCCAAAAACTATCATTACAAAAACATCTCTATAAAAAACCAACATTAAATGTTAAACATGGACCACCAAACACAAGTGGTTGGGGTATGCGGTGTGTTAAATTCCCAGAGTATCAAGTTCAATTTTTTATTTAAAGAATCTATTTATGAAACACACACATAAATAGCATAAAAATAAGATATTATGGGTTTGAATTCATGTTCCAATGTATTAAATGTTTATGTAACTTATTATAAAAATATATCTTCACAAGTATTTTTCATTTGAGTTTTACTTAAGAGTATTATTGAGTTCAATTTATACTCATAAAACATACTCCCTCCAATTTTATTAATAAAACAAAAGTACCTCAATAAAATTTAATATACTTAATCTACATTTTAAATAAAATAAATTATTATTTTTATTCACTTTTACTTATAAATAATTTAATGACCAAGTTTGACTTTATATTATGGGAAATCAAAATGGTCTTGTAGCATTTATACTTATAATTAAAAATAGTATAATTTGGTGATGAAAATTTAGAGGTCATGGTCCAAAAAACTGAAAAGAGTGCAGACAAGCAGATGATGCAGAGGGGAAAGGGTAGGTAAGACAGGTGTGACACACACATAGAGTTTTGGTTTGGATATAGCAAAGAGACACACAAAAAACCATAAAACGAGGGAGAATCAATCAGATAGATAGTCCCTCCCCAAGGCCAGGACTAACTCATTCAAATCGCAGCATTTCTTAAATTACGTGCCACCGATTTTATCATTAATCACTCCTTCCCGGAGACATGGATATTCAAACGCACTACATCAACGCATGCCTTCAACCGCCAACTTTTCCACTACTAATAACATGGCAAAATTCCACTACAATAAAATACTATAAAAAAAATTGTATATTCAATCTTAATTTTTAAATCGATATATTAATTTTTTTAATAATATTTTTGTTTATATTAATCGTTAACCTTCATCGTTAAGAAAAACGTCATTTGGAAAGAATATTAAGAAAAACGTGCATAAATATAAAAAGTAACGTGGTCAGTGGAATTAACCGAAACGTATGAGAAATATAAGCGGATATTTAATTACCACATAATGACGATATAAGAAAATTAATGTTAATTATTCCTTATAAAGTAATTAGAAGTTTTAAATCGAATGTTCGTGATTTGGTCGTTTGTAAAAATATGAATTTTTAATTAAAGAAACAACATAAAAAATTTAATGAAAGTAAAAAAAAAGTAACAATTATTTAAACACGCTAACAAAAATAGTATTGAAATATTCCGCTGCTGGGACATTTGTTCATCTGGGGTAGTATCAAATTAAATAATAATAACCCTTCAAAATATGACATCGTTTTTTAATTTATAAAAAAATATCAATACAAATATATCAGATACTAATTCGTCATATAACATTTCTACTTTTGCATGCTTGTTTGGTTTAAGTCAGAAAATATATTAAAATCGAATCCAAAGTATCTATATTTAGACCAAAAGATACGCAAACAACTAGTAAAATCTAAATTTACACACCAAATCATCGACAATTACCGTTTAAAGTTTAATTGTTATATATTTTTAACAAAAAACAATTAACAAGGACAACATATTACAACCAATTATAAATATGATTTTAGAATTATGTGAAAGACCAAGTATTTTCTTTTTAAGTATATAAAGCTACTTTAAAATAAATAATGTATATGAATTAAATTTCATAAAAATAATCTAATAATTTTATAGTTGATAAAAATAAAAACTAACATTATATTCAAGAAGAAATAAATTAATTAGTCAAAAAAGGAAGAAAAAAATAAGAATATTATTGTAGTATCATAATAAAAAAACGAATATTCAGGTAATTAATGGGAGTGGCACTAAAGAAGAAAGAAAGAACGGAGTTGATTACCTGTTCTGGCCGGAGAAAAACAACGTTCCCCAAAACGATGACGTTTCCAGACTCATCCAATATCTTCGAAAACTCAACACCTTGATCATGATTCTCACACGATTCAACGCAGATCCGCATGAATTCACCGTAAGAAACAGAATTCTCCGGAATGTTTCTCAGTTTTGCTTTCACCTTCTCCATTTGCGTTATTCTCATAATCTTCCTCGCATTTTCCACGGAAATTACATTTCCGGTTATCTCTGCCGGCGCCGGCGCCGGAGTAACGTTGAGATCGGTAAGACGGAAACGATCTTCGGCGCCGGAAATGTTGTTAATGCCTTTGAGTTTCTCCCTGAGTTTTTCTCCGACGGGAATGGAGAGAAACTCCGGGAGTCTCGCCGTGCCGGAGTGGTACACGGCTCGCCGGGGAAGAAAGCGGCGGAAAACGGTTCTGTTTGTGGAGTTCGGCGAGGAGAGATACTCGCGGTGGAAATTAGTTTTGGAAGCGTTTGGAGGAACTAGGGTTTGTTGAAGTGACGGAGACGACACTGTTGCTTCTGTAAACGGCACCGTCGTTTTGACACTATTGAAAAGACGCTTCGTTAAGAGTTTCCGAAGTGCCATTGATGAAAAAATATTGAGATTCTTTTTTCTTTTTTAATATTTTTTTCTATAAATAAAATTAAAAAAAAAATTGATGGAAATATATGCAATAGAGTAGTGAGATTGAAGAGGTTTTGAAGGCTCTCGAGATTTGTAAGAAGTTTTGGTTGTTTATATATACACGTCCAAAGTTTGAGGAAGAAATTAATGTGAATTTTGTTGCCCTTTAATTTTCTTAGTTAATTAATTTTTATGAAGTATGTGACGTTGCAAAAAAGTTAAATAAAACATAATTTTATTTTTGGCCAGGAGAAGAAGCATATGTCATGAGAATCGTATCGTTTAACGCTTTTGTCTTTTCGTCAGCACAAATTGCGCCAACCTACTTATAATCAAATACGCAATTAGCATTTAACAAATTAAAATTGTATATTATTTTTGTTTTACAGTAAAATTGTATATTACTAAATACAATAAAATTCCAAATAGTTTTTCAATATATTTTATTAATATGCAATTAAGTGATATAAATAACTCCATTTTTTTTTAATTTAGAGTGTTCACTTTATGTATAGATAAAAAAAATAATAGTCAAACATAATAATGACTTTCAAATGTTAAAAGATTCTTACAAAATAAACTCTATTGTTCTCATTAACAATTAGTATAGAAGCTCGTGCATTCTACTGAATAAATTATTTGTTATCTATATCATATTAAATTTATTATATTAAATTTAACACTTAAATTTAAACTTATATAAATTTTAATTCACAGAAAATGTTATCGTTAAATTAAATGATATTATAATATATTAAATGACCTCACACAATATTTTTAAATAATTATTATTCATAAAAAAACACAATATATAACTTGAATAATTAAATTATGAATGGTAAAGTTAAAATTTTATTTAATCATAATTGACTCATTATGTTCGGATAAAACAAAGTGTTTATAATCACCTAAGTTGAATTGAATATTAGTAAATACAATAAAATTGCATATAATTTTTTTCCTACATTTTACTATACGCAACCAAGTGACATAAATTTATATATCAAAATATTCTATTTTTTTAAAGTCGTAAGGCAGAATGCGACCACCTGAATGATTTTTTTCCTTCTAATAAGAGGTCAAATCTTGATGAGACCATCTATTGCCATTTATTTAATTTTTTATAACAAATGATTAATTATTAATTTAATAAATAAAATAATTAAAAAAACTAAATCATAGTAATAAAATCAAACAAAATACATTTAATGAAGAAAAAAAAATGAAAGTTTGACAGCTCCCTCTTATCTTGCCAATTTGGCACGTCTACTCAACCGTAATAACTTTGATGTATTTTTTTTATGTATTTTGTTTGATTTTATAAATATAAGTTGATTTTTTTAATTAACTTAATTATTTATATCCGCCAAATGACCCTATTATTATTATTATTATTATTATTATTATTATTATATAAGTTATTTTCGAATACGTATAAATAAGATCAAACATAAAACTCTCCACCACAAAAACATTGGGAAATACCTTAATTTATTATCTTTCATTTCAAATTTAATTATATTGATATAGCTCTTTTGTGATAATCCAATGATACTATGAGAGTAATAATTATTATAATGTCTAATACAAAAGATACATCCCCAATATTTTTCATCGCTAAACTTCCATTAAAAATATATCGGTTTTGCGCAAGAAGTATATAAAATTGTTAAGTAAATTCAACACGTTACAATAGGACTATAAACTTACTCTTACTAGCCTTATAATAATAGTAATCTCAAAACAAAATTAGACGGTTACTTTACGAGATTTTGTCATATCACTAATGAGACTTATTCATTAACTCATAAATGAATTACATCACTTTGCAAATAATTTATTTTGTATCTATTAACATAAATTTTCCTTTGATTGCATCATATTGTTTCATAAATATTGTTATTTAGAAACACTCTATTGACATCTATCTTATGTAGCTCCAAAAATGTTAATGAGCAACGAGTGTTATGATTGTCATAATAGAGTCTTTAAAGAATACCAAATAGTACTTCTTTTTACCGTCAATCATTTCTAACACATAATGTTCCAGATCTTGGGTGTTAACTTTGATCTTAATAAATAATACGATCGACTTGATTGAGAGGAAAAACAATGATATCCATGTGATGATCAAAATTTGCTACATTAATAGTAACTATATGAATTGGTTTGAAATGGATTCTTCCTCACTCAATTTGATCCATTTGACTATATCGCTCCCCAAAACTCAATATCCTCAAAGATTTTTGCATTTATTGTCTCACCAAATCCTTTCACATGAAACCAAAATTAATATTTCTTAAACATTTCAACAAATGTAGATTGTCACAAGTGATAGCTAAATTGACTTCAACTATATATAAAACAAAAAGACAAATGAGTCAAATTTTTCAAAATAAAACATAAAAATTAGTAATGATTAATCTAAAAATACTCAAAATAATGATTCTACCAAATTGTTTTTCAAATATATTTATTAGCAAGTAGTGAAAATAAAAATAAAAACTCAATCTATATTGACTCTACTCTCTCAAAGTTAATGTGTCTTTCAACATCATTAATTATTTATCGGTTCATCTTAATTTTGTTTATTTGCCTTTATCTTTCGAGCTATTTCTCAAAAAGAGCACTATTTTATTTTTCATTGTTTCACCATTTTCTTTGTTTCACACTTTATGAAATAATTGTATTTAAGTGATTATTTTTAACTTTAAGAGTCACAACTTAATTGTGCAAAATGAATATTAAATGCTAAAGTTTCGAGCAAGTTACCTAATAGTAGAAATTTTAGTGTATTTGCAAGATTAAATATTTACATAATATGCTCCTTATACTTTCTTTGTCTAATAATCTTAATGAAATACTAAATCTCCTATGAGTGTTTGTTTCACTTTATTACTTCAAAAACACTTTAATTTAAACAAATAAAATTTATATCTAACTTAAATAACACCTCTAATATTGTTTAAAATATCATTCATCGTGATCAAACAACCTATGTGTTTTGGAGAAAATTTATTTATTTTACTTAATTTTCACTTTAGATATTATAAATTGCTAGATAATGAAATTTTCTCCATCCTTATACAAGATATAAATTCACGAACCATATTAATGTTCTTTCAATTTTAAAAGTCTGAACTTTGAAGAACCAAAAAAACCTTTATTTAACATATACGAAAGTTATATTAGCTTGAAGTGAATGAGAGGAAGCCCTTGCCAAAATATTAAATGCATCGTTAATATAAAAGTCTTTAGACAATAATATCTATTGCTTGTGGTATTTTATTGCAATGATCAAATTTTAATAATTAGTATTGTTAAACAATTAATTCTTATAACTATCACATGTTTATCATCATAGATTTAGATTAAAATCAATCAAATAATTGAAATATTTTATTACACACAACATTACTATGCAGATCAAAAATTAATTATAGAGACGTGCACAAGATGTTACTTTAGCAACGTGTTGTTTCAACCAACAATTGAAATTACTAGACAATTTATTAAATTAAATAAAAAAATCTTAAATTTACAATACACTTTCTACAAATATAAATCATATTCGTTTATGACGCCACTTGATAGTCATAAAACTAATTGACATCCTTCAACGTGAGAACAAACTCAAACAAACAAAATTAACATAAAATATCACCAAAAAACATGATAAAAAAATATTATTGTATAAAATCTGAATATTAATATTCTAAAACATTATAATCATGCCATGTAAGCCAAATGTTCAATTTCAAACTAGATAGAAATTGAATCTTAAAATGCTAAAAATTGTTCATACTAAATTGACTCACATAGATAATAAATGATTTTTTAAATAAAAGAACCAATAAATTATTATAGAGTCAATGTTTACTAAACTAAAAGGAAACGAGTCGTGGTATGCTTATAATAAATAAACATATAATTCTAAAATTCATATTTTCAAAATTAAAGAATTAAATTTTTATTTTGACGTACTACTAAATTTAATTAAAAATATTTTTAGATTTGTATTTTAAAATGATATATAAAGACAACAAAACTTCCATAAATATATATAATAACCAAATATATATACATAACAAATCTTTATATCCTTATTTCTCTAATTTGGGTGGGAAAAGTCCGTTTTTATTGAGTGCGGATTTTCTCAAAATTAAAATTTGAAGTAGGGACGAGTTTGGAAAGTTGATATCCAACTCGAACTAGCGCCACTAGTAATATTGTTGTCATTTTTAAGATTTATATATATGTACATATTCAGTATATTTTATATTTTTAAATATTAAAAATTATGATGTTTTCTCTATAAAAAAAAATATGATTTTAATATTTTTATTTTATTATATTAATTATAATAAATATAATTTTTAAATTTATTACTTTTTATATATAAACAGGTGTAACTATGGGACAGAAAAAGACTAACCCTATCACGAACGAGAATAAAAACTTAAATTTTACACGAGATAAAAAATAGATAGTGGAGGTTTATTTGATTAATCGTATGATTTGCAGTTAATCAAATTTAAATTAATTGTTATATACCATTAATAACCGGAGTAGACAAGTTTGCGACCATAATGCGCCGTAACAAAATACAACCAATCATTCGTCTTTAAAATTGGGCAATGTAAGTTTTTAACAAACAAAATAAATTAATTAAAAAAAATGAAACGTATTGCAACCATAACAATTGTAACATGTATAATATATTATAGCTAGGATACAACCATAAAAAAAAAATTGTAATATAGCTACAATAACAATTTTATGGAAAAAAAATGAATTGTTTCTCTCTTGGAAAAGTTAAACAATATTTGAGAAAAACTGAGGCTAACAGTAAACCGATTCAGTATATTTCAATTTCAATTTCCAAAAGAAAAAGAAAATTAAGGTTTCATGGAAAAGGAAACCGGGAACCTTAATCCGAATAATAATATTCCAATAAGCTAAATACGAAAATTCGTTATGATACCAATTAGTAGAATTAATTTACTGATTCATCAAGATAGGTTTATTATTTATATTAGACATATAATCATGTTTTATGTTGAAAACATGCATATAATTAAACAACTTAAATCTACAATAGATTTTGATCAGTTAAAGGTTTTTATGATTACCTAGATTAATAGATAATCGTCTTTTAGTAGCATTTCTGAATTATCAATATCTAAGTATCAGATTTTGAAAATGAGAGAAAAAAAATATTTATTATGTTATTTATTATTGTCGTCAAATTTTAATAAAAAAATTAGGGGTGTTCACATCTATAAGTGTTTCTCACTTGATTCAATCCAAAACAATAAGGAAAGTAATTACAAAGGGTTGAATTATTATTTCACGCTATTTGTGAACTATATTACTTATAAAAATTATATAAGAGTTAATGTAATTGAACAAGACTCGACTCTATCGTCTAAATTAAATCTCATTTTATCAATAATAACCTTAAATGTCTATAACTTGACTCATTAAATTTAGATAATGACCTTAAATGTTTATAACTTGGCTCATATTAAATTTAGTTGTTTGTCCTTTTCAGCTAATAATTTAAAATATTTTTACGCATAAACATTGTAATTTATAATTTTTATTTCCAATTGTTTTAATTTTCTTGCCCAAAAAAATTATAGTAAGATTGAATTCCATGCATGAGAGTAAAAACAAAGTCAACCACCAATCACCAAGAAAATGAGCTACAATATTGACTTGTCACTTCACAAACTCAATAGAAAGATGAGTAAATCAAAATATAATTGGCCTAAACTTTGGCTATTTATAATTTTGAATTTCAGTGAGTGAGTACTATTTCTTAGGCATATTGGTGGAAGGGCCCTGTTGATCTAATTTATCCATGTGGTTGCAAATTACACTGCATTAAATAGTTAGTTTGGAGACAATATGATTGATATTTCTCTTACAAAATTCATGGCTTCTAGTTATTTAAACATCATAATTTTTTGGTAATGAAATGCATGTCTTACTAATATATATTTTTTGGGGACAATATGAATGATATTTCTCTTACAAAATTCATGGCTTCTAGTTCCTTAAAGATCTTATTTTTTTTGGTAATGAAATGCATGTCTTACTAATATATATTTTTTGTATAGGTGATTAGGGTGGGAATAAGTCAAGTCAAATCAGGTTTTGAAATATCTGAATCTGGTCTATGATTAATTTGTTAACTTGAATCTGACTTACAGGCTATCGTAAATTTTTTTTTTTGGGGGCTGATCTTTTTTAAATGTCTAATGTTACTTGAAAGTCTATTTAAAATTATATTTCACATTAAAATATTTAAATGGTACATTTTATAATTTTAAATAGGCTTAGACCTTTATATATAAGAAAAACTAATAAAATAATAAACATAAGAGAAATTAATAAAATTATAACCAACAAATCTTTAAGAACATTCTAAAAATGACAAAGAAATAAAATGAATCCAATAATAATAAAACAAAATAAACTTCATTACTAGCAATAAGCAAAAGACATTGTTATCGTCTAAAACTAAATACTAACTTATTGAATAATAAGAATATATATATAATAGTTTAATAAATTTTTTTATAAATTTAAATTTAATCTATTTAAATTAATAGATTAAAAAAAATTGAAAAAAAATTGAACTTAACTTTTTTTATTTAACAGATGAAATTATATCTTAGTTTAAGTAGATAAAATCATAGATCTCTAGCGCAAGTCAAAGTCTATCCTCACCCTATCGATGACACTTGGCATTCATAGTTAATGGGGTGACACGTGTAAGTTGTCAAAAAGAATTATTGTGATTGCAAAAAGAGAGTTGAATTCACATGCACACCAATCACCTACACATAACAGACACGTAAGCAAACTTGTTCACACATATCATTGCCACAATATTGTGGGGACACATTGGGTTCTCTAGTTCATGTGAGATATTTGTATTCATTAGCTACACTTTCAAGTTCCCTTATTGTATAACCTCAAAAAATTGTCTCCCAAGGTGTAGCCACTAGCCATTTGGTAATGATAGGAATATTGAAAGAGTTTTACGAAAGAGCTTCATAATTTAGGACTTGTTCGATTGTATTTTAATTTTTAGTTTTTGAAATTTATTTTATAAATAAATTTAAAAAAATTGTTTTTAAAAGAAAAAATTTAAAAATTTATTTAGTAGCTTTAATTTTTTAAAATAATTTTTTTATTAGAGAATTAAAAAAATTGAAAAATGAAAAGTAAAATACTATTTATCTGTTTTACTTTTTTAATTTTCAAAAGTATAATATTAAAAATAGTTTTACAAAATAATTTATAGGAATAAGAAATTCAAACAAATTTTTTAACTTTTAAATTTTAAAATACTAAAATAGAATTTTTAGAATGTAAATCAAACAAGCCCCTAATTTCCTACGTTAATAATTTCTACCTCTCTTAATTTTATTAATGTTTATCTATTAAAAAAAATTTCAAAAATCAAGTTCTCTTCTTGTATTAAATGATTGAAAGTAAACCGTTTTTATTAGAAAAAACTCAAAAAATTAAGTTCCCATCTAAAAGATTGAAAGTAAATTACATTTTTAGGTAATATAGATTTTAAATTACTACTATTGGAAAAAATATACATTTTACAATTACTAATACACTATATGTCTCTTTATTTTGTTTTTGACGGGACTATATATTTGTCTCTTTTGAAAGAAAGAAATTAAAGATAAAACTTCATATAACCCAAAAGGAATCCCAAAATATTTGGAATGATGTTTGAGTGGGAATCGTATTGCTTGTTGGGTTCCTAATCAAAGATTCCAAAGCTACTTTACCCTGTTAATATGGTAGTGGAAATCTACTAACTCTACTCTTATCACGTACTCTAAGAATGGTGGCTACTAATTACTTAACGTTTAATTATGCCGTTAAGGTTAAGATAATAAATTAATTTTGAATAAATTAATTTTAGTTAAAAGTAATTTTATCGTAAAATAATTTACGTTTTGATATATTTATGTAAAAGTAAAGAAAATAATAAATTTTAATAAAAAAATTATATTTTAATTCAAAAATTATAAATACTAATTTAAAGTTACAATTAATTATGACGTTAAAATCAATTCTATTTAAAATCATCTACATATACATATCAAAATTAATTATATTTCTTTAAATATAGAACTAGACAATTTGATTTTTGGATGGAATTGACAAAATCACGACGAACAACTATAATTTATCACCGTAATTTTGTAAGTTACCTTAAAACGAAATAAAGCTAATAATACCCACATTTTAAGAGTTGTTTGGAAAGAGGATTTTTAAAGGTTTTGGGAGGGGTACTCGCTCTTTTGTTCTAGCGGGCCTTACAATTTTCATTGGCAAATATATGCAGTTATATATTAAGTTTGAAGTCTAGATACCAATCTTGGAACTTGCATAAAACATAATCACTTCAATTGAATTAATTTATGTATATGCTTAATATTGAGAAATTTGGAATTGTGAGAGTAATAATGAGTCAAATGTTCTAAAATTATAAGAGAATTTAAAATCATATATTCACTCAAAATCTTACTTCAATAAATATATGGTTCGCATCTTTTATATATCTAATATTTAGTTTATTTGTAGTAAATATGAGACTAACTACTCAGACTTGGTAAATAATATGTATGGATCCTAATGTATTAGATCCTTGACACTATAGTGAAGAGGTGTGTCATGTTGGTAATAACTACGGCCTGGGCTCGTGCAACACGACCAACAAAACAAGACCCAGTTTTTTTAAAAGAGTAATAGGGTCCAAAAATACTTGCATTAGGGCCTCTAAAATGGGTTGAATTTTTTACTCTTTTTAATGTTATTGATGTTATTTACAATTTAAATTAAGTAATTTTAGTTTTTGACTCTTTTTGATGTTATTTTCCAGTTTTTTTTTTTATGTTATTTGCAATTTAAATAAAAGAGATCTCCTTTTGAGTTTTTGGTACTGTTTTTTATTAAAGGTTCAATTTTTAAGATCAGAAAAGAGTCTCCAAAACATTTGAGAAGACCTTGATAATAACGCGTTGCATGTATAAAATGGGAGAGACTCATACTTGAGATGACAAAAGTGAATTATGGTGTATTGAATTCTTGTATCGAAAGTATTTCAAACGGTGTAATCAAGAATCGTATCTTCCTGATAATAACAGTGGTGCATAGAGTGTGAGAGACTTACATTTAGAAAAAGAAAATATTGTTATATTAAAATGTAAGTGATTAAGTCTTACATCGACTATTTTATAAATTAATTCTCAAAATATTTTACAAATTGCTACTACTTTATATGGGAAAGTAAGAAACTTAAATAATCAATTATTTTTATTTGTAAAGCTTTTTCTTCAAATATTTTAATAAAGGCAGGTGATCACATAGTCTCATTTTAACCTTCCCAGGAAAAAGACAACATATAAATAAACTCTTCTTTATCCCCTTTCATATGCACCCGTTTGTAGTTACTCCTGGTCATATTTTTTGCATTTTGGGCATATGATCTAACATATAGTTAATTGACACATAGTTACCCAACATTAATTCATGGTAAGATAACATTAGTGCATAATGGGTCTTGCATCAGCACAACTGATGTAAGCGCACTAAATTTTAGTACACCCACTTTCATAACAATAATGAGACAATAATAATTTAAGGTTAGTGACGCCCCAACATTGATAAAAGAAAAAAATTATGCAAAACAAATATTAGCATTGAATATAGTTATTGTGAACGTAATGGTGGATTCCACAGGTAGAAGAAGATGTCGAATACTATATTTTTCATAAGCAAAAGATATCGCATGCTATATATATATTATGAATTAACATCTCAAATCTTTTGTTTGATCAAGATATCGTATAGAAATGGAAAAATATCAACTAATTTGACTTTGAATAAATACTAATTTTAATTCTTGAAATTATTACAATCAGTCTATTTAACCCTTCAAATTTATAAAATAACAATTTGATCATTTGAAATAAAAATATCAATCAATTTAATTAAGTTTCTCCATATTTTGCACCACAATTTTTTTAAAATAAAATACATATTTTGGTGCAACAAAAGACTATTTAAATCAATATATTTATTTTATTGATTTTGATGAATGACTTTATTTCAATAACAAATGTTTATTTATTCAATCTGTTTTATTTTAAATACAGTATATGATCTGGTTTGTGTATAATTTAAAAAATAATAATTAATTCGGTTGAATTCAATTATATAATAAATTTTATTTACTCAAATATCTTTATTAATTGTAGTTATTTAATAAACTAAAATACAATAAATAGAAATATTTTAATGGAAAAAAATAATTAATATTTTATTTATATTATAAAATACTAAATAATCTGATTAAAAAAAGAGAGAAAGAGAAATATGACATTTTAAAATGAGACGAAATGAATACTTAATTTCATTTGTCTTATATTATTACTTTCACTAATGACTCAATATAATAATGAAAACATCTCGATTTTTTTAACAAACCTCTCCTTGTTTTTCTGATTCTCATCTTAGCAATATTAATGAAGCATCGAGAACAAAAAGATACCACTAAGAAAGAGAAAGAGTACATAATCACATTTAACTATATACTTGATCACAACTCATGAGACTCTTCACTTTAAATTAGAGGTCAATTTTAGCAGTACGTCATATGCATGTTTTGTTTTTAACAATACTTTTCTCTTAATATATTGATTTTTTATGCCACCATTCGCGTACTTTATAGTTTTATTAAATATAATATTTGTATATAATCATTTGGTGTCACCTATTTTTAATTAATTTTTGAGTAAAAGATAAAAATTTATCTATTTTTTTTTTAAAGAAACAGAAGGGACATAAAAAAGAAGAAATGCTATATATGGATTTCCAATTTTGTTATATGTACTTCAGTCTTGCATTGAAATATATTATATGAAATGATAGGCTGCAATATTCGTGTGCAAGTATACTTACTTTTTTTCACCAAACAAAAAATAAATATGCCCTGAATTGATGTAATTAGTGGATATTTCTATTGTTCCAAATCTTAACCAACTGGCCACTAATATTGGTTCTTTCGCGGTAAAAATTTGTAAAATTGATTTTTTTTAATTCTAAAATTTGATTTTAATCAATAATAAATTGGAACGCAAGATTATTTACGTTTAAATATTACATAAGTGACTTAAATAATAATTTTATGCTAAAAAATTGATTATTAAGATAAAAATATAAATTTCAACTTCAAGTGAGAATTTGCCACCATTAAAAAACGATATGCATTCATTTAAATACGATATGCATTCATTTAAATGAATAAAATCTATCGATGGTTAGCAATACAAATTCAAAGTTATTAAAATTAAAAATGATAAATATGTGAATAAGTTTTCATGGTTAATATCATAAAAAAAAGACAAAACATCTATAAATATAAATTTATCTGAATCAAAACTATTTTTTTTGTACATAAAATGTTAAACACCACTTGTAAACTCACGTACACCCATAGTAATCATTCCCGAATTTAAATTCAAGTGACTACATAAAACATTTTACTTGACAATACCAAAATTGTTAAGTGAACAAGATCCAAACGACTTTTTAATTTAAATAAACAAAATCAACACTATAATAAGATATAAGTATTTATCAACATCATAAATATATAAGAGAAATATCACTCCTGCATATATGAATTAATTGACAGATACCATATATTCCTGCATAAATGAATAGACAAGATATTATCAAATTGATTTTGTAAAAAAAGAAGATATTATAAAATTGATAGTGGAAAGCAACCCCTGTTCCAAGGCAGGCCAAGCCATGCATTGACTTAACAACTAGATACCAATGAATGGATTAGCTTCAAGAATAATAAAGCAATTGGACATTTGAATTGGTATATATATTTAATTAGCATTAGATTTCTACGAATTTGAATACACTTTTTCGTACTAAGATGATAAATAGAATTTTTTGGGGTTTGATTCTGAATTCTAATACTATATATATGTGCTGATGAATCTTATATTACATTAGCAATATGCATCAATTAAAGTGAAACATTCATTTTGTCAAAAAAAAATAAATATATTTATTCAGATAATGCTGAAGTGTTAATCATAGATATATTATTATTTTTTTAAACATCGGATTATGCCCACACAAAAATTACTAAGCTATTAATTACACAAAAATTAAAGGTATTAATTATTTTCAATTATTAATTTAAACTCCAACAATTTACATTACATTTTTAGTAAATTATTTTAAAAATAATCTTCACTTTTAATTTATAATCGAGCAACCAAGATCAATAAATATATTACACATTTAATGTGTGGAATCCAAATCTCTAAAACCTGAGTAGTTTTTTATGTATACTTTGAAATAATCATTTACATGTAACTGTGAATATTTGTATAGGAACTTCATTGGGCTATAAATTATTAAGCTCAGACCAACTACTAAGGGTTATGTGGTACAATGAGTTAGCTTGACCTATTTATTTTTCTTTTTTCTTATATTCACCCATTATATTTATTTTGAAACGTTACCATATTAGTTTTTCATAATTATTTATTTGGTATGATTTGATGCATGTGTAAATTTGATACAATACCACTTAATATCAATTGAACTCAAGTTTTATTCCTTTAGTTGAATCAAAAATTTGTTAATAATGTATAAACTTTAAAATTTAAAAAGTTTTAGTTAAATGTGTTTCATTTTATTAAATTTATATATTTATATTTATTAATAATTTTAAATATAGATAATAATTGTTAAAGCTTTATTTATGTTATTTTTTTTAAATCACATAGAGATGTTTGAATTTATCTGAACCAAGGCCCAATGGGCCATTTCGTCTCGATTCAATTTTGTTTAAACTAATTAGATTCGGGCAAAAAGAAACAAATTTTTTCTTTCTCACTTTTAAAAGTTATCAAAAATAAAATTTAAATTTTATTCGGATTTACTAATTTGTATTTGAGAATACTGGAGGCGGGAGAAAAAACACCAAAAAGAAATGATTATTTTTCGGTCTGCATTTATAAGGCCTAGTTCATGCTAAATACGTGGCCAATTAATGAAAATTAGATTTTGTACCTTACAATTAGACTTATACTCTTCAAATGTAAAAAACTCAATTTTATCTCTTTCATTTTCATACAAAAGATTAAAAAAAAAAATTTACTCCAAAATTTTACCTCCTCACGAACATTTCCGATAATTAAATTGTTTCTTCCAAAAATCTAGTACACAAATTAAAACTACCGAAAATTTCGCAAATAAAATTTCCGGTAGAATAACAAAATTTTCGGTACACTATTTATTCAACCAAAAATTTTGTGCCTTGAAATTTCCGATAGTTAATTTTATTCTACCAGAAATTTAAGTTTTGGAATTTCATGTAGTTAATTTTATTCTGCCGAAAATTTTAAAATTTGTAGGTAATTTTTTTTTTGTTGAAACAGGGATGGTAAAAACACTCTTATGCATAGATTTGAATGAAGCATTGACAATAATTGATCAAATTTTTGAGAAACGAGAAGCTGTCATATCATGGGCAAGAGAGATTGACTAACAAAATTGAGTAACTCTTATCATTACTCGCTCTAACATTGATACCAGATAGAGAGGAAGGAAATGATGTATTATTAGTTTAATGTGTCGACTTCACAACCAATGAGTTACTCTTTCTTCTTTTTTCAACGCCGGTTCTTCTATTAGATTGTTTAGGAGGTCGAACTCGATAATGTTCCACAATATTTTTCGCTCCTCTAGTCCTCAGTGGAAAAAAAATTGAATGTAAAAATTAAATAAAAAAATTATACCGAAAATTTTAGGAACGAAATTTATTTTTCAATACTTGAAATTTCAAAATAAAATTTCTATTAGTTATTTTTTAATATCGGAAATTTCAAAAAATAAAATTTTTAGTTGAGAACACCTATCGAATTTTCAAATTTCCTGATGAGACTAATTTCCGAAAATTTCAAAAATAAAATTTCCGGTAAGAGAATTTTAAAGAAAAAAATTACTTTTTCTAAATTTGTTTTATATTTTAATAAGTTAAGAGATAAAACTTTTAAATTGAGAATATACGTTCAGTTATGTGGTACAAAATACAATTAATCAGTTTATTGATCCCAAACCTCTTATTTTATACAATGAGCCCGAGGCTTTTAATAGATCTAATATTTAAAACCAAACAATGCCTCCAACATTTTTATTTAAAGAAGTAATTACACAATCTATTGTATCCCCAACATGATTAGCTAACTTTTTTTTACTCAAGATCAACTAACTTATGAAAAATCAAAAATATTGTGCAAATATGTAAATTGAAATGGAATTACAGATGTATTATACTCTTTTTTTTTTTAGGGAAAGATGTATTATACTCTTGTTGATGGACATGTTAGTCCGTTTTTCTTGATATATAATGAAGTTATATAAATAACATATGTTATAAAGAAGAATAAAATAACTGAAAAAAATTGACATCAAATAATGTCATATAAAAGAATGTAAATATATATATATATATAAGTATATAAAAAAAGATTATAAAAATAATTATTCAGATAGAATTCAAAAATAAATAAATAAGTAATTGAAATGAAGTGTAGAATCAGAAGGTAAAAAAGTTCATACCAGAATCATGTATTCTTTATATATATATATATATACAGGCCTACTCATGTAAAAGAAAAAGAGTAATATTAGACCTACTTATTTTTTTGAAAAATTGACTCTGTACTCTCATTATTTGATCCATACCCCCATAATTTTTTCAAAATGCTAAAATTACTCTCTAATTTTTTTTTACTATTTCACAAAAATCAGCGTAAATTTTTTTTTCACCATTTCATCATTTCCGGTGCCGTAAAAAAGATTTTCGGTAACTTCCGGAAAACTTATTTGAAGATTTCCGGTACACAACATGGTGTGACAGTACCATGTAAGGACGGATAAATCATAAGATCATCCAGGATAATGTGTGAGCTCACCAGGTCCCTGAGCTCCATCATGCCCCTCCTCCATATGCTCTCCCTCATGAGCAGGTGCACCTGCTCATGTACTATAGGAGGCTCCTCCTCATGCACTATAGGAGGCTCCTCCTGCTGATAGATAGTCACATCTGGAATAAATCGGTGATCATGATCTCCCTCATCATCGTCTTCAATTATCATTCGTCTTCTTCTCCTTGAAGCTGTCGGTCGAATCCTCTCTGGAGGATTCATCGCGGATGATGTAGAAGTATCAGTGTCATGCGTAATTCGTATGATTTTGCCGTCTCTTTCTCGCGCGCCCATTGAAAAATTAAAAAGAAATAAATCACAATTAGTTATAAAATTATAATTAATTAAAATTTAAAAAAAATAATAAAAAAAAATTAATGTAATTTCCGGGAAACTTGAGGGTCAAGGTCTCCGGTAACTACCGGAAATGTGTAACATCAAGGTTTCCGGAAGACTCTACTGTACCGGAGAAGTAAAAAAATGATTTCTGGAACTTGCTACTGTACCGGAGATGTTAAAAAAAGATTTTCAGAACAACCTTCTGTACCCGGATAAGTTCAAAAAAAATTTCTGGTAGAAGGTTGTGTACCGGAGAAGTTATAAAAAGGTTTTCGGAGTAGTAAGCTTGTGTACTGGAAACCATATAATCAACTTTTCCGCAAGTTTAAAAAAAAAACTCACTCTTAAGTTCCGGAAATGTTAAACGCGCAAATGGTAATCTTCTTGGACTTTTATTATGTAAGCGAGGGCAAAAAATCGTCATTTCATTGCTAATTTAGGGGTATAGGTATAATTAGGGGGGTATGGGGTAAAATTTTCTTATTTTTTTATTACTAATTGGCCTACTTGAAACCCAGTTTTACGTCAAACCCAAGATGATCCAATTGGACATGTTGAGTCGTAAAAAAAAAAAATTAGATATTACTTTAAGAAACTAACACGAAAAAAAAATAGCATTATTGTTAAAAAAAAAATAGTGGCTGTCTATCCATCCTAATGTTTAATTAAAATATAAAAAAAAATATTATCGAATTGATACTTTATGTAAACTCATTAATCCTATTTTTACTAACGGATCGAAGTTTTTTACTATCAAATTGTGGAATCCAACGAAATCTCGAGAAGGGTAGGGTGAAAAGCATTTGCCAAAAAATTGGTGGTTGCTCACCACCGCCCTCAATTTTAGGATTTTTATTTTAAATATCTCTTTTTTTTTTTTTTTTTTTTTTTTTTTTT
>JBBPBQ010020324.1:50220392-50339758 GCA_037974755.1 Cicer yamashitae | reverse complement strand
GATTGTCACCTAAAGTATCACATTATTAATAATAATAAAAATTATTGAGGCAAAAAAAATCTCAATAATAAGGAATAAGGAGACAAAAAACTAATTTTAGAAATAGAAATACTAAAAGTTTATCTTTGACAAAATAGAGTGACTAAAAATGCATTTAAGCTTTTTTACTTTATTCAGTTTTAGTTATTTGATTTTGTTATTGTGTATATAAAATATAAAATCATTTAACTCCCTAGAGATGGTTGAAGAATTTTTGCATTCTTAAATAAAATTTAAGCTAGGTAGAAAACTAAAGTTAAATTTGAGATAAATTTTTTATTTGAAAACAAAATTGACTGCATTTGTTCCAAAATAATGTAATATGCTATATATGTAGATTTGTGAGAAAGATGTATATATGAAGATGCCTATTCATCATTAAGCATGACGGTGAGTAAAACTGAGTATTAAAGTTTCATTGAAGTTTTACATTGAAATGTTAGATGTGTGTGTATTTTTTTAACACATTCATACTTTGAACTATTTTCAGCCGTATTTAGAAAAAAAAAACTACAAAACAATTAATTTCTATTGAACATTAATAAAACCAGCCTGTATTTTCATTTCCTCTTTTAAATTGTCAAGTTAAAATTATATTAATTGTTTATTTGATTTAAAGAGTGCAAAAATATACATCTAAAATATTGTTATAATTTTAATTTGTAAAAAGAGGTCGTTAATTTTTATAATTTAAAAATAAATAAATTTATTCTTATTTACTTTTCTTTCTAAATTTAAAAGAAAACAACCAAGTCATAACCAAATGAGCCATGAAGACAGAAATGGACCTCCACGTCTTCGTTTTTTCTTATGTTAAATATCAACTCATCATCTATAAAACATTGAATGAGATAAAGATTAAAGAGATTGTTTAAATAGGGGTCAAGTTACAGGGGTTGAAAAATCAGAAAAGACTGTCATTCAAATTCTGTAAGAAATATGAATGATTAATATTAACGATCAACAAAATTAATGGATACTTCATGTTAATATCATAATTTTAAATAGTATATATTAAAAGAATTTTAACTTCCGTAACATTCTTAGGTTGAGTCTAATTCAAAATAGTTTCTACCTTAGAAGGGTCAACAGTTACACCTCCTTGAGAAATCACATGACCCAAAAACTTTACTTCACTTAACCAAAACTCACACTTACTTAATTTCGCGAACAATTTCTTATCTCTAAGTATCTGCAACACTATCTTGAGGTGTAACTCATGTTCTTCAAAATTTCGAGAATAAATGAGGATATCATCAATAAAAATTACTACAAACTTATCCAAATAAGGTCTGAAGATGCGGTTCATATAATCCATGAATACGGCCGGAGCATTGGTTACACCGAATGGCATAACTAAAAATTCATAGTGTCCATACCGTGTTCTAAAAGCTGTCTTTTGAACATCTTCAGACTTTATTCGAATTTGATGGTATCCTGATCTAAGATCGATCTTTGAAAAGATGGTGGCTCCTCCAAGTTGGTCTAACAAGTCATCTATCCTAGGGAGAGGGTACTTGTTCTTAATGGTTACTTTGTTGAGTTGCCTATAATCTATGCAAAGTCTCATTCCTCCATCTTTCTTCTTAACTAACAAAACTGGAGCACCCCATGGAGAGACACTCGGCCTTACAAAACCCTTAGTCAAGAGATCCTCTAATTGAGCTTTTAGTTCTTTTAACTCTAGAGGTGACATCCTATAAGGAGTAATGGAAATTGGTTTAGCACCAGGAACTAGGTCTATGGAGAACTCTATCTCCCTCTCTGGAGGTAGGGATATTACATCTTCTGGGAAGACATCTAAAAATTCATTTACAACTGGAATTGTAGCGACATCAAGTTTAGGTCCCGAATCTGAAGATGATGTTAGTAGAAAACCTTGACCCCCACTACATAGGCATTGTAAGAGGTGAGACACACTGGGAAGTAGAATTGAATCAGTTTCATTTCTACTTAAAATAGCAGGACGAAAATACAAAATATTTTCCTCACAATCTACAAGTACACGATTAGCTGAAAGCCAATCCATTCCTAAGATGGCATCCATTCCTTTCAAAGGTAGACAAAACAAATCAATTGGATAGACTCTATCAGATACAACGAGTTGACAACTTTTACAAACATAAGAGGTTTCGACACTATTCTCACCCGCCGTAGAGACAACCATGGGAGGGGTAAGTTCAGTTAATTTGAGACTTAAGCGTAAAACACACTTAGTGGATATAAAGGAATGAGAAGCACCTGTGTCAAACAATACTTTTAAAGGTTCATTATTTAGAAAACACTCACCGGCAATCAAGTCGTTGTTTCCCTTAGCCTTCTTAGCATTAAGAGTGTAAACTCTTCCAGTGGGTGGGCCGTTTGAGTTGGCTAGCCCCTTCATTTTCCTTTGTGGACAATCTTGACTCATGTGCCCCGGTGTCTTGCACCAAAAGCATATGTTCTTACCGTACAAACATTCTCCTGGATGTGATCTTCCACACTTAGGACATTCCCTTGGACCCTTCGCTTGAGGTACAACTGAGTTTTGGGGTTGCTTTCCTTTATTGGGGGGGCATCTTAACCTTCAACTGCTGATTACTCTTTGGTGCATCCCTCCTTTGTTGCCACTTAAGTTGTCTGTTCTCCTTCAAACCCCGTAAACTTTCTTCTACGATGTAACTTTTATGAACCAAGGTGGCATAAGAAGTTATCTCTAGTTGTGTCAAGTTACTTTTAATCTCTGGATTCAAACCCCACTCGAACTGATTTATCTTCCATCGATCATTTGGAGCGTACTCTGCTTGGGCACAAAACCTTGCTAGTTCCTCGAACTTTGCCACATAATCAGCAACTGACATGTCTCCTTGTTGCAGGTGTGTAAATTCAAATTCTTTTTGTTTTCTTATACTCATGGGAATATATTTATCCAGAAATACGGTACAAAAATTCTCTCAGTTCATCGGTGTACCCGTACTTATCATGTATGTCTTTGCACCCTTCCACCAGTTCTCAGCTTCTCCTTGCAGCATATGAGTAGCAAAAGCTATTTTATCTTCTTCAGTACATCGCACCACAAGAAAAATTTTAGTCATTTCATCCAACCATGATTGAGCTTCTGATGGCACCGGGCTCCCTAGAAAAGTTGGGGGTCTCAACTTGTGAAAGTCATAAAATAATCTGTTTGGGGCCTCTGGTGGAGGTGGCGGTGGTGGTTGTGCAGGTCCCACAGCTTGCGCAAGATGATTCATTATGCTGGTTGTAACAGCTTGTTGTTGTTGCATCATAAGTTGTTGTTGTTGCATCATTTGCATCATTTGTTTCCATCGTTCATCATTAGTCCGCCCTCTAGAAGGCCTACCTGGTGGTCTTGGATCTGGTTCCATATTGTTCTGCATATCAAACACAAATATTAAGTTGATCAGACTTAATATTTCATGAATTGATAATTAGAAAATATACAGTCTCAAAACAAGAACAACAACTAATTCTAACTACCCACAGTTCGGTCGGTTCGACCGGCTCTGATACCAAAAATGTAATACCATAAGTTAATTGTCTAGAATATAACTTGAGCATTAGCATAATTTGGCAAAAGAGATGATTAGTACAAATTTTCGACACAAAGTCACGAAAATGTATTAATACACATACTAATCCTTCAGAAAAACAAAAAATATGGAGTACATAACACATCCATGGCTCAAAATAATTCCCTAGAAATTTTTAGCAAGCTATAACATAAACTAATATGCTTCACTTCTCCAACTCTTGATCTAAGCTTTTTTACCTGTAAAACATTTAAATAACGTGGAATGAGATTACATCTCAGTGGGTCCCAAGGAATGAAACCAAATCAATTAGCATTCTAAATCAAAGATATAATTTATCTTCTAAGTTTCTCTTCTATATACAAATTTTTGACTCTTTCTAAGTATTTAAGCCATTAGACGTGAGTAATCTAATGACTTAAACTCTTCCTAACAAGCATGTCATAAAGACTACATTAGTTTTACTAAGGCCCTCTTCTTGTTAGTAACTTTATTTTGGTAAGATTGGACATAATTACGTCCGTAAGTGGTGCCCCACTTACCCTCGCTTACCCCTCACTTCCGTCGTATATAGACGGAGAATTCATCTAGCTAGGATGAATCCTATACTTCTCACCTTAATCAAATATCTAGTAGTTATAAATATATAACAATAGACACACACACACACATATATATAACATCATCTATTAATAAATATATTAAAGACTTCCACACACTAGACCTTGAAAATTCTTATGATAACATAACTATTAAGTCAATTTTATCATACTAATCATATAATGTAAATTGAAATTCAAGATAACATGCTTAAAATAGATTTTTCCCAAAACAGCCCCAAATTTATGTTATAACAACGCAAAACTGAGTTTGATTAGAGAGTCAACTAGTATGAACTTATAAGTACCATAATCTAGTAAATGAGCACTCTTTGGAAAGCTTATGATGTCTATTTTATAGATAAAAATTTTATTTCATTTTAATTAAGCCCCTATTCTTGCAAATCATCAAAATAATACACAATGACAGAAAAACAGAAACAACAATTCTGGTCTAACTTGTAACCTATTTTTAAGCATCAATACTCAATCAAACATTGCAAATTTTGTACTAAATTTGAAGGTAATTGAGTCTAGTTTCCAGAAAACTAAAAATCATTCAGAACTAAGGTCTGTAGAAAAAGGTATGACCAAAACATCACAGATATGTCCTGCGAATTTTTAAGTTAACAGCATTCCTTCAATCACACTAATTTCCTAACAACCTTTGCAAATAATAATGCTACAAAATATGAATAAATCAGCAATGAACACATGAAAACAGCATCACAATCTCAATTTACTCAAATTAATTTGTCACAATAGTGAAACTCAAGGTTTGTAATTTCAACCACAACAAAACAGCATCACAATTTCAATTTTACTCAAATTAGTTTGTCACAATAGTGAAACTCAAGGTTTTTAATTTCAAGCACAACAAACAGCATCACAAATTTCATATCAGCAAGGAACTTCACATGCAAAAAAAATCATTTTAATTTCAAAACCCCCAAATCGAACCAAGAATAAAATAAAATAAATCCCTTTCTTCATTTCAAACCCTTAGACCCCAAATCCCTAACCTATGGAACACATTATCTCATACATGCATGAATGGGAGATAGAAAAAGGGAAACCCACCTCTTGATTTGCAAAAGAATGGAGAAGATGATGGTTCTCTCAACTCTTTCTACTTTGGCCTCTAGCAAAATTGCACTTCTCCTTTCTCCTTCCTTCTCTTCTTATTTCTCTCACTCCTTATTCTTCTCTAACTTACCATTTTTTCCTCTCCCTCTCTCTCTGTTTCCTGTCTGGTTTTCACGTTCTCTCCTCCCTCCTTCTCCTTTTTCTTTTCTTTTCTTTTAATTTCTTATTTGTTTTCCCCTTTGTTTACTATTTTCCCCCCTTCTATTGATTTTATTATTATTATTATTATTATTATTATTATTATTATTATTATTATTATTATTATTATTATTATTATTATTATTATTATTATTATTATATACTAATAAGTAAAACATAAAAAATTACTAACCAATTATTTATGCTAGAGAGGGATGTTACAAATTATATAATAACAACGTATATTTTTTAATAAATAAAAATGTGGTGTTGGTGAAGTCAAAACAACTTCCATTAGTAGGGAGAAAAAGTAAGAGGAATTCATTAAAAAATAGAAACTAAAAATAAAATTTATAGGTTATAAAATTTTATTTTAGTATAAGAATTAAAAATGAAATTTTAAGTATTTAAGTCTTAGTTTAACTCACAAATATTGATATAGTTAAGTTCAACGTCTTATTCTAGATTCGAATTTAAAACTCTACAATTGTGTATCAATTTATAATGATATTTATCTTTTCTTCTACATATAAAAGAAGAAAAAAGTGAAATTTTAAATTTTTTTAAGAATTAAAAAATTATTAAAACATCTATTTTATGAGATTAAATTTAATGTATTGATACTATAAAATAATTTTTATACATAAATTCAATTAAAACATGTAAAATAAATATTTATAAACATATTTTAATAACTAATTTTAAAAAGTGACATGAAATTATTTAATTGAATGTATAGGTCATTACGGGCATCGGTGTATAGAAATTAAATTGTTGTTTGAAGCAAAGGTAGAGAGCTATTGTCTAATGGGACCCATTTTGATCCCTAATATCTACCGGATTTTGACTCACATGAACATCACGAGCTTGACCCATTGTGTTGGATATTTTTTGATTCACATAAGACAAGTTCTCTAACACACTATTATCATTATGAGTTAGTTATTTTAATTTTTAATTTCAATATATAAATTTTATTATATCTATTATTGTAATTATATTTTTTATTTGATCAATATAAAAGTTAATTTAGTTTTCTTTTTATCACTTGAAGATTTTGTATATTTTATTATAGTATTATAAAGCTAATTATTACGCTATTTTTTTTCAATATTTTTTTTGGAAAATTTCCATAAAAAACTTAATAGATTTATCTTATTTGATTCTTGAACAATTTATTTATTTTTCTCTCTTTTCTCAATTCAAAACTAATTATCTTCATTTTCTTCTCTTTCTCTCTCAAATTCCAAGATAAAATTATCTAATCATGATAATGATAATAGTAATAATAAAAAATTTATCAAACGCAACATATTTACAACAAAATTATTCCAAAACTCAATACTTGTTCAAAATTTTGATATTAATCTGATTTCAACGTCGACAATTTTATAACAAATTAATAAACTTTAGAACACTGAAGTAACTATTATTTTAAAACACCGTACAAAGGAACCGTTTCTGCCGGTTTAGAAAAAGCATAACCTCGTTAGTCATAAAAAGTAAAGAAAACATAACCTCTTACTAGTGAAAAACATGAAATAAAAAAGAAAGAATGGATGTACTTTACTCTGCAAAAACAACACAAGACTTTTAACAAGAAAATGTCTTACAATGGCTTCTTTCATTCTTTGGCTTTCCTTTGTTTCTCTATTTCTTCACTTCTAACAATACTAACATTTAGTATTTGTCAAAGCCATCATTTCTAGATCTGAGAACCCTTTTCGGTTTTGTTTGTGTTAGATTTGAAAAACAAAGTCACTTTTTTCCATGGAGTGGTCACTATATATTTTGCCTTGTAAAATTGTATGAGTTTCATATAATGCAAATGAGGTGACACTCTTGTGAATTTATAGCTCTTGGCTTTTTTCAACCAATTAGTACTCTGTATTTGACTTGTTGAATTCAACTAGAAAAAAATGAGTGTTACCCTACTCCACAAGCACTAACTAGTATTGTTCATAGAGGAAAATGCAAGAGACTAGCGAAGAAATTGAAACGTTGAGACACCGAAGAAAATAGTAAATTCTCAAAATAAAAGTGAACAACCTGTAAAACCGGTTGCCAATTACGACATTCTAAAATAATAGTGATGTGGCCTAATAGTTAAAAGTGTGTTAAAGAATTTGTCCTTATTATTTCCCATGTATTAATTCATATCATTAAGCTAATTAACTCTTTCAAATCAGTGCCATTACCAATTCACCACATTATAAAACCCATATCCATTGTGTCAAAAAGAAAAAATCCATATCCATTTGACTAAAAAAAAAACCAATATCCATAACTTTCCATTTCAATATTTATTATTTCTACATCTGCATCTTGTTCTGTCTCCAAATTTTAAGCTTTCGCGTCCTTAAATTTGGACGTTGGGTACACATCATTACCATAGTCTCAAGATAATTCAAAACAACTATTACCATTTAAGCTTAGTTTTTTTTTTTCATTTCAAAAGTAAAAGTAAACTAATAGTGCTACTTTTATTAAACGGCCATACCCTCCCTTTTATATATATTATGACATAAAAATACTATATATGGTATATAGTGACTTCATCAAGTTTCAATGTAAGTCTATGTTGACATCAGTAATTTGAACGTTTGAATTTGAAAGTGCTTGAAAAAGAGGTTATGCAGCTGGTCACAGCTGGCAATTCGGTTTCTAGATCAAAATGTATAATTGCTACTTTGGAAAAATCTTGTACTATAGGATTTGGATATGACATGCTTACTTTACTTATTTTCCATCTTTGCTAAAATAAAAATGATTGTTGACTCGATTATTTAAATTTAAATCGAATTGAAAATATACCCACTATTAATAAATTAATCGTTTTTTATGCTAACAATTTAGCTCTTCATACTCTCCAACCAGGACAAAAAGATTAAACAAAATTTTAAGGTTGCTCCCTATTGATTATTAGTACTACTATTTGACAACTTAAACATTCACCGGCAAACTTGTCCTTGAAAAAACTAATTTATTTAGTTAGGACATTTATAAAAACAGTTTATTCATTTGAGAGAGAGAAAATAGTACATCACATAAGGTTAAACATTAATAGTCTATCAAGGGTGGTCAAGCAGTTTTTTTAAAAATGGTACCGAACCGGACAGTTGAACCTACAGTTCAATTATTTTAGCAGTTTGGTCACGATTTTGTTTCAATTCAAGCAGTTGAATCATGACCCAAAAATCCACCAATTCAATTTCCGATTCGGTTTCTAAAACATTGGATGGAAGAAGCACCAAACCAACCCAACAAAATACAATTCATTCATCAGAATAATTAAAGTTCAAAGAACAAGATATACACATTCAAATCTGAGGAATTCCACTTCCCAGGTCAGCAGCACATATTTTAATTAAAAACTAAAAGGAAGACTTAAAACTTCCATGAAGTTCAAGTTGCAACAAGGCCACATATCTACATAACTAAGTGGTGCTACAAAAGAGTCAGTCTGTATAAACCTCTTAGCCAACCTACTACTAATTGAGATCCGAAAGATACATAATATTACTATATATGTTACATAGTACTAAGGGAAGTGAATATTCATATTAGACATCATTATCTTTGTTAGCATTAGAAAATATAACTTTTATCAACATCTTCATTTCACACTGTTCCACTCCACTTCATCATTTGCACATAGTCGTCTTAAGCCTCTTTGCAGCTTTGACAAATCCCCTAATAACTTGCAACTCATCCATTTGCTTCATAAATAAAGTGAAACATAATTTCAGACAATCATATTAGCAAAATATTTGCGCTACATCAAACATTTCAAAGCTCTCAAGTATTCATTCATAATTCTAAGATAACGATTAGAGTCATGCTGGCAACATAGACTTATTGCAACAGATTTGAAATGCATGCAGTCACAAATCTCACTCATTCACACAATTAGCACATTGGTGACACTTAAATCAAAATCAGTATTTTAGAGTTTTAAAAAAAATAAAAATCAGCTTGCTTTTTGTAGGTTCTGATCTCAATCCAACAGACACCGATGTGATGGTTGTGTGAATTTGTGACTGCAGCAAATCCAAATTCAAATAATGTTCAACCAAATAAAGCATATAAGGAACTGAACAATTACTAACAACACCAAAACAAATAATGAAATGCAATAGCTTATGTACAGGTACCTGTGACATGAAATGCCTCTGAACAACATCTACTAGCTGCTCTTTCGATGGGTTTGGAACAGCATCCACCTGCATATCCATATTCGCTATAAGATTCATTTCCATACGACAACAACCAAACAGATAGGTCAAAATAATTTGCTTACCAGATTGAAGTGTCGCCAATATCTCCACAAAGCAGACATTTCCAATTTGCTCAAGTCAACCTTCTACACAATATTTTTAATAGTTGAATTAACATCAAATTAATAAACTTTCTAGCATATAACAGTGTAGTAAAATCAATTAGTGACGAAAAAAACAGTCAAGTTGATATACCGTCCATCCATGAGGCATAGAAATAGATCCCTTCGACTGCGAATCAACAGAGAAGGACCTGCTGATGCTCTTGTGAGATGATCCCAATGATCTATGAATTCTATGCCTTGATTTGTGGGACTTTTGAGTCTCATCTGATGCTGAGAAATCAAAACAGAAATAAAACAAAACCAAAAACTATTTAGGAGCTATGATATAGTATCAGTTAACAAGCAAGACAGATACACTCATAAATCCTAAAATGAAAGCAAAAAAGAAGAGTAATAACTTCCCAAATTGAAACTCACCCATATCTGATCCATGCCACTGTGTATTTTCAAATTCAAGGTCATCATCTACCTCATTACCGGTAGGTGGTTCAATCACACTAAGAGCATTCCTCTGCAGCTTCACTTCAATACCATTGGTAAGAACCTGCAGTTTTTAGCATCAAACAGTGTGAAAAATTAATCAATGCTACAATTATATATAAAACTCTTAAACATCACTAGAGAAATCTTTTGTCTCTAATAAAATAAGATTGATTCAGATCCAAATAAGATATGAAAAAACTTCTGACTACAAGAGATAATAACCCATATACTTGTTTCGTAATTTATCCCAGAAAAAGAGTTATTTTCAGAACATGCATGTGGTGAATAGCAGCAATATGAGATTAAACATCAACATAAGTAGAAACAAATCATCAAGTAAAGATTTTTACTTTTTAAAATAGGAAAGATTTAATTTAATAAAATACGCAAAATCCATGTTCACAACAAAAGACCTCATTTAACAAACAAAAATTAACAATCAAACCCATTTCAAGAATTGCTACTAATTACTAATTTAATAAAAACCAAGCAAAGATTATATACAAAATTGCTTTGACCAGCAAAACCACACAAAGATACACAACAATAATCATTAACAAGGAAACCCCAAAACAACAGATCCATAAATAAAGTAAGCTCCATTCAAATTCAAATTACAAACAATTAAACCAATACATTTTTAAAAAAAAAAAAAAAAGAAATTAACTCAATACTTAGAAAATTATAATTCAGAAATATCCCTTTAAAAAAATGAAAAATTATTTGAGTATTGAAGTGATAAATAAATAAATAAAAATATCTTCAAATGAAGGGTAAAAAACACACATTGCTTTGAGTAATTTCACATAAACACCTAAAACATTAATACCAAAAACAGAAAAGAAAAGAAAGAAAAAAAACACATTTTCAAAAGTAAATTAGAGTAAGAAAAAAACACTATTTTTAGTAAAAAACTGAAATTGATGAAGAAAATTACCAGCCAATGCCAGCCTCCAAGACCAACAGCTTTCTTAACAACACCACGAAGACCAACGAGTACCGATTTGGTGCGGTTGTTACCAGTTACAACCACTTTGGTGTGACGTGGAAGCACTGAAAGTTCTTCTTCACTGCTATCAGCATAGCTCTGAAACTGTGAGGAGAATCCATTATTGACTGAACTTTCCATTGCTTCCAACATTTTGATATTTTCCCTAATTGAATCGAAAAATTGTGAAATAAAATTAAAATGAAATGAAATTAGGGTAATTAAATATCGAAACTAGGATGAGTTGAGACGATCCTGCATTGTTTGTGATGAAATTTTAGGGAGAGAAAATTGGGGGAATTTGGTGAGAGAAAGTGAGAATTGGAAAGAAGTGGTGGGTGGATAGAGGAGAGAGAGAAGAAAAGACAATGTGAGTGAGGGACAGTAAAGAAGAGAGAGAGAGAGAGAGAGAGGGTTTTGGTATGAATCCCGAGGAGAGAGAAAGGACGAATGAAAGAGTGCCACGTAATAAGGAGAGGTTGATATCTTCAATTATGCGCTGAGAGAGAGAGAGAGAGAGAGAGAAGAATGATGCAACGCCCCACTAAGCAGGTTTTTTGTTTTCATTTTGAGGAGTTGACTTGTTGACTTTGTGCTGTGTTTCTTTGCCTCCTAACCTGTATATGCCGATATTGCCCTTTGCCCTTTTCCATTACTATTATTCACTCCTAACCTTAAACTTTGTTACAATATAATGAATTTAACCATCCTATTCTTCCCAAGTATTGTAAATTTAACTATTATGTTAGTCTTTATTTTTTAAATATTGAGTTGATTGATTCAAGTTGATAAAAAAAATAAAAATCGAATGTATTTAATTAAACTCAATTTGTAAATTCGATATAATCAAACGATGGTTTTAAAATGTTTTACAATTATAAGAAAATTCATTAATTTATAAATTGAATAAATGTTTATTAATTATCGTTTGAATTTCAAATGATGTTTATTAAAATTATTGTTTTTTAAGTTATTATTTAACTGGTCAAGGTTTTTATTGAAAATTGTGTATTTAATACATTGGAAATATAAATATTTATTTTTTCAATGAATAAAACAAAAGTCATAAAGATTAAATAGATTCATTTAATGTATTATTTTAATCCCACAATAATTGTTATATTTACAAAAATAATTTGTCTACAAAATATTGTTTAGTTTTTAATGCAATTAAAAGAATATTTATTTGTCCTATATAATTAATATTTTGTCTGTCACTCTTATGTATCTAATTTGCATTTATGATAATTTGTATACATCAACAATTGATAAAAATACTATGTAAAATGAACTAATTAATATAGGTGATAAAAAAAACGTTTTTGGTCTACAATTATTTTCCCTTCATTTTCTCTAAATAATTTAATTTATACACAAATTTAGTTTTTATTTCATATTTTTTATTGTGATTTTGTCGTCTGAACGCGATACTTTTGGATTTTTCAATCTTGGTGATGTTTTTTTATTTTTTTATTTTAGTGCGGTGTTAATTTTGACTCAGGTTGACAAATTAGTTTTAATCGATTACATATTTCAATCAATAACTTTTGTGTCGTATAACACTAGAGATTCGAAGCATATGTATTCCTGTCATCTAAATTTTGTCGTATTTGTAAGCATGTTGCTATTTTACGCCTAACTTTTGTGTTGTGGATTTGTTGGCAAATTTATATGATTTTAACAAATTTAAATTTATATTACTTTGATATACTATACCATTTGAATCAAACAAGATTGTTTCTTTTAGTAAAAATTAACATTCTCTTTCATTTATTTTGGGACATTGTGAGTTATTTTAATATGTTTTTAAATTAACGTTGACAATAAATGCTTCTACATCTACTAATATGAAAATTAATTACATTTATGATAAAAGTTAAAAAGTATAAATGACATTTAAATAATAAATACATAGTAAAATTTGTAATTTTTTTTCTTATTTGATTGAAAAAAAAAATCTTATACAGGATACTAGAGAAAATAAGTACTTCATTTGAAAACCTTATACAATGTCGTTAAGATACTATTATTATTTATAAAATAATTATCATTTTAGAAGAAAAAAGTTATCCTAAATTAATAGTCACTTAAACTTTTTTCAATCTAACATTAATTATCTTATTTTAATGTTATCCCAAATTAATATTGTAAGTAATATGCACGTATGACTATTGATAATAGCCAATAGTTTCTTTTTTTATTTATTAAAAAAACGATATTCATTCATTTAACATAATAGATAATATTTAAAATACACAATAAATTATAACGCTAAAACAATATGCGGTTAGTTTACAAAATAAACTCACAACACATAAATTAATAGAATAAAACGATAAAATTATGACAAAATAAAAGTAATTAGAATATTCAAGGATTTATATATGTAACGCTAACGATTAAGTTATTGACATAATTTATAATAAGTCGAAGTTGATTTGTCAATCTGAATCAAACCGATAATATAATAACAATAAAAAAATTAAACAACGACGTACTGATACAAGGAACAAAACAACACCATATTTTAAAGATGAAATCACAATAAATGCAAAAGAAAATCAAATTTGAGTAGACCCATTTATTTAGATATAAAATAGAGAGAATAAATAATGTAAATGAATAATTTTGGACAAAAAATGTTTAATTTCAACTTTATTTGGTGATGAAATAATCATTTTAAAATTGATGAAATAATTAGCAAGACTCTAAAATTAGTACTCGATCAATCTCGCTCCAACTAGGGACGACCCTACGCTGGACCTAGTGAGGGTTATAGCCTCCGCTCTATTTTTCATATTTATTTTGAAATGTCGTATATATACATGGATAATAGATAATCTAACTAATTGATTAATGTCGTCTACAGATCTGAAATTGAAACTCATACAACAAAATAAATAAATTGTTAATTTATATTATTTTTAAGTTCAATTATTCGATCATATAATTGATTGATAATTTTAAGAATTAAATTATCGTCATATATAAGTGTCAGTTGTTTATTTATGTAGTTTGTTTAAGTATAAAAAATTCATTTTGTGCATTTGATAAAGAGATGTTGAATAATTAAATACTAGTATTTGTTAAATGAATATTATATGTAAAATTGTATGAAATGTGAGTGATTAAATATTTGTTTAGTTATTTATATAAATATATTTTTATTACTATTTAACAAGTAAAAATCATTTAATATTTTAAAGTTTTTCGGTACACAAAGTTTAAATTTTTTTAAACACATTTATGTTAAAAAGTTTTTCAGAACTTAAATTAAATTTAATGAGAACTTAAATTAAATTTAATGGGATAGAGAGAAAATTATTTTTTTAAGAAAAAGAAAAACGAAATCAAATTTATTTGTATAAAATATGGGATATGATTATAAATGTGGTGTAAGGTATAGAGTAAATTTTTCTATAAATAAATCTGTATTTAATACTCTTTCCTAGCTCATGAAAGTTTTTGCGTCAAAATCATAATTAGTGTTTTATTGATTAATCTTTTAATAATTAGATTCTCTTTTATAAATAAAAAAGTCTTACTTGCCTTAAGAAACTTGAAAAATAATTTATAAGTATAGATTTTATTTTGAAATAAACTATTTTAATTTCTTTTAAGAATTGAATACTTACATCACTTACAAAATATAATTTTAATTAAATCTTTAATAAGTTTACTTAAGATTTGTAAAAAAACATAAAATAAGGACCTCTATTCAATAATTAGAGATTGAATTACATGTCTTTTCTCGATGAATTTGATTCTACATCAATTTGTTTCAAACATTTCACAAAATTTAATGCAAGTACCGTTTCGCATCTATAATGTTGCATTATTAATTTTGCTCGTTGTCTTGTCAAACGATAACAACAACCACTTCCATTAGGCATTATAAATGGCAAATATGAATAAATACCCAACATTGTCTATATTTTTTCCACAACTAATGTGTAAAATGTTACCAAAAAGAAAATTAAAAATCATAGTACTAGTAAGCTGCTATACTTATGCGAAAGTTAGTAATTATTGGGATGATTGTCGGTAAGTTATAAATTAAAAAAATAAAAACATTTATCTTTATATTTTTAAAAATTAATTTTATGAAAATTTACTGAAATACTTATTTTAAACTCATTTGTTATAAATAAAAGAGTAATTTTTATATTTAATAATTTAGATATTAATCGTTAGATATTTTAACATAACAAAAGTACTTTTTAAAAAAAATATTTTTTGAAAATAATTTTTATGAGAAATTACTGAAATATTTTTATCATTTTAAATATTTTTTGAAGTTTTATAATAAAAATATTCTATCAAAAATATGTAATACATAAATAATATTTATGGGAAGTTATTTAAACCCATTTATATTTGAAGTTTATTTTTTAAAATGATCTTTAAAAAAATTTATAACAAAGAATTAAAATACTTTAAAGTTATTTTTTAGAAACTATAACAATTGGACTCAATATTCATATTATTACTCGGGATTACTTGGGATTCTGGAACGTAAAACAATGACATAAATTTTATTGAAGGAATACTACTCATTAAGATACACCCAATTATAACACATATTGCAAACATTTCAATTGTATCCAAATTACTTCCTAATTTTAGTACACAAAAGATGCAAAGACACTTTGCTAGTTATTAAAAAAATTTGAAAAAATATATATATAAACAATTTGATATCTAAGAAAGTACTACCAGTTATACATATAAATGTATTTCCTGTTAATATTAATTAGTCGTATATGTTTTTCACCAAAAAAAAATTAGTCCTATATTATATGTAGTGTCAACTTTCAATTGCTAAACAAATACCAACTCGTTTGCTAATACAATAATTTGTGCACCCACTACATAGTAATGAATAAAATAGGGGTCACACGCTATTATACTTTGAGCGATTGTTACACCAAAAATAATATATATTTTTGCTGGAAAATGTGTTGGTGACACAAATGTGTTGAGGAGTATTCACGGCTTCAGATTAAATTACTTGCAGAGTTGCATTCAAGTGAATATGAAAACTGGTAAATGAAAGTGTAAATATCGGTAAAATTAGTTTTAAAATTTGTAAATTAGTAAATACATAATTTTAATTGTAGAATATTAATTAAAATAGTTTACATTTATATTTTTGTCGTTAAAAATTATGATGTAATTTAAATATGTGATCTTTTTAGTTGTTTTCATATTAATGTTATCACAACATCAACTAATTTTTTTTATCAAATTTAAATATTTTGTGAACTTATTTTGTCAACCCCATACATAATTGCAATCGTTAACAAATTTGTCTTTGACATGATAAAAATCTTATTTGTACATTTGTCTTTAGTAAAGTGACATTGATATGTGATCAATATCAATAAATCACATATTTAATTATAGTGTTACATTAAAGTATTTAATGATAAAAATTACAAAAAAAAAAAAACAATTTCAATTAATATTTTATGAATTTAATAATATATTTATCAATTTTTAATTTCAAGAACGAATTTACCTATTCATAAATAAAAAAAATGAAATATTCAAATTCACTCAATTTTTATTTTTGCATTTATAATATATACTGAGTCGTCTTTTTCTATCTGAAAATTCAATTAAATTTAAACCCTCTTTTTATATTGATAAAATAAAGTCTTCAAAACATGCATAATCTAAAAGTGACACTGACACCCGAAATTTATCACAGGGTCCCACGTGTACAGAAGGATGTACGTTGTCGTCGGTGTTGTTCATTCCAACACGGGAAATTTCCTTCACGCGCTCTCTGCTATCTTTATCGCAGTAGAAGAAACAAAACATAAAATCCAACTTTTTTTTATTCATTTTTAAAAAAAAATTTTAATATTAAATATCAAATTATCCTGTCCCACATAGACCCACTCACTCTATATTTCCCGCCAACTACTGTACATTCACATGATTTTCCCGCCGTGACTGAGGAGCAACATGAGCCGTCGATGCTGCTTGCCCATCATGGGTTGGCCACCGTTGGATTGGTGCTCATCTAGCCATCAAGTTTGTGACGAGTAAAAGGGATCTAAGCACCAACATTGGTACATATAAAGCATACAATCACCATGGTTTTTTAGCAAATTATAAGCTCTTGAAAAAAGTGTAAACAAATACTAATAAGTGTATTTGAATTGAGAATATAAATATATAAACATTTTTTAAAAATATATTGAAATTTATGCATTTAAATATTTTAAAGTCAAAATTTTGCTCTTATCAATAAAAAGTTTTTATTTTTGATTTATTAACAAATGTTTAAATGACACTTGTTAACAAGACTTTTATCTTAATTTTAAATTTATCTCCAATACTATCAAATTAATGTAAAATTATTATAGTCTCTACAAATACTAAAAAAAATGATTTTGATTAAAACTTTACGAATTGTGAATTCATTTTGAAATATCGATGCAATAAATTAAAATGATATAATCATAATATTTCAATGTTTAATTGAATATTTATCCATAAATTTTATATAATTGATAATAAATATAATGGAAAAGGAATGAGTTTTAAGTTTTAACCTTTTGGACTAAAAAAAACAAAAATGATTCTTACGCCTTTGCGACATGGAGCAAGAGATGGTCTGGATAGCCTCGTTAATTAAGTTAATTTCGTGTTTTGTATTGCACTCTTTGTGCAAAGGTCACATTCGTTAAATAAATTCAATAGTTAAGAAACAACTTGTAAAACCTAAAAAATGATTGTGTTGGATTTTTTGTTCTTACACTTTGTTGATTTTTCAAAAATTAGTTCTATTTTCTTCAAACATCATCATGGTGTTTTCATAATCAAATTAATTAGTTTAATTGATTGAATCGATAACTGACCAATATAATAATTGATTCAACTCGACTTGGTTTATATTGTTTTTCTTTTTTGATTTTTTAATAGAAATTTAGATTTTTTATTCTTTTATTATTTATTTGCTTCAACAATAGTTTAACCGATTGAACAATGAGTGAGCGATTTCATTGGTTCGATCTTCGGCATGATTTTTCAATATTGATATTTTTCATTTTTTTAAGATTTTAATATAGTGAAAAACATTTTGTACACTTTTATTAATGGAAATGTTTGACAATAAAAAAAAACTTCAAAAGTGATGCATATGAATGATTGTAAATTGTTAACATTGTAAATTTTTTTAATATTAAAGTTTACGAAACTTACATGAATTTAATTCACGTTCACATTTGTGGTAAAAGTGAAAAAGATATTTAGTAAAAAAAAACAAGGTCTATACAAATTGTAATAAAGATATTTAATAATTCAAATAAGTAAAATACATTGAAAACAATATAAATTTAATATTTTTAAAATTAAAAATATAAATAACTAGATAATATAAAACGATAAAATATCTATAAATATCACAACTAAATTAAATTATTCGTAATACCGTATTTATCAAATTTGTATGATTGAAGGAGCAATACAGATTAAAAAAATTTCTTCCAATTTAAACCAACAAATGTAATCACAACACAACTAACAATCAAATATCATCTCACCAAAACGAGAGACAAAACAATGTAACGGCGAAATTAAAGAAAAAACAAAATAAACAAAAGTAAAATAATTTATTTTATAAAAAGAAGATAAAATGGAGTGATAAGAGCGATTTCGAGTTTAGGTATAGAAAATGTTTTGAAAGTTCGTAAGAGCACGAAACTGTTATTTGAAAAAATTGTTAGACACAGCCCTTCTTTTGGCATCAGCTAACAGCATCACCAAGCATGAAGTCGTGACTTGTGAGGAATGAATGGATGAATCACATAAACTACCATTGTTCCATGAATCCGGCATATACCACTTCAACGATTCCAATGCCGTTTTCATTGATCCCGTTCGCGTTCTAAACCGTTCCTACAATCGCTTCACTGTTTCTCCATCCACGTACTACCCTCGTTTCTTCCAAACCCTAACCCCCAACCCTGTTCCCATCACCGTTTCTTCCTCTCCCACAAAACGCAAACGGAAAAAACGAAAACGGACTCCCAAAGAACCTCCACCTCTTAACGATAGAGAACGAATTGCACTTCAGCGCCATCAGGTTTTTTCGATTCTCATAATTTTCAACAAAATTATTAAAGATCTAAAATTAGTTACGAGTCAGTTACTCTAGTTAGGTTATAGTTACAAGTTAGTTAAATTAATTGTTACAAAAGTTATCTCCATTTTTCTCTCTTCCATGGCTTGATATCAAAATTTGCATATTCTATTAAAAATTCTGACCTAACACTTTCACTGTTGTATTTTTTTAATTAACTATTGTTTTGTTTAGTATAGGAATTGAGGCCTTTGTTGTTGAAGGCGCACGAGTGTTTGTTAAAATCAAATGGACTTTTGGATGCTATGAGAACTTTGAGAAGTGGAAGTGATTCTTATTGCTTGAAAGAGGAGCGTGAAGGTGGTGAACAATGTTTCGTTGAATTGGGACGGCATTCGCCCGATCTTGTTGTAACGCTTAATGTACGTCTCTGTGACACTGATAATGATTCTCATGATCGGACACAAAATGACTTGGAAGGTGTGATCTTCGTTATTCAACATTGATCTGAATTGGTTGATGTTCATGCAGTTTTGCTACGAAACATGAACAATAGACACGACACTGACATATATAGATACATAGACACTAATTGTAATTTAAGAAAATAGAAGTAATTGAATGTAACTACATTGTTTGTGTATGTCAGACACCAACCACATCTTCAATCAGAAGTGTCGGTTCTACATTGCAATTTAGTATTTCGTCGTTGATAATTTGATTGGATATTTAATCATAGGTGAATAGAATAGAACTAAATGGAGAGGAATTTTCATAGGATTGTTGGGATATTGTATTAAGAAATACTACTAAAAGAATGTTTCTAGTTAATAATTTGTGGAGTGCATGTAATGTATTGATATTAGAATTTAATAACTATGCACTTACAAATAGGTCTCAATCATGTTTCACCATTTTATCACTTTGTAAACAGGTTTTCAGAAATAATACTGTGATGTGATTAGTTGGATTGATATTTTACGTTATCATTATTATTGGTGTAATCGTTGACTATTGAGATTATCTTACGATTGGGAGAAGAATGAATAGTTGACTACGCATTGGATGCAATGTGATGGAGTATATTTTATTGGGTTTCTGTTCCATACTTTCTCATCAATGCGAACATAAGCTAAAACTTGCATCCAAGGATTTTTTCGTATCACAGTTTAGATATTGGTTTTTGTGTTGTTATCAAATACATTTAGTTTCTCATATCATTAATACATTGTCGAACTATCATTAGTTAGATTGTGTGGGGTTGCTGTTATGTAAAATCTTACTGCGCGAATGTAATTCTGACTTCTCAGATTCCCCAAGTGTGCAATGTTGTGAGCAGAGGATACTTCCTGCATTCAATAATTTGGTTGTTAATGACACCGAGGATGACGCAGTGGCTGAGATTTTGAACAATCATTATATAATGCCTCAAGAGAGCTGCTTTTACATGGTATGTTAAAACCGCCTAGATAATTTTTAGGATGTGTTTACTTCACATAGGTTGTTTCTGTTGTAATCTTTTCTTTGGCTCATAGTAAGGTATCACTTTCTTAGGATTTTAGTTAGTTAAGGTTTTAACCCCAAATCCTATGGAGTGTATCTTATTAACATTTTTCTGTTTTTGTATGTGGAAGTCTGATCTGGGACAGATTCGCAATCTCATTCCTGGTAATGGTTTCTTACATAACTCACATTTTATTTGCATTTATACTTCTTGGTTCTTCGTCATATCTGTGGTTATTCATTGATCTAAAAATGTAAGTGTTTATTTTTATGCAACAATCACCTTCATAAAAGAATTGGCATCCTTTTTACTTATTAATAACATTTCTAACTATGTTCATTTCTTATTGCTTTGATTAATTATCCTCAAGAGTTGTCCTGAGTCTTGACTTCATCAAATTATGCTAGACGGAAGGTGTTGCTGGTCCACCTGTGTGATGTTATCAATGGCAACTCAGTTCTTTATGTGGCATTTCTTAAATAACTTAATTGTGTTTAGCGGGTCAACTAAGGGGATGTTGTCTTTCAATTTAATTGGTAACTTTTATGAATTTTATGCAGCTCATACTGATTGTGGTTTCAACCTCATAATGGTGGATCCGCCTTGGGAAAATGCTAGTGCTCATCAGAAATCAAGGTGACAAAAGATTTGTACTATGCTTTCCTGATGTAGTGTAAAAATTTGACGTACCATATATTGTCTGATTAAAGAGGTTTTTATGAGATAAGTTATCCTTGACTTTAAAGAGCTGCAACTATTAGATCCTTATTGTTCAGATATATCTTTCTCCCACAAACTTATTGAGAGGTTGAAACCTTTTTTTCAAAATTTTATTTTCGCTTTTTATGTTGCTGGGGGTGGAGGGTAGGGTTATTAGATAGTTGCAATGAAAAAAGTTCATTTTCATTATTCAATAAATTGTAAATGGAAATAGCTTTGCGACTCACTCATGAACTTAATAGCTGTTACTCAGTTTAAACTGGATTGGAAAGTGGCTTATTCGAAATAAATCTTAGATATGGTATGTCATCTATGTAGGTATCCAACTTTGCCCAATAGGTACTTCTTATCCCTACCCATTAAGCAACTTACTCACACCGAAGGTGCCCTTGTAGCATTATGGGTAACAAACAGAGAGAAGCTACGTAGTTTTGTTGAGAAAGAGCTTTTTGCTGCGTGGGGGGTCAGCTATGCTGCAAGTTTTCATTGGTTGAAGGTGGCTTTTAGTTTCTCCTATTTGCTTGCCATACAAGTTTTTAATGCCATTCCAAATTCCAATCTCTTGTACTTGTTGTCTATTGCAGGTGAAAGCAAATGGATCCTGGATTAGTGATTTAGATCTTTTCCATCATAGGCCATATGAAAGCCTTATCTTGGGATACAGTCCTGGGAAGGTCAGGCTTTGTAATGTTTAACTAATTAATCTTGTTACTATCAGTGTTTTCTCTCACACTTGTAATGTACGGTATTTTCTAGGTCAAAAATTCTGACGACCATTCAAAATTTAAGCCTGTGAAGGAAGACCGTGTGATTATGAGCATTCCTGGGGATTACTCAAGGAAACCTCCAATTGCAGGTATTGTTGTCTTGATTAATATGCAGTGTCTTCGCTTTATGGAGTAAATAAGTTGTACTGAAAGTTAATAAACGATTTTAATGCTCTGAAGTTTCTTCATACTGGTGTGGTCAGATTTATTACACGAGTACGTTCCTGGAGTCAAGCCTCCCCGATGCATTGAGCTATTTGCTAGAGAAATTATGGCTGGATGGGTTGCTTGGGGAAATGAACCACTCCACTTTCAAGATTCTAGATATTTTGTCAAAAAGATGGATAGCTGAGTCCTTAAAAAGTAGATCTGTACTTGTAGATAATTTATGGTCATTTCTGAATTTTCAGTCTCTTTAAATTTTATATTTTTTTTTCTTCCAGTTTGCACAAGTAATGTGGTTTTGTTCTGAGTGGCTGCCAACAATTTTGGATTCGGATTCAGTGTAGTCAAAATTTTGTACAGTTAGTACAGTCAGTCCATCTATGTTTAGATGAGAAGATTCAAATTGTGAGTTTGACAAATTGGGAAGTCGGAATCCCCAATTGTAGAGACCCAGATCAACGATCGAAATCACCAATTTCAAACAGTAGAGAATATGTTCTCTCACTCTCTGGATAAGGGAAGAAACAAAAATATACTTATGTCCTGCTTCCACTACTGCTTCCAAGGAAAACTGGATGTGTTTGATTTTGTTCAAATGTCTAATGTCTAATGTCTAATTGTAAACAAAACAAGTTTGTGCACGAAAGCAATGAGTTAGAACTTGGAAGGTGTTTTTATGGAAAAATTATAATACATCAAAAGGCTGTCTCGTAGCAGTTGTTTACATTTTCTATTGAGCATTTGGGCTATAGCGAATACCATGAGAATTGTACCGCTGTACCTCCCACTCCCCCAGTTTGAAGGAAAAGTCTATAATGCCCCTTGGTTTATCTATAAAAACCCTAAAAAATTTATTTCTCTTTTTTCACCTATTTCATTTGAAAATTTTATTTATCCGAATCAGAATTTTACAATCTTCGAATATTTCAAAGTTGTTACAAAGTTTTGAAATACAAAAAGTAAGAAAAAAATGAAACCCTCGAAGATTTACATTAACATCAAATATTCGAAATGAAAACTTTCGAAACTTTCATTCCATCTCAAATATTCGAAATGAACAATTTCGAAACTTTCATTCAATCTCAAATATTCGAAATGAACCTTTACACCAGCAAGGCCAAACATTCGAAATGCAACACTCGAAACTTTCATTGAATCTGGAAGTTTCGAAATGCAAATTCAGAAACCCTAAATTTGAAGTTTCGAAGGTTTGAGATTGCTGGAAAGGTTCGAGGGTTTAGGATTCGAAAGTTTTGGGTTGCTGCAAAGTTTCGAAACCCAGTTTCAAAAGTTTGGGGTTTGTGTAAATTTTCGAAACCCAGATTGGAAAATTTGAGATTTATTGAAATTTTCGAAATGATTTTTTATTTTAAGTGTTTTTTCCATTTATAGTAATAAATTAATAGTAACAAATTAATAGTAATAAATTTATAGTAATAAATTATAAGTAATAAATTTCATACCTAATTTCAAAAATAGTAATAAATTTAATTAATAATTAATTTAATTAATTTTTTTTCTAAATATATTTTTAATTATAACATACATCAATAATTTTTTGAAAAAAATTGAAAGTTTCGAACTTTTTGAAACTTTCGAAATTGAGTTACTTCGAATATTTGAAATTTTCGAAAGATATGTGTTTCAGAAGTTTCAAATTCATCTAAACTTTCGAAACTTTCTGGAAAATTACACTTCGGAACTTTCACATTCATCCAAAGTTTCGAAAGTTTTAGATGTTCCTGGAAAATATCATTTCGAAAGTTTGCTATTTTTCAAAAGTTTTGAAATTTGTAAATATTTCTGGATAATTACATTTCGAAAGTTTTAAATTTAACAAAAGTTTCGAACATATCAAAAAACTCACTTTGTTATTATTTTGAAAGTTTGTAATTTTCGATTATTAAGAAATATTTTGTAATTTTCGAAAGTGGGGATGAGAAAATAGAATGGTAAATTTTTCTCATAGTTTTATACAAAATAAAAAGGGCAAAATGGTGTTAAAAAAAATGGGGGTGAGAGGTAAAAGTGGGGGTGCACGGTACAATTCTCGAATAGACAAGATATGATACAAGTATTATATTTCTCCTTAATTCTTTGTTTATGCAGCACTCGGATATGTATTTTCTTTTCTGTTGATGAAATAATTTTATGATTATTTTGTGTTATTGATATTGGGTTGATTTTATGATTGATGACGTTAGATTGATTTTCTCTTATATATATATATATATATATATATATATATATGATGTTTTTGGTTATTTTCTTATTTATTTTATTCTATAACAATATAAAAAAAATGATGGAGAATAATAATGATTGAACTTTGTTTAGCAATTTTTATGATAGTAAGTCATTCTTCAATGCGGTTTTATGAAAATTATAGCATTAGAAATCGACTAATGGATAGAGAGGGATTAAGTGGATAATTTTTAGAGAGTTTGATCAATCGATATGATGTTATAATAGTAAGTCATTCTTCAATTGTGTTAGATAGAGAAATCACAATTTTTTAAGTATATAAAATTACTTCATAAATCATTTACATTTTTATGATAGTGAATCCTTCTTCAACGATAGGGAAATCACAATTTTTTTAAGTATATAAAATTACTTCATAAATTATTTACATTTTTTAGCATTTTTATTTATTTATAAAAAATTATATGAATGTTATTTTGAAAATAAAATAAATAGATTATAATAACAAATTTGTCATTTTATCAAAATATAAATCATATATCTTGTTATCTGTTGTGTATCAAACACTAAATATGATAAACTAATCTTATCAAGTTTGTTATCATGTGACATGATAACTCCTATATCCTATCATATCTCTATCCTATTCCTTTTCGTGTGCCTATCCGGTCCATTAAAGAAACTCTAAAAACTTTCATTTATGCTATGCCTAATTTTAAATATCAAAAATATGATGCTAAAAAAATGAAATTCAAAGCTGAAAGGGATTTCTGTTCCACTGTCATTTAACTTTTCATAAGTTAGATTTAGATTTTACCTAGTCTCTTAAGTTAAACTCTAGATAGTTTAATCACATTTTTTATTTATTAAATTTTGGTTTTTTTAAGTTTCAAATATTAAAAAATATTTAGTTTCTTAAGTTATAAATGCTAAGTATTTTGATTGTTTAAGTTATAAATGTTAGATATTTTGGTTTAAGTTATTTTTATAATGTTAAATACTAATAGAATTGACTAGAGTGTTAAATATTTATATATCGAAAAATTTTTAAAAAAAAGTTTTTTGAAATATAAATGCGTCTAAAAATTTTTAAAAAACTTAAAAGAAAAATTTCAAACACAAACATGTATAAAAAAAAATATATAATTTGATTTTCTTTTCTTTTTTAAGAAAATATAAAATTAGATTTTTATTAAAAGGTGGAGTATGAATAAAAAATTGAGGGATTAAGTAAAATCTTCCGATAAATATTGGAGGTGTCTCAATTGTTTTACTTTTGCCATACATAAAAAGTAGTAACACAAATTCTTATTAAATAAAATGTAATAATCACTAAATTCAAAATAACTGCCGCCTCCCCTCCTATTTTTGAATCAACATTTATAACATAAAAATAATATCACTAAATTTAAAATCAATCTGGAACCAAAACATCAAAGTGCTTTGTGTTCTCCCCGGGATGGTGGTATGTTGTTAGCAAAGAAGACCATGCAGAAGAAATGGGAAATGGAAAATGGAGAATTAAGAGGAAGAAGATAATCTTCATAGTAGAATTCTAATTTGGAGAAGAAAAGAGAAATTAGACAAAATTAACAAAAAAATTGACAAAAATGATTGAAATGTCTAACAGAAATAAAATTAGGAGCCGAGATACAAAAAAAGTTATACCATCAAAGTAAAACTACAAAATAAATTAAAATATCAATTGTGTAATTTAGTCTATATTGTAAGCATATGAAATATATTTTTTTGTAGGAAGGAAATATCTTTTATGATTGAGTTTTGTTGAAGTAAAATAATACATCATTTCAATTTTCAAGGCATGGAAATAAGATTCATCGCTTTTGTTGTGATGGACGGCAGAAAGAAGATAATACATAGTTTTTCCTCACTGAAAAGATTGTTAGTAACACAATTTAATATATTATCTAAATCTTCTGTAAAAAACATATTATCTAAACAATCTTTGGTGATAAATTCATACCCGTGAATAACTAACTAATTTTTAAAAGGAATATTACTTTGTTTATAAATTCAACCTGATAACTCAATTTAACTCAAAATGGTTTGGCTCGAATTTATTATTATTTTTTTAATCATAATATAGATTAATACAAAAGTTAATTTATACATTTTTTTAACTCACTGCGAATATATCAAATGTATGTGTAATTACATAGAAGTTGTATCTACCAGACAAATATATCCTTTAAATTCTAAACTAAAAACACATTGTTTCGTAAAAAAAATCAAAATAAAATGTATATAGTGCACAACAATTTTTAGTTATTAATAAAAATAATTAACAGGAAATAAAGAAGAAAAAAAAACTCAAAAGCTATTTTAACATGCTTTTTTCATGTTTGTAACGTTTTTCTATTAAGCACTCAGCTATAACGAATTTGGCAGCATTCGCATTAAGTAGTTAAACCCCGTGCTGGGTCCTTTCCTCCATTTCGAAGCAGCTATGGATTCTGAACCTGCAGCTTCGTCACCGAACCCTAACCCAAAGCCACCAACGCCAAACATCGTTATTGCCGAACCAGAACCAAAACCAAAACAAAGAGACTTTTTAACTCACGCCGAAGCTTACCTCGCCAAGCGAGACGGCATCGACAAGCTTCTCAAAATTTGCCGTTACACAACGAAGCTAATCCTCGCCACTTCATTTCTAGCTTCGGACCCGAACCTCACTCAACGCCTCAAAAGCTTTGAGTCAAGCGTCGGCGTCAGCCGAAAAGCCTTCAGACTCGGCAAATTCGTTCAAGACCTCAACGCGCTAAGAAACTCGCACGTCGATTCCAAACGCGAGCTTCTACTTTCGTTAATCGCTTACGGTGGCGAAGGTTTCTACTATTTCATCGAACAATTCGTTTGGTTATCGAAAACCGGTTTGATCGATTCGAAACGTTCTAAAATCTTCCAGAAGGTAAGTGCTTACGCGGAATTCGTTGGTTATTTCGGTAGCGTAGCGTTGAAAATTAGGGATTTGAGAATTATTAATGAGGATGAAGCGTGTTTGAAATCGAGCATTGAGATTGGGGTTTTGAGAGGTGTTGGTTGTGAAGAAGAAAAGGTTAGGTTGAGGAAATTGAGAGAGAAGAATTTGATGAAGAAGGTTTCAATTGTTCAAGATTTGGCTGATGGATTAATGGCTTTGGATGATATTTTGGATGGGAAAGGAATTTTTTCGAAGCCGATTTTGATGTCTTCTGCAGGGCTTTTGTCTGCTCTCATTAGCACTCACAAGAATTGGGTTAATTGCTGAGTTTTTCTGGTGCGTTTAATTTTCTCACAATTTTTTTTATGATATGTAGTATATTTAATTTAGTAAACTTAGTGAAGTTCGAATTGATCCAAGTACCCCGAGTTCTGAACAATAGCTAGAAATAGAATAATCATTGGCCAAGACTTTATTTACCCCTCGCTGAATACCGGAGGGTTTTAATGTAAAAGATATCGACAAATAAAATGGCTATATTTTGGTATATGATTTGTTTTTGTAGAAATTTGGTTTGTTATATAGTGTTCGAGATAGTTTTGTAGCTTGCTAGATTTTCTTCATTTTAAGTGGTTTAGATAAATAAAATTATTCTGTCAAGGTTTTCTTGATGCTGATGTGACCTTTGATATTGTGGAGCATTGGGGTAAAATGCGGCGGCTAGTGCAGATTCAATCGTGGCCATTGAGTCATCAAAGTAAAAAACTTTGATGCTGTGTAGTGGAGTGTTGTGTTCTAATGCGGGTAGTGTAGCCGCAGAGTCATCAAAATCAAAAACCTTAATGACATAGGTGTGAACATTTTCTATTTAAACCTTGACACTAAAATTAATATTGTTGAAAGATTACCCGCAGTAATTGTGTGACGCAGTTACTGTTTTCGATTGTTTGATATAAATCAATAGCTCATATGCTTTAAAATTGATTCGGTGAGTGTGTAATATGTCCGACCTTATATTATTGGGTCGAGATTGTTCACTGTGATAGCTGCGTGCTTCTCTTAGATCCAATGGACAGCTGGTACAGACTTTAGATTCTTTCATAACTAGTGTTGTTGCTTTGCAGTTCCAATTGATGTACAGTATATCAACAGTTCAACACAACACTGAAATTGGAAGAGTATTATGTCACTTAACACAAATCTGTCAAAAATGTTTCAGACTTGGAAGTGTATTTCTCTTGAGTAGTTCTATAAAATAAGTAAAATGCTGATAGTTTTTCAAATGCAATTTTAATTATATTACCTTTTGTATTTTAGTTACTTTTCAAACTTATTGGTCAATTGCTCTTCTCTTGCATACTGAGCACTACTAGCGTCTATTAAGTACCTCTCAACTTATCATCCAAATAAATAAAAAAGGTGATGAATAAATTCTTTGGAACAATATCTAATTGTTTCTGCTGGTTAGATTGCATCATATTTGGATTAGGTTAAGGGGATTTAATACGTTCTCTATTCTATATGGTGTATAAAGTTGGAGGGTTGTGGAGAGTCAGCTAGTTTGAAGTCGTGATAGTATAACTGGTTTAGTAATTTGTTTTTCATTCATGATTGTTCTGTATTAAAGAGTGATCTTTTTGCTCAAAAACATTAAGGTTGCAATATTGTATCCTTGTGGTTTGTTGTCACGAGTTATAATGGTAGAATTGTACTTCATACATCTTATTATATGCTGGTGGCTTGTGGAAGGAAAAAATTATTTTGGTTGAGAGGCTGCTGAAACAAACTGTGCCTTTATATTTTAGATCACAAAATATTTTTTTCCTTCATATAATTGAGATCAGAGGGAGTACTCCTTCATGTTAGTTCCTTGGTTTGATCTATTGTAAACTACATCTCAGAGATGTCATATCTTTGTTGCTATGTCGGTTTCTAATAAGATTGTCTTTGATAGTGGTATGTGTGCGGATGATGATGTTTCATCTGTCAACTATGATTGTATTCATCTATGTAAACGTGCTTGTTTTACATAGATTTCTAAAATAAGCAAAAGTCTTTTTCGTTTGACTTTTTATATAGTATGAGGCCCATGTATGCTAAGGTTTCTGTTTAGACTTAGAGCCCATTTCACAAGTAACGGTTCATCAATTTAAAATATAAATTGTGGATCCATTTTGAGATATATATATGCGATAAATTTTGTGACCTATGTTGAATTCTTAGAAGTTCTAACTTTGGAGTAAAAATTGAATTAGTGCTTTAAGGTGATGTAATTCATTGAGAGATCCACTTATGAAATCTTAAGTGGAGTATACCAGAGGAGCTATAAGAGGCTTTTAAAAATCTCTCAACAAATTCCACAATGATTCTAGACTTTTTTAAAAGTGGCTCTAATTATGAAGATCTCTAGAGGAGCAAGGGGAGAGGATCGTACCTCACTCCTTTAGGAATATGCATGTCAACTATTCTTCCATAATCCTGTAGATCACCACGGCTCACAACTTCATGAAGACCTCGAACTCAAATGTCTTATCCCATATACATGCGGTGATCGCTCATTTAGTTTCGTATTTATGTTTGCGATAATATAAAATATACTATTAAATCTTAACTTTCAGTAATGAGATTGTAATGAGTTAATATATCGCAACAATTCAACTATATAAAGATAGTAAGATACATATTCAAATTTCTTGATCCATGTCCGCGTCATGAATAGGGCGGATTGGGAGGGTGGCTGGCAAGCATAGGCCCTTGCCCCTCATATTATATACACACATCTCTTAAATATAAATACTATACAATTATATATATATATATATATATATATATATATATTATAGGCTATATATATTTTTAGTTTTTTAAAAATCATTTCATAAGTATATATTATACAATAATATAAATATTAGGTTTAAATATATTTAGTTTTTAAACTCTAAAATTATGATGCTTTAAGTTTAATCTTTAAATAATTTTATTCACTTTTAGTTTGCTTTTTATAGGGACTGTTTTGAAGTACTTAAAGTATAAAATTTTATAAAGTTTTCAAAATTATGAATTAATAGTGTGCTTTTTTTTTTTTTTAGAAATTAAACTTGAATGGTTGAAATTTTATAAGGATTAAATACATATATAATTGTAACTATTATTTTCTATGTCAAAAAAACTTTAATTATTCTTTAACTTAAAAATTTATTGTGAATGATTAAACTTTTTGTGGCCCCACATCTAACATAATTATACTGTATATTGTCCAGTTTTTATTTTTTTTGATATTCTAGTTCAGTCTAGTGAAAATACTAATATATTATAGTTTAGTATATTCAATGGTTCATTGTGACAATTTGAGTTAGATTTTTATATAATCCTTTTTTTACCAAGTATTTTTACATAACCGTTTTGTTGATTTTCCTTTCATAGTATATGTAGGCGAGTGATTCAGTCGACAAAATAATCTATTATAAATTAGTGTTTAAAAATCATACAAAATTTTATTAATTATAGGTGACATTTAATGAAATAAGAATTTATAATCATCTTCATTTTTATAGTTGAGATGTTGATTAAATTGATGTTAGTTTAATAAATTTAATTTTGAGAGATTTATTTTTATCTTTTATTTTTTATTTTTATCGAACAAACATTAATAATGTCATTATCTTTGAATTAAAAATAAAAAGTACTATAAATTTTTGTTTCCATAAAATAACTATCTATCTAAACTATTTTCAAATATCAATTCACATTATAGGCATACTGAATTATCTTTTTTTTTTTATTTTGGAATTAACATATTGAATTATATTCGGTTGTTATATCTTATTGATGAAGAGCACAAAAAGACATTTCATACCAAAAAATCGCTTTCGATGGCCACCACTTTCATATTAACCATTAGATGTCGTTGTCAATCGATTACATTTTTCTCTAATTATTAAACATCCAATAATTAAGATGATTTTTATATAAATATATTTAATGACAGTTAACTTGACAAATACTATATTTATCTGTTATCATCTTCAATGTAAATTAGTAAATCAATGACTCTCAAATCTGAGCTTCTCCCTCTTAAAAAATTAATTTCAGTTTCTTCTTGTCAAAAAAATAAATCTCTGTTGCACAATTTTATGTTATTTTATTTCAAAAAGTACAGATAGTATATATTTTATTTTAAAAAAAAAAAATCCCAACGCGAACGTGAATCGTTCATGTTCCACCATCTGCAGAAAAAAATTTATTCGATTGTTCTCTTTGAACCAATGCCAAACAGCATAACAATGGAAAATTGTTCATATGAATAATAAAAAGTTTGAAATTCGAAAAAAAAAATGGAGTCAGAACTCCAAGAAATAAATCTAAAACCGCCAAAACAACCCGACCCGATTCGCGACGACCGTCCTCTCCTCAAATCCGTTACAACAATCTTCGCCTCCGACACCGACGAACTCGAGAAGAAATTCGCCGCATACGTCAGACGCGATGTTTACGGAACAATGGGACGCGGCGAGTTACCGACGAAGGAGAAGGTTTTGCTCGGCGTTGCGCTTGTGACGCTTGTTCCGGTGAGGGTGGTTGCAGCAATGACGATATTGTTGTTGTATTATTTGATTTGTAGGTTTTGTACGCTTTGTTCTGTTCCGAATCGTGAAGAGGAACAGGAAGATTACGCGCATATGGTTGGATGGAGAAGGATCGTTATTGTTCAGTGTGGGAAAGCTCTTGCTAGGCTTATGCTTTTTGTTTTAGGGTTCTATTGGATCAGACAATCGTATCGTGTAGAAAACCCTACCTCCAATGAGGTACTTTGTTCTAAACTTCATGATAATTGTGTTTAATATTTTGCTCAAATTGCTTTGAAATTTATAAATATTATTATGCTTTTAAGAATTGAAAATATAATATGCTTGAAGTTTATCAAGAACATGTTTGAACCACGGTGGGTAGATGATTAATGCGCAAATCCAAATTTGATGTTGTGTGCATGTTTAGCTTCATTTTTGGATTAGCCGAAATTGATTCTAGAGATGTTCGAATTGATATTGACATGTTTGGATGATGTCAAGTAGAATTGATTCTAACTTACTAGTAAGCTAGAATTTAGAGTTTTTGTCTCTAAAATTGTTTTTTTAGCCTGGTATTTATTATTCAACACTTTAGCTCACTTTTATATCCAATCATAAATCATTTTACATTCTACTTATTTTTAACTTGAATTAATTTATTCATAATTCACTGCAAGGTCACATGGTGGAAAAATGTCGGTTGTGTTTTGTATTTTGTTTATATATTTACTTTCCCTTCATTTGATTCTCTGTACATATTGTGCTGCCAAAGTAATTTTGAGAAACTTTTCCCCATTTTGGTCATCTTTCTTGAAGGTGCAAAGGGAAGGTTTTTGAGCGCCTAATTAAATAGATAAATAGATAACTTTGTTTGTTGCTGTCTCATTTATTTAATTTCTACAAAAAGGCAAAAAAAGTTTTTTGTGTTGGTATCTGGTTTTACTTCTGCTTATTTTATGTCTTCATTCCTTTTGAATGCAAGAAGGAAAACAAAGTCAAGCCTGAAGATATGGGAAGACCCGGTGTAATAATATCTAATCATGTATCATACTTGGATATTTTGTATCACACGTCTTGCTCATTTCCAAGTTTCGTTGCTAAGGTTTGTGATGTTGTGACAAGTTTTTCCCACAGTCCTTCAGTTTATCTTCAAAGCATGTTTCATTATCAACCTTTAGTTTTTTTTACTGACGCTTTTCTTTCATCTCCTGTGCTTCATTTCACATTGGATCTCGTCGATTGAAGAGATCAGTGGCTAAACTTCCTCTAGTTGGTCTCATCAGGTTTGTTCTCCTACGTTTTATTGGTTTAAATACGGGTTGTATTTTCTTTATACGCAGCATTATTCGGAGTATATTGCTCACACATTATGGCTTGTTTTGCAACAGTAAGTGTCTTGGTTGTATCTACGTTCAGCGGGAGTCAAAGACATCAGACTTCAAGGGTGTTTCAGGTGCATAGATTATTGGTGTGTGTGCACTTTCTAATCATTCTGAAAATGTGTGCAAATCAAATGAAGCAAATTCTTTGTTTCTATTGAATGAGAAGAGAATATTGAGAGACATGTTGAATAATCAGTGTCTTTCAACTATACAACGAAAGTTCTTTATATAGACTATGAGTAATAAATACACATAATGATAGGAATAATTACAAGATATTCTATTTATTTACATAATGTTATTTTTTTTTTATTTTTAACATACAAATCAAATGCACCAAACTTACTACATATATAAATAATTCTAGGACTTCGCAATGACTTTGTAAAAACATGTGCCAATTGATCATTAGAATTGACAAAGCTAGTGATGATGTCGCTCGATTTGATCTTTTCTCAAACAAAATGGCAGTCTATCTCAATATGTTTGATCCTCTCATGAAAAACAGGATTTGAGGCAATGTGCAATGCAACTTGATTATCACATATTAGTGTCATTGGGTTGGCTTCTTCTAATTGAAGTTCTTTCAGTAATTGTTTCAACCAGATGAGCTCACATGTTACTAGTGCCATGGCCCTATATTCTGCCTCAGCGTTGGATCTTGCCACAACATTTTGTTTCTTACTCTTCCAAGATATTAAATTTCCTCCGACAAATACACAATACCCAGAAGTGGATCGTCTATTAATGGGTGAGCTTGCCCAATCAACATCTGAGTAACCAACTATCTGAGTATGTCCTCTATCTTTATAAATGATACCTTTTCCAGGAGCACTTTTGATGTATTTAAGGATCCGGATTACAACATCCATATGTTCTTGGCAAAGAGAATTTAAGAACTGGCTTACTACACTGACTTCGAATGAGATGTCAGGACAAGTTACTGTGAGATAGTTTAATTTTTCAACCAATCTCCTATATCTTTCTGAATCTGATAGAGGCTCCCCCTGATTAGGTAGGAGTTTGACATTTGGATCCATAGGAGTATCAACTGCCTTGACATTTAATAGACCTATTTCTATAAGAATATCCATAACATATTTCCTTTGTGAAATTACAAGGCCATCCTTGGATTGGGCTACCTCAATACCCAAAATATAACTGAGTTTACCGAGGTCTTTAGTTTGAAACTGATTTGAAAGATGTTGTTTCAACTGGAGTATGCTTTGCTGATCACTACCAATTATGACAATGTCATCCACATAAACAATAAGATAGATGCATCATTGGCTGAGTGACGATGAAATACAGAGTGATCGGCTTCACTACGAAACATACCAATCTCTTGTACTACCGTGCTGAATCTGCCAAACCAAACTCTAAGAGATTGTTTAAGACCATAAAGGGACATGTGTAGCCGACAAACCATTGTAGAAGACTCCTGCTAAGCAACAAACTCTGGTGGTTGCTCCATATAAACTTCCTCTTCAAGGTCACCGTGCAAAAAACATTTTTAATGTCAAGTTGATGGAGAGACCAATGTCGAATTGCTGTAATGGAGAAAAACAGCCTGACAAATGCCATTTTGGCAACAAGTGAGAAGGTATCATTGTAATCCAACCCAAAAATCTGTAATGGAGAAAAACAGCCTGACAAATGCCATTTTGGCAACAAGTGAGAAGGTATCATTGTAATCCAACCCAAAAATCTGAGTATATCCCTTGGCCACTAAGCGAGTCTTAAATCGATCAATCTTACCATAAGGGCCAACCTTCACCATATAGAGCCAACGACAACCTACTAAAGGCTTTCCATGAGGTTAAGGGACCAGTTCCCAAGTACCAATGCTTTGTAGAGCACACATCTCATTAAGCATTGCTTGCCTCCACTCTAGGTGGGATTCACCTAGAGATTTAGAAATAGAAACAGAAGACAAAGAAGACAAGCAAGTGTAATGCAAGGGAGAAAGACGATGATAACACAAATCAATATAATGAGGAGATGAATTACGTGTTGTGCGAATATCCTTACAAAGAGCAATGGGAAGGTCATGCTCGGGTGGCAGGGTCGGATCCGGTGGTGGTGTCGGAGGAGAGTGTGCAACGGGAACAGGAACAGACACAACAGAGGGTGGGGGATGACGATGATATGTTTGTAGTGGTCGGGGAGTTTGGGGGGCAGATGTGACAGGTTCGAGAGGAACAAAAGTGGGTGGAATAGGGATAACTACCTGAGGAGATTCGGAATTAATGTCCTGATTAGGCTCAATAGCTACATGGGTTGGTTCAAAATACGGTATAGATTCGAAAAACGTAACATTAGCTGATGTAACGTATCAGTGTAGTGCAGGAGAATAACAATGATAGCCCTTTTGGGACCGATGATATCCGAGAAAGACACACTTGAGTGATCGAGCTGACAGTTTGTCTAGACCAGAAGATAAATAGTGAACAACATATGTGGACCCCAAGACACGAGGAGGTAGTGGGTGAAGAGGGGTATGGGGAAAGAGGAGCGAATGAGGGATATTGCCATCAAGGACAAAAGATGGCATACGATTGATAAGGTAGCATGCCGTTAAGACTATATCCCCCAAAAATGGAATGAAACATTACCATGGAGAAGTAAGGTTCAAGTGGTTTCAATGAGATGACGATTTTTGCGTTTGACTACCCCATTTTGTTGGGGTGTATGAGGACATGACGTTTGGTGAAGAATATCATTGGAAGCCAATAAAATTATGAAATTGATGGGACAAATATTCCCGAGCATTATCACTTCGTAAAGTACGAATAGAAACGCCAAATTGAGTTTTAATTTCTTGATAAAATTGCTCAAAAATAGAAAACAATTCAAATCTATTTTTCATTAAAAATAACCACGTACAACGAGAGTAATCATCAATAAATGTAACAAAATACTTAGACTCTAAAGTAGACACAATACGAGAAGGATCCCAAATGTCAGAATGAACTAAAGCAAAGGGGTACGAAACCCTTTTATTGACTTGATCAGGAAAATGACTATGAGTGTGTTTCCCTAACTGACACGACTCATAATGTAAAATAACAACTTAGACATACTCGACACCAACCTTTGAAGTTTGGTAAGACTTTGGTGTACTAGCTGAGCATGGATAGTATGAGGGGAATCTGTGGCATAACATGTCTTGGATGATAGAGAAAACTAATAGAGGCCTTGAGATTCACATCTGACGCCAATTGTCCGTCTCGAACTCCGGTCTTGCAGGGTAACATTATCATTAGTAAAAGTAATAAGACAATCATGGGACCGAGTTAATCGACTAACTGAAAGTAAATTAAAAGGGCATTCAGGTACATAGAGAACAAATGCAATTGAAATGGAAGGGAGAATTTGGACAGTGCCAACCCCTTGAGATCAGGTTTGAAACCATTGGCAGGAGTTATAGTAGGTAAAAAATCAGATGTAGAGAGAGAAGAGAAGGGACCTTTATTATCAGTGACATGATCAGACTGAGTTGCATTTTTTGAAGGCGAAGGCTTACCAAGCAACTTCCAACAATGATCAATAGTGTGTCTAAGTCGATAACAATGGTCACATTTAGGACGAGGCTTAGAGTTGGATGGTCCTCCACGAGAGCGACTTTGATTATGTCCCAGAGATGCAAGGGAAACAGTGTCACCTGGAGCTGAAGTAATAGAAGGTTCAGCTAAATGTTTTGCTGGTACTTGAAGAAGAATCGCTGAGGTGGTAGACATATCCGGAACAGTAACAGACCCAAAAATTTGATCACAAGTTGCAGAGTATTCTTGGGGCAAACCATAAAGTGCAAGAAGCATGAAGAAGGTGCTGCGTTGATTCAGCTCCTTTTTTTCAACTGGATTATTTGCAGCAGGAGGGAGAAGCTCATTAAAACCATGAAGTGCCTTTGCCTGATTCCAAACTAATTCACGCGTGAGTTGTGGATGGAAAATCGGTTTAACGTTTGGATGAAGTGTAGACTTAATGACATTGCACAACTGAGCATCTTTCTGCTTCCATTTTGAAGTTTCAACCGGAACCACCTTTTCAGGATTTTTAGTGAGATGATCCTCGTAACCTTGACCAAGCATCCATAGTTTGATGTTGGCGGTCCAACTGTCATAATTTGTTCCATTAAATTTTTCTACAGAGAGAGGAGAGGTGATGTAGTTGGTAAATATGCTCTTTGTTTCTGTAGCAAACAGAAATGCCATGGTCGGTAAAGAGCGTCAGAAAACGCGTTTGAATCAGGAAAACAGGGGTTGTTTGAATTGGAGCGCGTATATCCGTGGCTCGAAACTGAAAACTTAGGGTAGATATGGGATCAGAAAGCTGAGGCAAGTGCAAAGAGAGAGGCGCGTGGGAGGGTTGTTGACGCGCGTGAAACGTGTGGGCGCGTGGGAGGGTTGTTGACGACACGCGTTGAGGGGTGGACGACGCTGCTCGAGTGGTCGTTCGTCGGAGGGAGCAGGGCGGCGACGGCAGAGCGTGGTCACAACAACACAGGGAGGGGGGAAACCGGAGTTGAGAACACGGTTTTCCGAAAAAATTTCTCACTGGAGACAGTGGGTCCACCGGATAGTTGAAGATTAGGGTTGCCTCTCAATAAGCTCTCGATACCATATTGAATGAGAAGAGAATATTGAGAGACATGTTGAAGAACCCGTGTGTTTCAACTGCACAGTAGAAGTTCTTTATATAGACTATGAGTAATAAATATAAATAATGATAGGAATAATTACAAGATATTCTATTTATTTACATAATGTTATTTTATTTTCAGCAGTTTCTATTCCCCTTCTGTGTTGTTCTTCTCTTCCTTTTTTAGTTTATTAATTGCATGGGAGCTTTAGCATCTTGTTTGGATTTTAAATTGTTGAGGACAATTCTCTCAATTTCCACAATGTTATAGCAGTTTATTTTTTAGTTCAAATTTGCTAGAGATTGATGTGTTGGGATTGAAGATATTTCATCTGAGTTATATTGGGTTGAATCATCTGTGAGAACCTATCATACAGTACCCCATGTGTTTACATGTGTAGCGGTGTTGTCTGTCCATCATGCATATTCATGTGTATGAGCAAGTCAAACTAGGATCTTAATGCTTTGTTGAATTATGAATATTTTCCGGTTTTGCAACTTGTGTTTAGATTTGATACCATGACCAATCTTTTCTTGGATATATATTGATCTGTAAAATGTTTGATAAAACTAAACTATGACCTTTATTCCTGCAGCTGTTGTCACTGAAAGAATTCGAGAAGCCCATCGGAATACATCTGCTCCAGTTATGATGTTATTTCCAGGTTATAACCCTTTAGTTTTTTTCTTGGAGCTGGGATAAAATCTTCCTATTAATTTTTTTTTTCTCGGTATACATATCACTTGCTTTTTAGTCCATACCTTAAATACCTTAAATATCTTAGAGTATTTGGTGCATATGGGAGCACTAGCTTGTCATATTATGTTCTAGTCAATATTATCTCTTTGCTTAATGTATAATTCCTTTAATTTATTAAATTTAGTAATTAGTATCTGTCTCAGTATTTTATCATAAGTGTGCCGCTGGAATATCTTAATTTTTCATGATTATTTGTGTTCTTCTAAGTTCTAATCATGTAACTCAATAAGGTTGTATATTTTACAGAAGGGACAACCACAAATGGAGAATATCTCCTTCCATTCAAGAGTGGTGGTTTTTTGGCAAGTGCACCAGTACTTCCAGTAATATTAAATTACCATTACCAGAGATTTAGTCCTGCCTGGGATTCCATATCTGGGGTAAGTCATGTGCATAGCATTAATAGAGTTTCCTATTTTTACTAAATGAGTGCTTGATTCTATGGTGGCGAAAATGATTTTAAATGATTTTTGCAAAGTAAATTTTGGTTAAAAGTGAATCGTATACAAAGTGATTTATGTATGGATATATCCATGTAAAAGTGAGTTGAACAGTAAATTTGAGGCTAATAATCATGTTTAGAAACAAAAGCTCCAAATCTCAGTTTTATGTCAGAAATCAATTATGAATTTCACACAATAATACTCGAGAATACCTAAATATGCCAAATCAATTTTATGCTTCTAATATCATTTTAGTCTCTCACAAAAGTGAATCTACACAGGATATAAATGTTGTAAAGAGCTATTTTATTACCGAATATCCGAGCTGCTGCTGCTCTATGTTGGTACATATGTATTATAACTTATAAGTCTGGACTCAGGAGGTTTGCCTCATGTGAAAAGTTACCTACTGCCTAAATCCTTTTCTTATTGAATTTAATCTCACATTTAATTTCATGCGGGAGCTGGAATGGTCTGTCAGAAGTGCAGATGACTGAGTCAGCTAAATTTAAACAAATCGCTATTGCTTTGCAATACGCTATTTAGTATAAAGTGTTTTCAAATAGCCGCTAATGCGGCACTATAATCCTATAGCATTGCGGAATTTGAACAAACTGCTATTTTCCGCGATTCGCTATTGATAACACTGAATTGTTGTTTGTTCGGGGCCGATAGAGACCAACTTTTGCACTTTAAAACTTAAAAAGTATGCCGTGCTAACGGTCTAGTAGATACATACTTTTCTTGTTTGCAATCACTTTTGTTGTAGCTAATATGTTCTTATTGTTCTTATATCTGATCTTGTTGATAATTCAATTTTCAGTCTTTCCCTTAACAGCATTTTTTGTTGTTGAAAGTTTAATATACATGTATTTGGCAGGTGCGCCATGTAATTTTTCTTCTCTGTCAGTTTGTAAATTATATGGAGGTGACAGAGTTACCTACGTACTATCCCTCACAGCAGGAGAAGGATAACCCCAAATTATATGCAAATAATGTTAGAACGTTGATGGCTAGTGAGGTAAATGAACTCCCTTTAATAATTAATAATATGCATTGTGAATACTGAAAACTACTGTTAGGATATTGAAACTACATCCTAGAAGCTTTTAACCACAAGTAGTTAGACAGGATAGGTGTGTTTTCCTATTCTATGAATGGAATCAGTCTTGGTATACAAAAGTTTGAGAGTGTGATAAGAACTTGGATTTGTTAAAGAAAGCTTGGCAATGGAGGAAAGAACTCTGTATTTTCCCTTGGTGTAAGGCGCCAACGGAGGAAAGCTTGGCAATAACTTCTTATCTTGAGGAGGCCTTCATGTTATGTATTCGCTATTTGTGTTTTCTTGTAGTACAAGGGGCAGTAGAATTTAAAATAGACTTTTGACAGAAGCTGATGGTTTAAAATAGTGTGGCATTGTTTCTATGTTTTGCTTGCAGGGTAATATGATACTCTCAGATATTGGGCTAGCTGAGAAACGAATATATCAAGCTGCTCTTAATGGTAAAAAATTATATAAACTTTTCTTACAAGTCTGTTCACTTCAAACCCAAATCTCATAACATTTTTTTCATCAATCTGTAACTATCTGTTAACATCTGCGGAAAATAGTTACAAGGTTTCTTGTTTTAAGACTTTGAAGTTGTCAGACTTATGGATTAAAATTCTTAGGTTTATAGTAAATTTTTAAACTAACTACTAGCAGTATCATATGAAATTGTGAACGCTTGAGATAAATACCCTAACTCCTTTTGAAGACCATGTCCAGGTAAACTTATATCTGAATCATTTATTACATTTTCCTGCAGGTTTGTTTTCCCAATGCTAATTTGGATTCTGGTTCATAATGCTATTATGTCCAGAAAGAAAGTTAACATAGAAAATTCTGCGCTGAGCAAGATTCATATTTGAACTGTATTCGATCATGGATCCTGATTTCAGAGTGTCAATGTCGTTCAGCAGACAGACCTTCCGGTACTAATTTTTGGTTGATCCTCTCAAGTGTTAGGTGGTTTACAGTACAATTGCTGATTCTGATTATTCTTTTATTGATTAGGGAGATTTAGGCTCCAAGTTTTTTAGGAATTTATATCATATATTAGGAATTTAAATATTTAGGAGGGGCACAGAGAAGTACGTAAATATGTAAAATATTAACTTCGGTTTCATGAATTTTACTGTTTCAGCTAGTTAGAGTTTTTTAAAAGAACCTACTGAATTAAAAAAGAAAATGGTTGAAGAGCTAAGAAACACCGAAGAAGATTCAAGTAGAATATTTTGAGTTCAAACTCGAGAAACTAATAAATTCTATTAACTTGCTGATAAAAGAATGGCATTTGTACGATATTAAGCAAAGACATGCGAACATCTTTTTAATCTAGGACACAGTAGGTTCGAACTGTAAAATTGAAATACTTCATTTAACAGTTTGACGAAAGTATTTCAAATGAAAAATTAATTGTTCGGTATACAAGTCTTAGTTTGCCATTAATTTATCAATCGAAGCTATTAAAATAAAGTTGGCGAACATTTAATTAAATAGCCCTTGGATTGTTTGCTTGAATTGGCTTGTAGATCTCGCTGTAAATTTGGGAACTTTAAAAGGCATGATTATGAGGCCGTTTGTTAATGATTTTTAAAAAAGTGATTGTGATATTCACTATTTAGAAATTATTTTAAAAAGATTAATTATGAAATATAATTTTTTTGAAAAATTTCTAAAAACAACTTTTTTGAAGTAGTTTTTAGATTTTATTTATTTATTTTTACAAAACAACCCTAAAAAACGGACTCAATATTATCTGAAATACTTCTGAAAATGCTGTAAAGATTTTGAGAAGAAAATAAAAATTTCAAAGTCTATTTTTAGCAGTAAAATGTACTAGTTTTAAGTAAAAATAAAAAGCAATACGAAAATAAAATTGCAACAAAAACTGAATTAAACTTAATCAAAAAATTATTAACGATTCAAAATCACACATTAGTCCTATTTTTAGATGCAAATTGATACTATTTGATAGAACAAACCACGAACGTCGCACAACAAATTACAATCAATATAAGAGAAAAGGATAATTTTAATAGGAGAAAATAATAATAAAAAAAAATGGATTCGAAGTTATGCGACAAAACACAAAATCTACTTACAAAAGACTAGCAAAGACAAGAGATGCTACATTACCTTAAAAAAAGGACAAGAGATGGTGGTACAAACAACAATCAAAGTACCTTTTTCATACCTTTTCAAAGTACAAACAAAGTTACCTTTCTTTGAAGGAACGATTAATAGACTTGCTCAATTCCCATGATGGCCACTTTGATGACAAACAGCCTCTTAAAGGTGATTGTAGAAACAGTGAAGATTTGGATAGCTGCTTTTGACGCATTGAAATTGAGGACAATGAATTGAATGCACTTCTTAGCCTTCTCTTTTCACTATCATGAACCTCATAATTAGGATCATGTCCCACAGCCGAAATTCTTAGTGCTTCGGGAAGAATGCAGTTGCAAATTGAACCTGTCACAAGGTGTCAATACTAATTATTGATGATATATATATAATATATATATTTGGAATGTGAGTCATACTTGTTTTCTTGCCAATGTTAAAAATAAAATTATCATTAACATTCCTCATTTGTGAGTATCAACATCATAGCAATTTAGATAAATGTGAAAGGCACCCTCAAGGCACTAAGAAAGCAAAGAATAAAGAATTAAAGATATTATGAAAGTCTTGTTTGGATAAACAGCTTATATATGTGTCTATAGCATGAATGTTTATCATATTAGCGCTTATATATAAGTTATTACTTGTATATCAAGTTGTTTTTATATAAATTATACATTGTTTTTATAAGTTATCCTGTAGAGTTTATGGAAATAAGCTAAAACCAGCTTATGAACATGTCATAAGTTGTTTCCATAAACTCTTCTAAGTAGTCTCACAAGTACTTATGTTAGTAGATAAGTTTAAACAAGTCAATCCAAACAATTAAAGCATGTTAGAGCTCTCAATGATTCAATTAAATTTTCTTATTCAAGTTATGGAGAACAATGATAAACTTTACAAATTCAACTATGTCATTACAACATCTTTCTTTTCCTATTCATACATACAGGAATGGTTGTTATTTTTTTTCTAAATTAAAGCTGTTATATGGGTAACATAACAACCACTAACTAACAATGTAGTAACCTCTAGCCATCTAGCTTCAGCCCAATCTCAATCTAACTCTGTTTACAAGGGGAAGGACAAGAAACTTAGAAATGGCACAAACATGAAAACACACTGCAAAAGAATATCCTAAGCGCGAGAGATGTTGCAACAAAATGATTTTCTCTCCATCCAAACACACCGAAAAAGTCAACTACTAACAAGATGAGTAAAATACCTAGCCTGGCAAGCCGATTTACCCAAGTTGGAATTGATTTCCCTGTCAGCTTATAGCATATGTCTCTGCAGAAGTGATTGCAGTTCTTAGCAATTAAGTGATATGTGTCACCGTTGTAGTTTGCCGACTCGCATTCCATGAATTCTCTAACCTCAACAGGATCCAAAGATGTAGTTCCGATGAATATCGACTTCCTGAACTTGAAGCCTGGACATTGTCGAGGTTCAACCTCAAAAACACCGCTTGTTGGGTAGTCATGAGCTCCAAATGCATATTCTACACCATGAACTGTAAAATACAGGTAAAGGTTCATTAGATATAAGAAGCACTCATTGAAAACTCAAAAGCTACATAGAGAAGCCAAGAGGTAGAAAAATATTACCTCCCTTTGGTTTCTATACGAGTTAAGATTAGTTGCATTGAAAATTTAAATTAACACTTGAAAACAATGAAGATCATAGTTGCATCGAAAATTCAAATACACCATACAGTAGTTACAAATTAGAGTTTTTAAATGCTCAGAAGTACTTTTCCAGTTTCTTTAATCAAAATGCCCTCAAGTTATCAATGGAAGAATTTAAATGAAAAGAAAAAGATGCAAAGCAATAACACAATCTGCAAGTCGACACTGCTAGATTAGATATTTATAGAAGGGAAAAGGTTGATTGATAATCATAAACAAAATTCTTTATTAATTTCATTTTCCAGTCATGAAATAATATAGACATTAGACAAGGTATGACCTAGTAAAACATGGTAAAGTTGAAATGAAGGTGTACCACACATAACTCTAGTTTTAAAGCTTAGGTCTCCAACACAAAGGTTTAGCACAAATAGATTTGAGAAAAAAGCATGGTTAGTTGAAGTCATGTGCCAAGATTAAGAGGCAGAACATGATCATAGTTCAAGACATTAGAGCCTAAAACTATACCTTCTACACCGGAGTGATAGATACCGAGGCCGGCCCAATAGACATAACCATTCATTGGCGTCAAGTCATACACATTGAGATAAACTGGAGTTTTTCCAGGTGCATGGCTAGCTGAATTGACTTTGCGAAATAATGAAAAACGAGTCACTGATTTTCCTTTTAAATGAAGAGGTGCAATAGATTTCCATCCTTTCTTAGACTTTAATTTCATCTTTCCCTAAGGTGAACACTGACATAGTACCTGCATTCAACAAAAGTTTGAGATAGAGCATCATTTTTTAATGTTCACATTTCGAGTCAATGAAAAAAACTGTGGGGTAAGATTTAGCCGTTCCTTTTTTCTCCAAAGACAATAAACTTAATTGATCTTTTTTGAATTTGAACAATGTAGGTTTATAGTATGAAATAATTAGCAGAAACTTCCTTTTTTCTTTTGACAGAATTAGTAGAAACTTTCTTCTTATGAGATACTCCCCCGTTTCATATTAACTGTCTTTTAAGGTAATGCACACATCTTAAGAAAATGATTATGTAAAACAATATGTTATGACTAAAATATAATGATACTTTTGTTACTTGCCCACCATATACTTGCAAGTACAATAATTTTTTTTGACCCAGATGCAAGTAATATAATAAATAAGGGTAGCATTGTAAAAAGTATTAAATGCTTTACTGGCATTCTAATATAACAAATAATGTGAGACAATGAAATATTCCAAATGTGACACTTAGAATATAAGATGAAGGGAGTAATTCAGGAAATACAAATGAAGATGCCCTCAAATTTTGATGAATGCAATATCTTTAGGAGGGAAAAGAAACCTATAAATTGATACACAATCCATTAGGCAAACTTAGAAATCAATTTATTTAACTTCCCCTATCAAACCCTTGGTAATCGATGAAGATAATCTCTCTCTCAACTACACCCTTGTATAGCTTCTATACCAATTAAAGGCTCAAGTGAGTGAAACTAAATTTCCAACAATTTTGTTGTTAAATCATAGCAACAACAAAAATCCGACCAAACTTCAGCAAAATCTTGGTACCTTGAAATGAAAAGGACACATTGAGTGCACAATAATTTCCAATTCCACCCCTCCTAGATTTTAGAAGATCTTGCAAACATTTTTTACATGGAGAAAGTCCTAAAAATAGGGGATATGTTGTTGGCTTGGTGGCTGAAGTTAGGGAGTGGACTAATAAGGAGATCGCGGGTTCCACCCCACCTTCGACAAAATACTAACAATATTAATAATACTAATTACTAACATTGACAATTGAAAAACAAAAAAAATCCTAAAATAGATACTTAATTCTCTTCACAAATAGCTTCTAGACAAGACAGAGAAGTACACCAAATTTAAAGCTGGTGTAGAACAGAACTTGCTAGTGTTTTGATTTCTCATAAACAGTTGTGAAAATTAACTAACCAAATACTCTAGTCATAATAATTCATAAACAAGAAGAAAAAAAAAGTGTAAGATTCATATTCAAACATGAAAAGAAAAAAAAGAAGAAAAAGTTCAGTTCAATCTCACAGCACAGTTATTTTAAGCTCATTCCAGATCTAGCACGCTGAATTAAGAGTAAAGTGTTTGTTTCAACTTTAATTTAGTTTAACTCTCACACAGTAAAGAAATGAATAGTTTCAAAGTGGATAATGCTTAAGGCTAATGCAGAAGCTGAGGAACAGTGAACTCATAAGCAAGAACTGAAAATATACAAATTAAAAAAAATAATAAATAATTGTTGAAAATGCTTTTTATTTGAAGTTTGAAGCTAAACAAACAGAACTTAACTTACAGTTAGAGATTGGAAGAGTAGCGCCATTAGAGAGAATGAAAAAGTTGGTCAAAACGGTGAAGTGCTTAAATGAAGAAACATGCGAAGAACAACACACGCAGTTTAAGGCGACAGAACAAAATGTGCTTTGTTTAGTTTTGGTAATGTCGCCTGCATTAACCAAACAATGCGCAAATGCATAAAATCTACTACAATCAAAATTTGTGGAACATCGTCATATTTTAACTCACGATATTATTAAGTTAAATATTTTATCTTATATCTCAAATTTAAATTTGAAATTTCTTAATTATGTGTGAGTTTATTTGTGATATTTATCATTCTTATTAAAAATAATTTTTTGTTTTTGAAGAATAAGCAAATGATAATCGAAAAGGTAAATATTTGTTAAATTGATCATTAAATTTTACAAATTGAGAAATATATTTATGAAATTGTGATATGCCGTTCAAAATAATTACTAAGTTTTGAATTTAAACTTAAAATGCAATGTTTTGAATTACGAAATTTAATTTAACAATATCGATATTTATCAGTTAATTTAAAAAAAACTATTTGTAAATTTTTATTATTAGAGATTATAAAACAATATGTTAATTGAATACGTACTTTTTCCATATTTAGTAAATAAGTGTATTGTATCATAATTTGTAATAGAAAAAGATTTAGAGAATCATAATATTGACTGACATATTATAATTTAAAGAGTGTATTTACTAATTTACTAAATTGAGAGATTAATTAATTTTATAGATATTTAGAATTTTGATGACCAATTGACTATACTTTCCTAAAATTGTATGAATTGCATAATAATAGTAAAATTAATTTACTATGTTATTATTCTTATAACCTGCGATGCCAAATTGCGACTATTTTTAATGTAAAAAAATAACAGGACCACACAGCTCAACCTGTTGTGTCAATTTGTACGAATTAATAAAAATAATATTATTACTGATATTTGTGCAGACACGAGTAACTCTGCAAGCGGTACACACCACAACTGTGTCATTTGTCATCGACTGCCAACGTTCTTATATTTTCAACTTTTTTGTAATTAACTTAAGGAAATTATTAAAATTATACTTTTTTAATACACTTCATCACTTCATTTGATTAATTAAAATTCATATCAATTTTATTAAATTATATGAAATACATGTAAATTCTTCCTGTAAGTTAAAGATTTATTGGTTGATAATATTAAAAAACTTGAAAAAAGTGTAAAAAAGGAAAAAATATTTAAATTAAAAATAAGTTATATATCCATAGAATAAGAAAAAATACAAACTAAATAATATGTAACATATTCTATATGAGGGTGCAACTTAATTTAAATTTTTTTAATACACTTATTCACACATAATACTATTGAATTTGTTGTCCGTATATAACTGATAGATGACTCGTTGATGGATTATGATATTTTCAAATATTTTTATATTAAATTTAACTTATTATTACATAACCGATGAACTTCAAAAATCTAATTCTAAACATTTTACTATATAAAAAGAATTTAATATTTTATTCTTATAATATTATAATCTTTATACGGTCGTGTATGAGGTTGCGAGTTACCCTTACTTGCATTGTAACTCTCACGTTGTTTGGCATGATTTATTGTAGTGTGTGTTAAAAAATAGCCCCACTTTTCTATTCTCTTTTTTTCTCACTTGGTATTTCCACTTTTCTATTTCCTTGTCTCTCATTTGGTATTTTTTAAAATGATAAAAAAAAATATTGATTATTATTAGGCTAATTATCATTTTACATTAATTTTAAACTATATTTGACTTAAAGAATTCAAATAACTTCATAATTGTCTCGGGGATTTCTAATAATTCTTAATAATTTCATAATTGTCTCGGTGGCTTCTAATTCAATTGTATTTTATTCATTTTATTGTCATTTTTCAATTAATAATTTAAAATATTTTTAGACGTAAATAGACTCTTAACTTAAATTTTACTATTAAACTTGAATTCTACTATTTTATCTAAAACTCATGATATTAAAAAAATCACATTACATTAGGATTAATTTGAGTCAAAACCAATTACTTATCAAATGGGAAAAAGTCTGCCATTTTTTTTTTTTACTTTTTTGTTTTGTTAAAATCTCTCATTTTTATTTGTAGTTTATAAAACTCAAATTCAACGTTTGAAAAATGTTAACAAATGTCTAAAACACTAATTAAGAAATTAAAAATTAAAATTTTATCTTAAAATTTGTATGTTCAACTCTTTAAAAATCTAAATAGTTATTATCAATACAAAATTTCTTTTCTTTTTTAGGAAACAAAATTTCTAATTTAATACCTCAATAAATGCCCTGAAGAAAATTAAATTTTTCACGGATGACACTTATCCTCATGCTAATTTATGGATGAGGTCTACGGGTGGACATTATTTTCATCTGCTAGTTAGTTTTTTTTTAATTGTATTTTCAATCTCTATTTAATATGTTTACGAAAATAGTTTTTTAATTTTAAAATTAAATTTTTTATTCTCTATTTTTATATTTATTGAGTTTTGGTATCAAAGCAGAATTTTTAACATAAAAATTGTGACTATCAATTTAAAAATTATGATTTTTCTCGTAAAAATTATATTTCCTTGTCAAATTTATAATTGGGACTATGAATCACTATTTTTGAAATTAAAAATTACTATTTTATAGATCAAAAATCATTTTTGAGACCAAAATTTCAACAAATGGTAAAATAAATGGACCAAAAAATTTAATTTTAAAATAAAAAATGCTAATTATGAATGTGGTAGAGTAAATAAAAATGTAAATAATTTTATTTTATTGTACCACAAAACAATTATATTCGCTCAAAGGGAAAGGTGTCAAATAAAATTAAGTAAATAGCTAGATCTCTCAATTTAAACCTTAAAGAATTTTAAACTTGTAATTAAACATTTACATATTACCTAAAGTATAGGTAATCTATATGTAATCCGTAAATCTTTGGAATTTCTTTATTGTTTTAGATTCCACGGACATCTTGTGCCTTTCCATTCTCATGCATTTTCTTTTATCAGCTTTTGTTTGATTCTCGTGTACACATGTGTAAAACACAAAAATACGTGAAAAAGAACCCATCAATAAAATGACTTATGCAAAATCTACTATTATCTCACACTTGAAAATGATATTATAACTTTAACCACTAAGTGTTGAAAGTAAGAATTAGTATTCTGAGAATTGAAAAACGTACAAGTTTTACATATAAAAGAATATCACATACTAACATTGTTTATAAGCTGAAAGAATCACATTTACGGTGTGCTCTAAACAATACTCAATTTTGTGAACGAGAGAGAACACACTCAAATAATTTACATGTGTGGACTTGAGTTAAGTGATATATTATTTTTTATTACCTAAAAAAATAAAAATAATTTTTTAGAGTGCGCTTTCTTTTTTTCTTATGTCCTCCGAGTCAACAACTGATCTGATCCGTGTTCAACTCCTTCCAATTTTCACGCGGCAGTTTCACAGACCCGATCAAACTGAGCACACGACAGTTTCGTAGATCCAGTCAAACTGAGTCATGTTTTTTGCTTCACTCAATTGCAGAATTCCTCTATTTATAGAGGATTCTGCTCAATTTGCGATCTACACCAAAACATAGAAAAAAATCTAAATTTTCTCTCTTCTCCCTTTTCTGCTTCGTCCCAAATATTATTTCCGTCTCTTTTATCGAAAAATTATCCCTTCAAATTTTTGAGTAGTCATAATACTATATTTTTTAGTGACATTAATCGTCATATTTAGATGGTGTAATTGTAGAATGACTTTCTACAATAGTAAAATCGATACAATGTTTCTAGTATGTTTTATCTTGGGGACATCGTGGTTGATCGTTTGTTTTGCACAAATTTTGAGCAATGTCGTGAAACATCTTAAAACAAGCAACTTAGTTCGCGACTCAACTCAGTAATATTTTTTATGGTTAAAAAATATTTTTCAAAAAGTTTTTTTGAAACTCAAAAATAATGATCCTTTTTTAATTGACACGTAAGATGAATAAGGTTGTAAGGTGAGAGATATATTTTAAAATTTGAATTGAGTTTAACCAAACTTTATAAAATTGGTTTATAGGGTAGAAATCTAGGCTTTTACCAAAAGTTTCCTTTTTTGGATTAAAAATTTGAAGTGTGATTCAAATGAGTTAATAATAAGTGATTTAACGGATTTTAAATAGATTTTGATATTGTAATTTAATTGGAATTAACCAACTCTACAAATCAATTTGTATAGTGAGTAATGTCTCTTAATTTTAAAAATGAAAAAATAAAAGACACATCGTTAATGTAAAATAATATTATACTAATATTAAACGAGTATATTTTTATCTGTTAAATCACAAAAATATTTTGAAAATAGTTGTATACACAAATTTAAGATCATGTTTTATTCATTGTAGGACTCTCGACAATAACATTAAATAGTTTCGACAATAACATTAAATAGTTTTTTAATGTATAGTATAAACATGTTAAATTCGTCGACAGCATTAATCACAGTTAAACGAACTAAAATCATGTATCTTCAAATTCAAAGATTCAATAATGTAGCCACAACTGGCTCTTCATTTACTATATTTTATAAGTTGTGGGCAGATTCAGAATCAAAATCATACAATAAAAATGCAAATGGACCACTTGACTAGTTCAATTCATAGGAGTCACATTATTGCAACTTACTAGGCATGGTAGAATATTCGCATTCCATTCATTGAGTGTATGATGTTTTTTTGACAGTATGATGTAGATAAATATATCTTTTAAAACATGATTTTATGAATGTATAATGTGAATCAACTAATGACAATTCAATAATGAACACTAATTAATGCATATAAAAGAATGACAATGGTATCAATTAACTGCTTCTCTAGCCATATAAACGGATGCATTAATTAACTACTTCGAACAAATAATTGAAATATCAGTTTATGTTACATATAAATATCCGTTAAACTATATGTCTCGTGCACGTAATATATTTTATTTGTGCACATTTATGTAAAATATTTTTTTGATACATATAATTAGGGATGATAAATCGAGTTGAGTCTTTTGTGTCGACTCGTGTAACCCGCCATTTTAAGCGGGTCGAGGTGGTGATTTGAACTCGTTCATCCTAAGTTGATCCACCTCATTCAACTCATTAAAAAAAAAAATAAGATGGTGATAGGGTAGAGCAGGTTGATCAGTTGTGCTTGTTAAATAAATTAGAAAGATTTGATTACTTTACCGAGTCTGGGTTACATTACTTAAGAGATGAATTGTCCACCGGTAACAACAAATCCATTGAGACTAAGGTATCACAAACTCTAATTGGAGAAACTTCTCATATGTATAATGAGGATGTCATTTAGTATAGTTTCCTGCATTATTATTTTAGAAAATCAATTTGAAGTTTTTTATTTTTCGATGTCATTCCATGATAGGTAGAGCGGAATTGAAGTTTCAACCCAATAATCTAACCGTGTGTGTGGAAAGTTGTAAATTCTACAGCTATTCATCACGTCATTGTGAAAGCTACCAATTGTAGCTTCATATTGCCGCAGTTCCAAACATGCTATAAGTAGTTGTTTGGAACGTTAGAAACTAAATTATTATCACGCCCTCAAGCATCGTTGACGCAAAAGTAAGAAAACTACAAAATTTAGCTTTACATTGGACACACATTAGGTGTGCTACCAAGGACTGATGGTATAATTGTTTAAATTGAGCGGAACGACCCGTTTTGCCGCTCTACATGTAATTGTTATTTTTTTAAAATAAGAAGGAAAATAATCTAGAAAGAAACAAATTTAATTATTGAGTAGAAAAAAGAGTTTGAAGCATGGGTTAGCATGCAAGGTCCAGATCGCAGAAATGGCAGGGGGAGTGTAAGAGCACGTGGGGGGGGTGATTGATTGGAGACATTACATTGCTACATTGTTCAAAGGTAAAAAGCTAAACCAACAGAAGTAGTAGGGTCTGATGTTACTGCAACTAACGACAACACTTCCCAAACAATAAAAGGAACAAATTGAGTGAGTGTGTGATGTGACACACACCAAGCTAATCAGGTACTTTGATTCTACAACTTCATACCATGAAGCCAAAATCAATTTTATATACACCTCTTCTCTCTGATCTAGTGTTTTGATATTGTCAATGTGGTGTGGATTTTTCCCGTTAAGCCATCTGATTTATAGAGTATCATAAATTTCAGATAAGCTCTTCACAACATTATGAGATACTTCATTAAATAACCAACATTATCACTAGATTTTCAAAAAACAAGGGTAATTATAATTTTGATCTTTCTAATTTTGTACATATACAGTTTTGATCATGTGATGTGAGGAAAAGAACCAATTTTGTTGCAAAGACATTAAATTTGAACTTCATACACAGAAAAAGACATATACAAAGTTAAGAGTATAGTTTAGATTACAGAAACTAGTCTAATCATCAAACATGACAGACCGTAAAACTAAATAACAGAAAGTGCAATGACAACAATAAGAGCATACAAATCCTTTTCGTGTTAGAATCGTGTCGATTTCGATTTCCTACTAATCAGAACCGTCCGGGAAACTGTCAAGCGCATCTTGTTTCCCATTGACATAGAACTCAACTACAGCATTCATCCTTTCAAGTTTATTAGGATGGTAGTTAACATGAACAATCACAGGCTTCAACTTCTTGAGTTTAGCATCTTTTCTTACAGTCTTAAACAGAACCTTACTGTTCATAAAAAGGTACATATCCATTGTTCTTTTGGAAGCATGAAGTCCATCATAACCAGGATGTGAAGGGAAAAACAGCAATTCATTAAAAACTGCCTGATCCCATGCTTTTGAATCTTTGGAAAGCCGGTCGGCAACGCGATCCAAGAGCTCGATTGAAGGAATTGTAGGTCTTATGTAAAAGAAGCCAGAGTTATAAACCCATATTCTCATGGTATGAGCATATCTTGCCCAACCCATCGAAGGTTCGTCGAAGACATCATTAAACCCATATGCCGTATGATTACTATGACCATCAGACATGGACTCCACATCTGAATCCCTATAAATGTAATCGAAGGGGTTCTGCAAATACACAATATCAACATCTGAGAGGAGAACGCTGTAACCCAGTTGAAGAAACTCTCTCAAAACGCGAAATTTCAATCCCGAGACAGCATGGTTCCCACCCGACTTGGCAATCGAATCAACACCTTGATCCGGGTCTCGTCTATAGACAGGAACATCATTCGACTTGCAAAACTCTTCAATTCTGTCATCCAATGCAACAACCAAATAATTAGGAATTCCAACCCTCTTGATATTTGTGAACCATACTTGCAACATCTCCAACACATTAGTGTTAGCAAGAACAACAACAATCTCTTTATAAATAGCAACTTCCTCCAAGATTTTGGCCAATCTAGGGTTCACTGATTCATCAGGAATAACAGGAGGGTTTGTTCTGAGAGCCTTGACAGTACCAACAGGACCAGCCTTGTGGTTCTCACCAAGCACAACAAATTGTTCTGTTGCGTGACCCTTTCCTTGCTCTGCCAAACGCAGCCTTTCCATTAGACCTTTCACCTCCTTCTTCAGCTCGGAATTCTTCTCTTTTGCTGATCGAATATCCAATTTCAACGCATTAACTTGTTCTGGTGATTCGCACGTAGAAGAAACCATCTAACAATACAACAGAATAAATAAATAAATAAATAAAATAATCCTAAATAAACTTTCTTTAAATTTGGCTCTTCTAACTGAGCAGTTCACTCTATAGTGTAAAATAAGTGATATTTCTTATTTAGGAGTGAGGAAATTATTTTGAATTAAAGTGACACTAATGACCATTTGAACTAAGTCCCTTTATGTTACACAGTCAAACTATTACAACTGAGCTAACACAACATGGACAAGTAATCTCAACTGTGTGGTGATGAGAAAAATCAATGGTTGTTATTCGGAGGCATAAATGAATTGTTATACTTAGTGCATGTTTGGTTGCACTTTTGGAGGAGTCAAAATCAATTTTGGAAGTGTAGAATTGATTCTAACATGTTTGGATGCTATCATGCAAAATTGATTCTAACATGAAGTTATGATTTGTAGCTTTGGAGTCCACGCGTGCTTTTTACACTGAAATTTATTGTTCATTTCACTTTTACGTGAGTATATCCAAACATAAATCACTTTAAATTCATCTCACTTCTAACTAAAATCACTTTTACAAAATCGATTTATTCAAAATCAATTTTTGTCACCACATAATCAACCACGCACTTATACATGTGGGGTAACATAAACCAACGATAAGATTTCCTAATGACAATTGAGATTACTTAACTAGCCCATAAATTGAATTGTTCACTTTAGAGTAGAAAATATTAACATTTGAAGAAATAAAGAAAAAAATTGAAATAATGTTGCAGCAATTATGACTTTTCTAAATAAGTTGAAACAAACTATAGAACTAGATCAACATTTTTTATATTACTAAGTTGGAAATAAAACATTATAATAATTGAAATAAAAGGAATGAAGCAAAGAAATAGAAATAGAAAACTTTCACCTTGCGATTAAGAGTGGGAGGAGTTGGAGTGGAAGTGAGGAAACCGTTTGGTAAGAAGAAGGCGAAGATGGAGCCAAGAAGAACGCCGATGAAAACGGCAACGGCGATCCGAGAAGCGGTGACGGAATGGTTTTTATCTCTGGTAGTGAGTAACGCATCTCTACGACCCGCCATTGATGTTTGATCCAAACCCTAAAAAGTCAGCTCAAACAACACAACCACTCACTGCATACCTACTGCTCCCTGCTCGAATGCTTTTTCAGAGTCGTCGTTAACTGCTTCGCTGGCAATGTTACCTATTGTTACCAGTTAATTAGTTAATGGTGTAATATCAGTTGATCGATCTTTAATTAATATGTTTAATTGCATAATCTTTTTATCGTAGTGAATCATTTTTTCACATGAATTTAAAATATATTAACACACTATTTACTATTTAAGTTTATAAGATGTACAATAATATACAAATAAACAAATATACAATCCACCGTCTAACTAAATACGGTAACACAAGATCCAACAAAAAATTATGTCTAATAACCTGCAAAAATAAACACAAAGTCATAATTAATTACAAACTGAAACTACTTTGAAATAGAAATTAAAATTAAAAGTAATATAAATAATTTGTCCACCATAAATTAAAATTAAAGTAATCTAAATAATTTGTTCGAAACGAAGATTAAAATTAAAAGTAATATAAATAATTTGTATATCATAAACTAATATTGTAATTAAAATCCGAACATTTCACTTTTAACTATCATCTAGATTAAATTTTTATCTTTTTTACTGTACACATCACAATTTTTATCTGAATCATAGTTTTGATTATAAATAAAAGTAATAAATTTCACACTTATTTAAAAACTTTTAAGTAAATGCAATTATTTTTTTTAATTTCGTAAAATATCAATATTCTCAGATATAATTTATGATAATTTACTCCATAAAATTAAAATTAATATTAGTTGAGGGGATATTTTAGGAATAAAAATATTAAATAGAATGAAAGTAAATGATTACTTCTTTTCTTTTATTTGAGACGGTAAAGAGTAGCTGTACTTATCTTTAAACATTCTGAAGCATGCAATAGTACACAAATCAAAATCAGTAAAATCAAACTAAAATTAACAATAGGCTCGATTTCCTTCCCACCTGTTGTAGTTGTACTTTATATCATTATTACATTATAAATATTTTACACTATAATTTTACTCCATATTACATGAACGGACCACACACACTATTCGTATTAATCAAAAACATAAGTTGAGCCATAATCCTATGAGAAGATGCAGATATATGTAAAAATCAAACGATAAATTTTAAGAGATTACGCCATTAATGCCAAAATATAAATAACCCTGATTAGTGTGAGGATGTATGTATATGGGACAAAAATCGTTTATTTGATTTAATTACAATACTGGTATCAAGAACAATATCAACCCAAAAGTGAATAGACTCAATACATCATTCGTCAACCTTAACATTTTATTTCATTTAAGTCCAACTAGACATAAAATTTTCACATTTTAGCAACTAGACGGTTGGAAAAACCCAATCGAAAGATAAAATGGCCGAAGGAGATTTAAAATTCAAAGCACATATCTCAACAGAATGTGACTAACAAAACTTAATCACTTAAAATACCAAAGTAATCACCTGAGGACAAAATGTGTGTATATATACAAAGGGGACACAGCAAAACAAATTTACGCATCTCCAGAACCGGTAATATAAGAAACAACAACTGTGGTATCATCAAGCTTGCCACCATAGTAACAAAATCCAGCATCTTGAGCAGCAGTTGAGAAAGGAGTCTGTCTGTCTTTATCCAGTGCCCGTTGACGTGCCAATGCAGCTATCTTCTGAGCTGTGACCTGAGGGCTTAAGCCAGCTCTTACGCCGTGAACTACCACTGCTGTAATCTCATTATTATACAAGTTATCAAACAGCCCGTCTGTACCAGCGACTATGACATCTCCAGGAGCAACAGCTACTGTAAACACCTGATATAAACAATACAACCCACTTAAGCATCGTACAAGGATCAAAGAACTAGATGCATAGAACCAGACATCGAACGAGTTTATTCTCCAATCACCACAAAAAAAAAAAAAAAAAACAATCTACTACAAAACCTGAATTAGAGTTAACTTAGTTTTTTACATTTTTGGGCCACACTCCCCATCCTATCGACTTATACATTATAGGCAGTGTTTATCCTAGTCCTTGTTTGCCTTTTCTTTTCGATCAAAGTCCTTACAATCTGGATTAGAGTTAGCTTTCACATAATTAGGCTATTGCACATTAAATTATATATTCAGCCTGACATTGCAATTACAAATATCACTTGGAATCGGAGCTAAAATACATAAGTGGACATCGTATGCAGGACTGAATAGTTTATTTTGTAAATATGAACTTAAAAGAATGGCACATTTACGGGCCTAATTGTAAAACAATTGACTGAATAGAACACTTCCTACAAACAAGGATTATAAACTTTATTCAGACAAATATATATTTCAGGAACTCTTCAGAGGCTAGGTCATACACAGGTGAACAGGTAATTATGGAATTTTATCAATTGGAGAGTGATATATGGAAAAACCAGCAGATCCTGGTATGCATTTATTACTGGACTAAGGGAAGGTACATATGAAAGAATAGCATTCGAAGAGTCAATACCTGACCAGAACTAGGTAAATCACCATTTCTACCACACTCCAACTGATAGGTGAAATTGAAATCATGCTGCTGCACTGGAGACCGGAATATGGTGCAACCATCACGGATAACCATAAACCCACTGTCTCCCAAATTAATAGCATTAAGCCCCTGTGAAAAGAATGCTCCAAATTAGAGATCTTGTAACAAAGATTATGAAATAAACATATCAAAACCGATTTTCATAAGTCACTGTACACCTAACAAATTCAAAATATGAAGCACAGCAAAAATAAAGGTGAGTCAAGTTCCAGGACAAAGTATTGTAATGGTATTTTACTATTTTTGGAGTTCAAAAGTACTCGACATTAAGTGATCTTATGATTTGACAAGTCCAAGGCCAACAGAGTTATAATTCAAAACAAGAACATCAATCACGTTATCCTACATCATTCAACGCCATTTTTTTACACCATTTTTTTGTCTGTAAACTAGTTTTTTTACATCATTTAATTAAATCCAGCCAGCTAAAAAACGTAAGAGTGGACAATCTAGAAATAAATTATTTTGAGGGCCATACATATATCACTGACTACTTTTCTAGTTATATCATTCAGTCGAAAATGAATTTACCACAAATAGGGAGACAATCTTTAAGGGCTGAAAGCAATCACCAAAAGACCATCATATTATTCAAAATAGATAGCTGAAATATTGACAAAATAGATAATTGAAATATATAAAAAAAAAAAAAAAAAATAGATGCTATTCTAAACTTAATTCTACTCTATCAGCATTCTAAAAAGCTTTAGCCTTAAAGAACTGTAGTCTACAAGTCAGTGTAACAGAACCGAAGTTCTTGCAATACTCATAAAAGGATGCCATAAAGATGGAAGGTAACCTGATCAGTAAGTGCAATGATGCATGCTGTAGATGACCCCTTAGCTTTTGTACTCGAGTGTGCTTTTTCCAGCACCCTAGCAGGGTCAACTGAACCTTTGGGCTCCTCCTGAATAGCATCCACTGAATGGGACATGAGCTCACGAGAATAATATCCAGAATCAACACCAAGATCTGCCCAGCCACCAACACCATCTGCCACCCCTATTGCTTGTTCCTCAGAACATATAAAATGAGCATCTTCTCCACCAGTTTCTTCTTTATCAGGATGAGGCAAATAGCATGATCCTGATACCAACTTCAGGGTATTCCCAGAAGGAGATTTCCTGCAGTCACCACATCGACGATTAATATTGCAAATTCAGAATATATTTAGTCAGTTTATATAGTCTCCAGAAGTTTTTGGTTACAAAGCCTGTGAATGATGCTAGTTAATCCAAATGTCAATGGGAAAAAATTTATAACAATGAAGAACTAAATATTGATGCATGTATGCAAATACAGAACTATATATTAAATTACTACCAAATCCGCCACTTTCAAGTCATTGATGCGAAAATCACTGGTTTAAATATGTCAAATGTAATAAATTATGAAGGTCAGCAAACTTTCTTATATCGAGGGAAACATAGAGCCTTTTATAACGTAGGGTCTTCGAATCTTTGGCAAATAGATTACTCAACCTTTAATCTTGACAAATAACCTTTCAACTACAAAAAAGGGATTCAATAATTGTTTTTAAACTAATGAACTTCCAACCAATCAACTTAGAAAGATCCACCAATCTCGTACTTTTTCTTCTCTGAAAACATTAGTAACAAGAAAAAATATTGTTGCAACTTGAAAGATGGTTTTACGATGATAGGATAAAACTCCATTTCAGAGATATAGCACAGCAGAACTTTGACGGTCTACGGCTCCCTATGTCCAAAGGGACGAACTTCCTCTCAAACGACGGGACAGTGTTTCCTCTAATCCCCTCCTAAGCTTTATACTAACTAATCCTAACAATGGGAACTGGTAACCATCCTATTCATATTCCCAAAATAGCACCAGTCAAATGCAAATGTTCAATAAAGGTCAGCTTTTCAGTGTTTTAAAAACTTTTAATGCTAAAAGAGCTTGGCGGTCCTTTTTAAGTAAAGATGGGATTCAATTACAACCATATCTCTCTTTCACAAAATAAAGTACCCTTAGATCATAAATCGATGTTTTATATAACTGACAGTCAAACTACATAGAACATATCACTAAAACACACAGTGAATGAAAAGCAGCACTACAGTTTTATAGTATTGATTTAAATGCAGATAATTGATATTGCATCACAATTCACTTTCATGCTATGTTAATAATGAAAAACACAAAAGGGAGACAACTTACAGTTCGGTTGAATCTGCAGAATTCGTTAGCTTCTGCTCACGGGCAGAAGTGTCAAAAGGCACATCATGAGCAGGACCAACAGAGCTACATGATGTTGACGAACTATGGAAATCTCCATACCCTGATTGCGTGTAATGCAAAGAACTGTGCCAACTCTTTGCAACATTACAAACAAAATAGCCAAAAATTGCACGGTTATCTGGCTGCTGATGGTTATTCAAACTCATGCTCACTTTTCTACCATTCCCCAAACCAGTGTTCAAAAAGACATTAGTACTATTCTTCAAACCCTTACCACGCTTCAGAGTCAAGTTATCTACAGAGCATTCGCCAACAAAAGTCCCAGGTAATCGAGCAGCCATTGTTTTAATCTGAAACTTGGCACCAGCTGAAAACTTATCTGTTCCAGAAAGGGTACAATCAATGTGGTATCCACAGACCTGAATCGAAGGCCCTGATACAGACGGAACCGAAAACGTTCGAGACACCGTATCAACTACAGACAAGGTTTTTCTTTTGCCTATAAATTCAGGACTTGAAACTAAATCAACCCCAGGACGAACTAACAGGGTTGCTTCCAAACAAGATGAAGTTGATTTATTCACAGAATGAAAAAACTTAGAACCACCAAACCACAACTTCCCTAATCCAAACAGAACTTCAGCAGAGTCCTGAATTCCAGTTTCTTTCCCTAAAACCGAACTGTGAATCGCAGTTCCGAGCCTCGAAAAGTAATTGGATGGCATTTTACCAACACAGTATTTGAGATTTATCAAACACAACTAAACGGTTACCAGCACCATTACAAGCTAGTAAATACAATAATCTCATAACTCCCAACGCATTAACGCTTAATTCACCAAAAACAAAAAGCATGCAAACCACTTCAATTAATTATAAACCTGAGTTAATCCACAATACAACATAGATCAATACAAAACTCGCACATGAAATGAAAAGAAAAAAAAAAAAACTAATTAATAATTGAGAGAGAGAATCTTAGAATTGGGGAAAAGTGGAAGAATAGAAAACCCTAACCCTAAAAGAATGGAAGGTAACGAGAAAGAGGTGGTGGTTAAATATTGAAAATGAAAGAGCAACGGTAGGAGAGAGAGAGGGGTTAGGGTTTTACCGCGGTAAGTTTCCCGCTTGAGGGAAGGAGGTGGCAAGAACGCAACAAACAAACAGCCACAACTAGATGACCGGTGAGAAGGAGCATGTGCGTTTACAAAATTCACAATCTTTTTTTTTTCAAATAACGAAGAATCTCGAAATTTCTATGGGTATTATCGTCTATCGATACTAGTATATTTTACTATTATTATTATTAGTTTTTTTTTTACTCAATTATTATTAGTTTAATTGTCGGTATAAAAATTGTACGGGTTATAAAAGTAGTGATTGATTCTGTCAAAACAAGAAAAAGAAAAAAGAAAGCGGTAGTTAATGAAATTTAAAACTGTATCTTATGTTCAATGAATTATTAATGTATTGAGACACTTATTTATACTTTATTGTAGTAAAATGTAAGTAAAATAAATATATTTATATTATATTTTGTACTATATTTTTTTGTTTATTTTTTATTAATTATTTGTTAAATATAATCAAGTATATTTAAACTGTGTTAATAATTTAAATTATTGTCGAATTTTCATCTTTATAAAAAGTTATATATATGTTATACATGTATATTATTATCACAAAGACAAAATTAAGGTTTAAAACTTTCATTTTATTTAATAAATAAAAAGTCATCCTACTTATAGGGATATTTTTCATTTACAAATAGTTTTTATATTCTTAAGCAATAAAGGATTGGAAATTTTAAGTTGCAAGAACATATTAATTTTGTAACATTAAAAATAAATTAAACTTTATTTCTAAAATTTATTTTAGTCATTTGTTTTTTTCTCAAATTCATTTTAACTTTTTTTATTTAAAAAAGGTCATTTTAGTAATTTAACTTTTAAAATCATTGTTTTGTTAAATGACAATTGAGTTGGCTGTTAAAACTATTATAGGTGCATGTGACATGTCTCCGAAGTTATTGTCTTCTTTTTTAAAAATTTTAATTTGAATTAGAGATCATCCTCTTCCCTTCAACATTCCTAAAATTTCTAAAAAAATTAAAATAAAATCATTAAATTATACAAATATTTCAATATGAAAAAGACAAAATCCTCGTTACACTTCTTCCTTCTCGAATTTTTCATCAAATGTGATAAGTTATTCTCTTAAATTCATGTTGTATTTTATTTTTTGAGAAAGAAAACAATTCAAAAAAAAATTAATAAAATAAATAAACAAGAAAGAAAAAAGAAAAAAGACAATAAACTTATATTCTTGCCTTTTTGTGTGTGATTATTTATGTGTATGACTAAGGAATAGAAGCATTAGGAAGAAAAAGAGAAGGTAAAAGAGAATTAAGAATTGTAAACATTTGACTTATTTCCTTTTCAATTGTATTCAATTTCATATTCAATTTAACATCATTTTAATTGCTTGTTGTAATCTAAATGTCAATGACTTTAAAGTTCATCGAAACATTATTATTATGCATTTTCTCTCTAAATGTCAAATCCACCGGTATTAGAAACATATCCAACTGTTTTAAATTTTAAAAAAATTAAATCCACTCATAAAGACATAATTAAGATTTAAAAGATATATCAAATTTTCATCTTTATAAAAAATTATTTATATGAAACATAATCAAGATTAAGATTTACATTGTGAAGTATTAGTTTATCCACTAACAGTTTTTGGTTTTGATTATGCTTTATCCTATCTATTTTGATTTGGGATTCAATTAATTTTGTTCTTCTTTTATCCAAAAAATATAATGAATGTCTTAAGGAGTAAAATGACCACATCACCGATTATTTGACATGCCATAGCTGCTACATAATATTTTTAACAACCAACTCAACACTCGATCAAATAAAGAATTATTTTATTTAATATTGCAAAGATAAAAGAATAAAATGAATCTTTTAAAAGATAAATGCTTAAATATATTTTATTTTTTTATTTTTTACTTAATATTTGTTTTGGTCTTTTATCTATATTTTGATTAATTTTGGTCATTTATCTTTTATAAGTAGTGTATTTTAATTCTTGTCACAATCACAATAAAAGTTATAACAATATTCCGTTATTGAAATTCCTTCTAACAATTATCAATATGTATCAAGTATAATATTATTTCAAAAAAAATATTCATTTAACGCAATAATAGGTTTACACTTGAAAACAAATTTATTGCATGCTTTGGAGCATATATAAACTATTTGAAACGAATGACATTTATCAGAGTTTACGGTATTTGCACTTCATCTTTATTAAAATTGTACATTTAATTTTACATCAGATTTAAGTTTTGATCTCAATAGCTGATAACAATAATTATACAATAGTTTGAAAGAGTTACGATGAAAATGATTAAAATACACTGCTTATAAAAGATAATGATCAAAATGAATGAAAAAATAAATGACCAAACCGAATATTAGATAAAAGATAAATACTAAAACTATACTTAAACTAAAAATAAATGATCAACATAAATTTTGAGTAAAAAATAAATAACTACAAATATATTTTAGCCTTAAAAGTAATACATATTATTTTGAAAGTGTAAATTTCTATACAATTATTTTTCAAATTTTTGTATTCTAGAAAACATTATGTTTTTCAATAACTAGTAACCTTTATTTGATAAAAATAGGCTTAACACAATTTTTGTCATTTATCTTTTATTAAATATTTATTTTAATTATTTATCTTTTTAAATTCATTTTATTCTCTGATCTTTTATAAGTGATTAATGTTAGTCCTTTATCGTAACTATTTCAAAAAATTGTATAATTATTGTCATTAACTGTTAATGTCTAATCTTAGATAAGTTGTAAAGTTAAGAATGCAAATTTAACAAGAACAAGATGAAGATACAAAGGACTAAGATAAATATCATTTATTTCCAAGAAGAGTTTCTTAAAAACATGGTGGAAGAGTTTTTTCAAAAACATAGAGGAAGAGTTTTTTCTACAAACCTATTATTCAGTTAAATAAATATTTTTTTGAAAGAATATTACTCTAGACACATATAACTTTTGTTGTAATTACAAAAAAAGACTAAAATTCATTATTTATAAAAAAAAATAACAAAAAAATAATTAAAAAATAAATAAAAGACCAAATCAATTGAATATTTAATAAAAGAATATTAGGTAAAAGGATAAAAAAAATTACATTAAGCCATATTTTAATATGAAGTAAACATCTCTAAAAGGACATAAGATGTCACAATGGTCCCAAAAGTAAAGAAACTAAAAAGTCTTCATTTTGTTATTTTAATGTTTCAGTTCACATCAATCATCAAAGTTACATTAATCTTGTTTCATGCGTGACAAAAAGAAGACGTATTCATCAGCCATCAAATACATGCATGGCCAAGAACCAAATCTAATTCCGCCAATCTACAATTAGAATCAGTTGCATAAGTGTTCCTAAGTCTTAACTTATAAACCATGACAAGCAATATAGATGCATTATTTGAAAGCAATTGGGCAAACAAATTATTTTTCCCATCAAAACAACAACTTAAGTAATTTTCTTATTATCAAAATTCACTCATATTAGTCAAGATACACAGCCATTGACTTCCCTTATAAGCAGCTTGTTATATGTTTATCTGAAATGAAATATAAATAAAAACAGCCATTAAAAAAGCCAAAAAAAAAAAAAGATGTAAAACATGACATAAATCTTAAAATTAGTTAGTTACTCTATGAATGAATAGAAGACATAGTGTTAGGTTTTTCCTCTTTCTAAATAGTTTTTCCTGTGTTGCCATCTCTACCTCAAACCTTATCCTCCATCATTTTTTTCTCTTCTCTACCTTAAAACAACTTGTATTTACATCAACCACCAAGCAACAATTTCTTTTTTGTTGCTATGACTCAACAATTGTGTTGTCACAAACACCAAAAGTGAGGTACCTTGTAACTCAAACAAAAAGAAATTATTAAACAAAAAAACTTGGAAGCTTCTCATTATAATTTATTTTTCCCTTGAAAGCTAAAACACAGTGAGATCAAATAGCTAAGTGATGCCAAATGATCCTATCAAAAGATTAAAAACTAAGGGAAATCTCGAACTAATTAGATAAAAAGCTCATGAAATTAATTAACTTCGCCGCTCAACTGCGATCATTTACAATTTGATTTCCTGAAAACATGCCGTCTCTTCTTTTCGGAAAACCAGGAGGATCCATAGTTGAGGCCCTGAATTTAAGCTCCGATGCTGCTCGAAAATCAGGATCCGAAGCTGGTCTAGGATTGTGATCAGCAGAACCAAGTCTATAGGTACTTGCTGCCCCACCAGGAAACCTTGAAGGTGAGCCATACCTTCTTGGTGGTGGTGGACCTCTGAGAGCTCCGCTTCTAAGATCCATAACATCGGCAGAAGTTCTTGAAGAAGAGTCGACGAAAGATCGTTCTCCGGAACTGGATGCCAAGGGAGCGCCAGATGCTGATGTCAATGGATCGTCCGGTCCCCATGATGTAAGAGCTTCCTTTTTCTTCGCAAAAAAATGCCAAGCCCCAAATAGAAAAAGTACAAAGAACAATACAGGACTAGTCCATAGCATGGTATTGAATTCTCCTTTATAGATAGGTAGGTTGGAATGATACATTCCGACATAACCACCTCCAAGGCCAACAATAACAAGCTTTTCGCGGTCACTAGCTATCAAGGGTATCATCACTCTTGTTTCTGCATCCAAACTTGGAGTTGGATGATTCAAGAATGAGGATCTAAGCTCGTCAATGCTCGAGGAGAAAACAGGCCGAGGCACGCCGACTCTCACATAATGAGGAGACGAAACATTAAACACGAAAACCTTTTTCGGGTTAACAATAAGCAAGTAACCTTTAATTGCCTGTAAAGCAAGAGGCTCATCCATTTCAAACTTTTTCTTGTATCTAACCCTGCATTTGAAGTTCATTGCATCACCAAGCAACAAGACATAAATCAAATCCCCGTCCGATGTATAACCGTAAGCCTTTGAACGCTCGGTGGCATCAAAAGCATAAGCTCTAGCAAGAGAATGGTTCAACCCTTCACATTCAGATTCTCTGATTTTCATGCCCCTTAAATCCAACGAGCCTGCGCCAGTTTCTGTCAAAAACATAAGCCTTTGTTTCAAGAAAACAAGTGGCCTACTAGTCGGCACAACAGAACCGTAAAACAAACCATTTTCCTTAAAAACCTTAATCTTCCCACTAGTATCAGCCGATAGAATATACTTCATCCTCCCTACAAAATGAACTTCCAACAAAATTACAGCCAACCCATTCTCATGATTCTCAGGTGACACAAACTTACCAACATTTTCCATGAAAAGGGAACTCCAATCTTCTCCGCTGGATCCCTCCCAAACTCTATGTATCAACATTCCCCCATTTTCATGACCAGTTACCACAAAACTCTCATTCTTAAAAGCAGAAGTATACGAAACCATCGCCGTAATCGGTGAATCCAACGAGGTATCAAACTCAACCAACACATCACCATTTCTCAAAAACACATAAACTCTTCCCTTCTCATCACTAACAGCTACATACTTACTTAACCCTTCATGATCCTTAAAAGGCAAAACATTTATACAAGTTGCATCAGAATCCAATTTCACAGCAGATGCAAATTGAAACCTCTCTGACCAAAAAGGCGTGTACTTTGTCACAGACATTCCCTTAACTCTCTCCCCAATTTGAGTTTTCCCTTCAAATTCACTATTCTCAACTACTTTATCACCTGATCTTCCATCATCACTACCCTTTATCTGAGTAAACCTACCCTTTTCTTGAGCAACCTTAGGAAGCTCTTGTGGTAACTTTGATTCTAACTTTGCAACTATATCACTGAGATTTCTCACTAACTCTTCAAGTTTATTCAACAAAACTTGTTGATTCAAATGATTAGTTGTTTTAGGTTCAGAAACAGATTCATCATCATTAGGTGATTGTATTGAACATGATTCAGAGGTAATAATAGGGTTACTAGAAACATGAAGAGAAAAGAAAAACAAGAACAAAATGAAGATAAAAAACTTGCCTTTTTTTGAAGCCGCCATTGAAATTTGAAGTAGAAAATTTTGGAGGGTGTTGTTGGATCTGAAAAGAGAGAATTTAGGAGAAATCTAAGTTAGATTTGGGGAATCTGAAGAAAGGGTATTGAAATGGATTTGACTTGAGTTGAATTAGGGCAAAGAAAACAAAAGGGGTTAACAAAAACATGTAACTCACTTTGATGTTGTAATTGTAACATGGGATATGATCTGGTTATTCAGATCGGTGTGTTTTTGCTTCTGTTATATTATATTTTTGCCAAAATTATCTTTTTGACAATTTTATTTTATGTCCTACATTCATGCTCCTATAAATAAATAAAGTTAAGGCTTTTTCTTTTCTAGGTAAGAGTTTCATTTAAATAATCTATAGCCATTGACTTCAAGGTTTTTACTTTTTATTGTAAATATTTATAATATAGTAAATATATTATCCTATATATCTTCATGGCCTACTACTCACTTTTAAGTTTTAAGTATATATACCATCATCCATCTTATAATAACTAATTCATTTAAACAAAATATCTGAAAATAAATACACCACTCTCAATTCATTATTTTATTTTTATATTAATGGTAATGTTAGAACACTAATAATTGATAGAAATAATTTAAACATTTATATATATATATATATTCTTGTTAATCTATATAAAAAAATAAATGAGTTACTCGATTTAGAATGGACGGAGTAATGTTTATACCTTTCGAAAAAAATGTAATACTTTGATTTGGGTTGGACAATTGATTATTAATGTTTGGACAATGATATTTCACTAACACATGAATTTGCACGTAAAACATCAACCTAGAAAAAATCCAATGCCGAAAAATGTGCACGGGGATAATATTTTAGGTCTTATTAAATTTTTTTATTGTCATGCACAAGTATATTATGAAATATTTCCCAAACAAAAATAATAATGTAATTTGTATATATCGATAATATAAATTTTTTTATACATATATTTAATCAAATTATTCTATGTAAATTTTTGTGGATATATTTTAGAAACTAACATAAGAAAGAGGGAAATATCAATGTGATGTGATTTGATAATAATTAGATGTATGTGTAAAAAAAATTACACTGTCAATGTATATAAATTAATCTCAAATATATATTATATTTGGCTCTTAATTTATATATTAACAAAATTACAACGGTAATTAATAGAATTTAATCTCACTTTACCATTTAAATACTTGTGTAGATATTTAAAAAAATAATAATATTATGTTATATCAAAATTCTGAAATGTGATAAAACATTTGTATAAAATATTTATATGTCCTGTACTAAAAAAAATTATCCTGTTAATAGTTAATACATACAAATTAAGCCCATGCTGAATACATACACATGAACTGCACTCGTGATTTCTGAATACTTTTTTTTATAAGCTCGTTGTGTTATCTTTCCGATATTTGGCTTTATAAATAATCACATTTCTCTTCCTAATCATCATCCTATAACTATTAGTAGTTGCTCCCCTTGGAGATAATATAGTTTTAGTCCCACCACTTACATGCAATAAAATTGAATTGGTTTAGAGCGTTATAATTAGATTCACACATTGAACTAAGATGCTGGCAAAATTCAGTCTCTTACTTGAAATGATAGTGATAAAAGAGGTAAACATTAAGTGTCACTATACCAAAAACTACCGAATTTGTGGATCATGTTGGTAGATTGATCCTGAATTGACACATTGCTTTTGCCCTTCAAGCTTTGTGTAGAGTTATTTTCTCATTTGTTGGATGCTGATGTTAGAGGGGTCTCTACTCTTCACATAACTTCAGTGTAGTTTTTCTTCATTTGTGTTTAGGTCCTCTTTTTTATTCAAACAAAATTGACCGCTTTGGGCGCTTGGAGGACTATAGATTGGACTAGAATATTCAGACGAGCCCGAAGTTGACATACTCGCACGTTTGAACAATAAAGTGAGCTTAGAAGCCCAAATCCTTTCATGGAACATACTAACAAATTCTACTAATTTTGCTATACTGTTTGAAAGTATAATTCTAAAACATAAGAGGATTTTGTGGCAAATGAAGAACAAAAAAAAGTAGTGTTTTAAAACACACTTACTATATCAACATCAGGTTATTTTGTTGGGTCATTATCGTATTTGAGCCAGGAGGTACACTTCGATTTGAATATTAAATTCACTATTAGTTTCTCCCCTTCCCCAAAAACATACTCCTATCCTAGTATAGTACATTTTGAAAAAAGAAGTTTGAGGTTGTTTCATGCCATTGTCTAGACAGTAAAATTAATCATAAAGTATAAAATTTTGTATTTCATTTGTATCGCTTAACATTGAGTAAAAAAACAAAGTTTTTTTTGTTATTTTGTTGGATTTATACCTTGCACGCTACTATTTGCATTTTATCGAGGGAAAAAAATGGTTTGAGAATGTTTCATGGCATCAATGGGACACAGCTAAATTAGTAATTTAATAATTAATAGAAACATGTCACACAAAAATGTGAATGACGCTTCTTACGATACTTTTCTCTTGCACTCAAAATTTAAAAAAGTATAATCAAGTGTTGAATTCCAAAAACAAGATCAAACACAACCATGTGATGATTTTTCAAATTATTGGAAAGAAAACTCACGTTGCATCCTGTGGACTTCTTGTTCTGTTCATAGTCTACAAAAGCTCTTTCAAAATGCTAATATATAGTTAGAATATGCAAAATAAACAACACCAAACATGTTTTAAACCTATAAATTACAGTCATTTCATACAGCTTCCCACCAGAACAAGTAATCATTAAATCATTTTGGTGGCCAGAGAAAGAACGATAATACAGAATAACTTTTATGAGAATAGACGGTGCCCAATTTATAGGCAATCAATAACAGGATTCTGCAATATGAATATAGGAATAGTTCAAAAATCAAAAGGAAAGTTTTATGTGGACGATCAATGCCACCGAGTAGCTCATTACATGATCAAATCACTTTCAAGTATACAATAATAATCAAAAGGCAAAATATGCCCCATTGTGACCACAAAAGCCATCAAAACTAGATAGCAAATCTATCAAGCAATTGAGTTGGTATATCGGATCGAAACTACACCTCAAAATTCCATGTGGTCTCAGCACTAAGTTTTGGAATTTTCTTTTCCTCGGCCAAGTTAACGGATGCCAGAATCTGCAACACAAAGTTGATAGTTAGAAGTTATGTTTGACAAATAAATAGAAGCTACTCAAGGAGCAGAATCGTCAAAAGCCATTCATTGAATTTGTAATGGAATAATAAATAAGGCATCAATAAGTTATATCAGAAACAGTTCTTGAAGGGAAGATAAGATATCTGCGACTATTTTCAGCCCTTCAAATAGTTCACATTTATTTAAGAATAAAAATGATCTTCTATTTATTGAGTCTAAATATATATAATTTGGTACAACATTTAGTTGCATATGCTTTAATTGACAACACCAAAGAAGTTTAAAACTTACTCCATATTTCCCCCAAGTCCCATCTTCGGATAACAATTTGTGCAAATACAAATGCTAAATCCTCACTCTAAACAGTCTCTATTCACAAGTTTATATGAAGACTGTAAATTTTCAACCACCTCATAATCCTTCTTATTGTGAGCCATCAAAGCTTTCAACATGAAGAATCACTAAAGAATGAATCTTCTAGAAATCACACATGTCCCCCAATCTCAAACAAACCATCAGCCTTCTAAGCATATTATAATAAGTGTTACTTAATGAGAAACTAATTTAAAGTAATCCAGGGAAAAAAGTACAAAATTGAAGTCTAAGACTGATAAAATCAATCTAGCAACTGTGCTATATTATACCAATATACTATTAATTAGTATATACTCACTGCATAAATGTCAAAAAAAATTCAATCTTATGCAGTAGTATATACTCACTGGATTATTAAGGTAACATTCCCTGGTCGCATTCCCTTGTAAACCAGGGAATGGGACCCTAATTTTCTATAACCACAATTGCAACCACATCGACCTTATTTTTCTATAAGGTTACATAATACAAAATAACACATCATACTCGCAATTTAAAACCATGATAAAAATTAACACAACAAAATTATAGGTTAATGAAGAACTAAACTAACCTTGAAGCAACCAGTGTTTTTTGAATTCCTCGACCACTCTAACCCTAAAACCTTGCTCGATGTCTGATAAGAAGCCTTCAACGAATCATCACCATAAACTCTCCTAGAAACAGCAAAGTCCCAAGAATTCTTTGCAACGTCATAGGTAGGTTCAATCGTAGTCAAACCCTTATGAACATAGCTATACTTCAACTTACAGTTACCAGATTCAACAGCGTAATTCGCTGAAACCTTGTTCGATGGGTCCCACACAAACGCTCCGTCCAAAATAGTTCTGTTATCTCCTTTGCTATGTATGTATGTTAAATTCAACGGTTTCTCCGCAACCCTAACGGTGTTCATAAATTGAAACCGAAAATCCTAAACACAAAAAATAAAAAATAAATAAACCGAACCGGGTTGGTTTAGAAATGAACCGAAGAACCGAACCGTTTTACGAAATTAGAATTTGGAATTACCTTTTTGGGAACGTTGTAGTCGACAGTGAAGGAGCCAGGTTTCTCTACGGCGAGGACTAGACCGGTTAAGCTGGGACCGTTTGTGAAAGTGGCGTCTGTTATGGATGCTCGGAGTTTGAGGTCGGCGGCGTTGAAGGCGACGGTGGCGGCTGCGGCGCCGTTTTTGTCAATGTCGTATTTGCCCTTGAAAGCGGCCTTCATCATTGTTAATGACGGAGGGAGCGGAGTAGGTGATGAAATACGAGGATTGTTTTATTTTATTTATTTGTTTAATTTGTGGAATGAGTTGAAATTGAAATGAAATGAAAAGTATATATAGTGGGAGTGGTAGGCAAAAACACTGCATCCAATTTCGCCTGATCTCTGCTGGCGGCTACTGTACTGGCTTTATTATTTGGGCCTAATACTTGGGTTTGTTGCTTTTAGCAATTGGTCCATTCAGATTATCATAATTATTAATTAGTGTATTTCTCCTTAAGTTCCTCAATTTTTTCTTTTTAAATTAATTTTAACTCTCTTTAGATTAATCTATCTATTCCAATGAGATTTGTATGGACGATCAATCTGAAAATGTAAATACTAATTTAAAAAAAATTCAGTATTTCTTACAATTATAAATTAATATTTGCACATTTAGATTCAATTTAGACAAATTTCATTGGATTCATTAATCTAAATTAGAAGAAAAATAAATTTATTTTGAAATTTTTTTAAAAATGTTGGGAAGTAATATCTCTCATAATTATGAGTGAAAATAGTTTAGAATTTGACTTAAAAAAACCTAAATTTTTTATTTATAATTATAAAAAGAATCAAAGTTAACTTTCAATGGTTGTTTGTCATCAGTCTTACGTATTAGTAAATCCTCTATCACATATTAGCATACTTTAAAAGTTTATATGGCATCAATGTTTTCATATAAAATATTTTAATTTACTTTTGATAAATCAACGAGCTAATAAGTCAAAAAGAGTAAATTAAATTTTAAAATCAAATATCATATTTTAGAGAATTTAGATTTACATTAATTTCTTTTAATTTTTTTTACAAAATTTTACATTGTATTTTTTTATCTTATAAGATGTGAAAAATTACACCATAATTAACTCACACAACTGTGAGATTCCGACTTCGAACTTGGAACAACGTTCAACCTAACAATATCTACATTTGTCAATTGAACTGACACTTAAAAACTTATGGAGATAATAAAAAAGCATCTATTTATGGATATAGACCACCCTTCCAAACAAACAAAAACCAAGCGACTTCTGATAATTACAACACATTATATTTTTAAATGTGTTAAAAGTTAACAAATTTATAATATAAAATTTATTATGATAATTTATTTAAATAGATCGATATGATATGTTGGAATTTCCTTTTCATTAGCATATATTAAGGGTTGCAATATTGACTCATTAATTCACTTTCATCACTGTACAAAATTATAATTATCAAATGAAATATTTTCGTAACTCTAAAATTCTAAACTTTGCTATCACTCTCGTTATGGTATCAAAGTGTCTTTTCATATATCCTCTTTTGTATTGTAGTAAGAGCATATGAGGATTTAAGAAACCAACATTAACTAGATCGTCAGCTATTGAGGTGATCAATTTTGCATTCTAAACAATAACCTATAAATATTTAAATTTGAAAAATAAGTTGGTTGTCAAGGGTGTCGAAGAAAAAATTCAACCATAATCAACAGTTACCACTAATAGTTAACTTTATAGTTCATTATATTGTGGTTTATACATGCCATAGACACACGAGTACTCATTCAATAACTCAAAAGATTGTTTAGTAAAAAAAAAAATTCTTGCAAGATTGTGTCATTTGAGTTTTTCTTTTTTTCAATAAAGAAAAATTAGATCATGAAAGGTACACCCAAATACAAGGTTAAAAATAATCACCAGTCACATTAATGTTTTCTATGGAATTTATGTATTTTTTATATACATAATACAAAATTTTAGTATAAGCTATCAATGATGGACATTTGAGCTTCGTGTAGTTTGTAGATAAAGATCGATCCAGTTATATGAAAATAAAGAAGCCAAGCCACCACATACCAAAGAGTTTTGAGCCTCTCAATTCTCTCAATTTTTTATTTTTTTTTTCTATTAATTGAAAATTTAATCATATAGATTATGCTTGTAAAATTTTACAAAATATAAAATTAAAATATATATATAATTAAAAGAGATGGTGATTATAGATAAATAAAAAGGATAATGATGATAATAATAATAATAATAATAAAGAAATATTTTTTTAAAAGAAAACTAAAAAAATAGAAAATAAAATAAAGAAGGTTATATGAGTTATATCTATCTGAGGTTGCTTGGGTGCATGGACGCTAGATTTCCGTTAAGAAAGAGTAAATCCCTAACGCAGAGGAAAACGATTTTGCCGCTAATTTAATCGCCAAACGCACGTCACACGCAATTTAACCCTCCGGGAAAATAACGCCTTCTTCTAAATTCCAAAATCAAAATAACCAATCCATTTATTTATCAAAACTACTTTCTTCATCATACAATCATCTAGCTTACGACGAATTAATAGCAAAAACCTTATTAGAAAAAAAAAAAATTAGAAAACATAATCTCAAAATAAAATTCTGTTATTCAATGAGGAAACTGTGTCCAAATTTTGATAAGGTAGATGGATTGGAAACGGTGTTGGAGGTTCCTATACCGGAAGCCATGTGGACTGAAATAGGAAGCACCGGTTCTAATCGGTGGCAGAATCTTCGTGCTCTCATGAAAGCACAAATTTCTAACGATAATTCTTCGCACCTTTCGGCTACTTCTAATAATGAATTCATTGCATTGCTTAAACTCGTTGGTTCTCCTCTTATTCCTCTTCAGGTTCAATGCGATCATACCTTAACTCGTCCCCTCAGAGATTCCAACATCGTAAGCATTCTCTTTCTTATTCAGCCATTGTTATTTGATATTAGATTAATTCATTTCTAAATAAGATTTTCTGGTTTCAATTCAATGATTTTCTCCGTTCATGTTTATGAATCTTGCTTTCTGCAATTAGCAATTACAATCGACGTTTCAAATTGGAATTAGATAGAAATAGTATCTGGAATTGTTACCATACTTATGAATAATGTTGTAGCTTGTAAGTCATTATAAATGAAAATGTAGTAAGCAAATTTTAGAATAGTTAGATGAAAATCAGATGACTGTGATTTGAATTCAGTTTCAATCAAATTGTGTTGGGACTTGGATCCTATACCGATTTGGATTTGGTGCAATAATTGTGGGACATAGTTACTCATCTCAATTGTCTGATCACAAATGAATAGTCAATGTCGTTTAAAGCTGGTTTTATTATTGTGCAATATGAACTGTCGGATCTCTGGTTAACGACCGAGATCGTTTTCTGCGTGATACTAGGTGGAGTTTCAATTGCGGGCGATCCGGTTCTGACGTGGCTGTAGGTCCATGCAGTCCAATCTTAATCATTAAATTTAATTTGATGGAAAATAGATTAATACTCTTGATCGGGTTGGAGACTGTTTGAATTGACTTATTTTCACTTATTTAGTGACATTAGTACCTGTGAGACGATTTGGAAAAAACAGTTTAACTGTCGATTTCAACTTATTTCCTTAAGTTCATATGAAAACAGCTTATGATTTACATGGAAACAGTTTGATTTTATTTTACCTTTTGTTATAAAATAACTTATACATAAACACTAATATAAATGAACCAATGAATGTGCAGGAAGCTTCTAGTGCGAAGTATATAGTGCAGCAATACATAGCTGCAACAGGAGGAGTGGGAGCATTGGATTCACTGAAGAGTATGTATGCAGTGGGGCAAGTGAGGATGTTTGGGTCAGAAATGCGTGAGGGAGATGATAGCATTCAACCAATTGGGAGGGCTGAAGTGGGAGGTTTTGTGTTGTGGCAAAAGAATCCAGATTTGTGGCACTTTGAATTGGTTGTATCTGGTTTCAAGGTTAGTGCAGGGAGTGATGGGAAGGTAGCATGGACTCAGTCTTCCTCTCATCCTTGTCATGCTAATAAAGGTCCTCCTAGACCTCTTCGCCGCTTCTTTCAGGTACCAAAATACAACAACATTACAAATTTGCTATATTGTTAATCTTTGCACATCTAAATGGTACACCTAATTAGAGTAATTAATATTGACATTAGCTTATATGAGAGGTTATTACTTTGTTAATTGTCAGATATGAAATCATAAATATTAGATAGCCGCTATTGCATAGCGGAGTTCAAACAAATTACTATTGTTCTGTGATACATTAATTAGTACAAAATATTGTCAAATAGTGGATATAGTGACGCTATAGTATTGTGGCATAGCGAAATTTTAACAAACCGCTATTTTAAGTGATCTATGATTGACAACACTAATAAATATAAATAATTGTTAAAAATAATAAGAAAAGTACAGAAGTTAATTTTTTTTTATCAAGAAGAAAACAAATTACAAGCAAAAAAACATAAAGAAAGAAAAAAGAAACGAAACTACAATCTTAAACGAGCAATTCCAAGAGCATCAACATTGAAAATGTGATGCATTTGAGGAGGGCAACTAATCCAAGACTTGAAAGCATCTTCTAAAGAGGCACCATATTTAACTAGCCAATCTGCACATTTGTTACCCTGACAGAGAGTATGATGGAAAGAAACAACTCAATCTTGACGGGAGATTAATGGTGCATATGGATGAAGGGATTGAGTATCCAACACGATTAAATCAATAGCCACCTTAGAATAAGACTCGATAATAATATTCTGGTGACCAACATCGTAAGCTATACGCAAACCATGAAAAATAGCATATAACTCTGCTACCAAACAAGTAGTGATACCACAAAAACCAGAAAAGCCCGATAACCAGTCTCCATTGCTATTCCTCATAAGGCCTCCAAAACCTAATCTCCCAGGGTTAGATAGAGAACTCTCGTCAACGTTGACTTTGATGATATTATTTGGAGAAGACCAGGTTACTTGTCTACTAGGCTTGTGGATATTTTTCTTGGAATGAAAATGTAATACGTCAGTATGAAGAGAATGGATGTGACTGAGACACTTCAAATTCTACCAATCATTACCATTTAAGACTTTATCATTTCGAGCTTTTCATAAAAACCAACACAATAATGAAGAAAATACCATAAGAAGCAAAAGCATGTTGTTTGAACCAAATAGGGAAATCCGACAAATTGAAGGTAGTATCCTTGTTGAACAGCAAAGCATCCCAAATCGCCATGGACATGGGGCAATATTTGAAGGTGTAAAGTAACGACTCGTGACTAGCTCCACATATTTTGCAGGAAGAGTCTAAAGATAGATGTCTGGAAACCTGAAAAGCATTAGTAGGAAGGCTACCGTGCATTGATAACCAGATGAAGTGCTTCAAATTCTCAGGAAGTTTGAACTTCCATATCCTCCCTAAGACATATAGTTACCAAGTTGAAAATTTGTGACTAAGTATTAGTTCTAACCAAGAACCACCAAAGTACCTTTACATGTAAAAAGGTAGGGATGAATGGTAGTACATTTTTATTTTTAAATGTATGAATGTAATCCTATCCTTTTATTATATTTAATTAAGTTTGGTTTTTCAAAATTGAATTTCGTACTTTTGAGGGGGAAACCTTTTATCTGATTGTGTTTTTCCTGCCAAATTTTTACTCACCCAACAACAACTCTATTAGCAATTTGTTTTTGAAAATATAGTAGTGAGCAATGAGTAGCAAATTAGCGATTATGTTCCATATGATAAGGGTCATTTGAGTTCTGGTATAATAAAAAATCACACCCTTATCTAATGTGTCAAAGTAATCTACACTTTCTTGTTTATATTGATTTTTATGTCTCCAACAATTATTTCGTGACATGGTGTGCCTTTGTGACTATGCTATCTAGCTAGGACTCAATTATTATTGCTCTCATTTCAAAATAAAAATTCAATTTTAACTCAATCTAAATGTGAGTATATCTGCATTTTGGATAATTTGGTTTATGGCCTTAACTGATTTCCACACCTTGTTAACCAGTAATTGAATCAGCTGTTGTGCAACCAAAAGTTTGGATTTATCATTGAAGCTATAAAGGGGTTTTGTTTAATCAATATCTGTTGCTGATTTTGTGCATTTCATTATCAGGGACTGGACCCGAGATGTACAGCAAACTTGTTTCTAGACGCTGTATGTGTAGGAGAGAAAACAATTAACAAAGAAGATTGTTTTCTACTCAAGTTAGAAACTGCACACGACATCCTCCAAGCACAAAGCACATCACACACAGATATCATTAGACACACATTGTGGGGATACTTTAGCCAACGAACAGGGTTACTTGTCAAATTTGAAGATACCAAGTTGGTGAGAATGAAAGCATCCAAAGGAAATGAATCTGTTTTTTGGGAAACAAGCATTGAGTCGGTGATTGAAGACTATAAATTCATAGATGGTATTAAAATAGCACATGGTGGCAAGACAGTGGCCATTTTATATAGATATGGTTTAGCACATAATCACAGGCGAAGAATTGAAGAGACATGGAGGATTGAAGAAGTTGATTTTAACATTTGTGGCTTGTCGATGGATTGTTTTTTGCCTCCCTCTGATATAAAGAAGGAACCAGATGCTGTAGAGCAAATTGTGTAGTACGAAAGAGTTGGGAATTTTCCTTTCCTTTTCCATCTTTTTTGTCAACCGTAACAAAATTTGTGTACATATTGCATAGAAGCAAATCATAGTTGGATACAAAAAGTTGTTCTATTTTTCATGGTTTTTTGTTCAATGTTTAGCACGAAAAAAGTTAGCTTGCATTTAAATTTTTGCAAGGCATTTCAGGAATTTGTCGAAAGAATGCTTTGTTTACTGGAGAAACTGAAAAGAATGTTAAAATTCAAACAGGGCAAAGATAATCGATATTTTTGCTCAAACTAGGATCGTTGACAAGTCTAAATGGATGAACCGTTGATGGAATTAGGTCGAATGATCAATATGCGAATGAAAATTGGTCTATTGGTGAAAAACTTGACTAAGTACTTCTTAAGGATGTGAGTTCAAATTCTACTTTCAGCGTAAAACTCCCATTTAAGACTCGACTCTTCAAAAAAAAATTGATCTATAAAAAATATTGCTTTCATCTAATTAAAAAATATTAATTACTAAGCGTGCGTAACGCTCGACTAAAATTTGTTTTTTAAGAATTTATTTTATCAAATTTAATTTAGTTAAATATAAAATAATTTATATTTAGATATATTAAATAAAAGTGAATTTGAATCATAAATTTTAATCTAACAAATTATGTTTAAACTAAGACGCTAAAAATATTTTATATGTCATTAAGACTTATGAAAAATCAATGGTATTCAATAAAAATGTAAATGACTTGATATATCTCAATAATATATCAAATTATTATTTTTTTGTGTAAATTTTTACATGCATGATCTATACGATATAAATATTTAATTTAAATTAAAAAAATTTGAAGAAAAAGAAAAGTAAAATTAAGATAAATAGAAAGAATTGAGAGACATTGAAGGAGATTTGTATGCATGAATTATATACAAACATAATTTTTTTTACATAAATTATTATTTTTCTTTATAAGATAATATATGGATATTCGTTAATATTCATAAATACTTAAAAATCCGCAAATTTCCGTTAAACAAATATCAAAATATAAGTACAAATATCATTTTTATCCAACATGTATAGTAGCGAAGTAATATGTACTTATAGACTCTACTCATTATCATGACTACTAATGGACATAATAATAGCGATTGAGAGTGATGTATATGAATTTTGTCTTTCATATGCATGACATTATTATTGCATTTCATTGCATTAAGTTATTTTAAGTTAAGGGTGGTAATATATACTAAGTTGTCTCATTTTAGCCAACTTTGATACCGACTTGTTTAAAATAGAGAAAAATGAGAAAACCAACTTCAATAGATGAGTTAAAACTTCTACTTTGTCTATCACTCTAGAAAAAATAATGGTTAACAAAAATATAATATTAAAAAAAAAAAGAGAAATTCCTTTAAAGTAATCGAATGACAAACTTTTCATGGCTTTGAAAGCTCTCTAAACAAATCGGTTAAATGAGTTAGTCTCACAAATTGCCTCTTCTATTTTAAATAAATATAAAAAATGATATACATTAAATAATTCAACTTAAATAATTAATAAATTTAATGCAAAGTGAATTGTGAGGAGAACACAATTTTTAAATCCTAATCATTAATCAAATTTTTCGTTCAAACTCCAATTTACTAGAGTTTTTTTACTTTGAAAATCTCAAGACAAAAAATTAATTAAGTTTTTTTTTTTTATAAATTTTTTTAAAAAACCTAATATAAACAATAATGATACGACACCGTTTAGTACAGGTTTGAGCGACTCTAAAGCAGATAAAACGGCATAGACACTCCGAAAGAAAAGCCCCGCTCGATAAAGCCCAAACCCTAATCTCCTTTCTCCCCTTATTTATACCCTTTGCCTTCAGCCGCAAATTGTATCTTCTCAATTCTCATAGCACCTTAGGTCACAATTTTCATTACGTGTTTTCTAGCTTTTCTTGATTTTCAATTCCCCTATTTCATTATCATTATTGTTATCATGTAATCTGATTTCGTTTTCAAAACCCTAATTTCGATTTTCTTTTGACTTGATCTTCGTTGATTCTTTGCATCTGTTTACCCTCTCCATCTGTGTCTCTCATTTGAATGACAGTGGAGATATAACCGATGCAGAGATCCAAATTGGTTGACTTACCAGCTCTTTGCACAATTTTTTTGAAATTGCAATGAGTCAAATGAATCCACCAAAATGCACAACAATCACCGATTTTTATTCAAAGTTTATATTTATTGTTTCAAATAAATTAAATTATGGTAGCTGATGATAAATTTTTAACCGCTTATTGATATTCTGATAAGCTGTGATGACAAACTATACTTATCTGATACCATTTACATTTTTTCTTCAATTTATTTGCTTTTTATTTATTTATTTTATTTGAATCTAATTATTTTTTTAGGGTTGGCAAATGATGTTAAAATTTCTTATCCTACAAACTGATGTAATTCTGTGATGATAAAAACTCCGCTTATTATCTGATGCCATACCTATTTTACCTTCAATATTTTGTTTTTTAATTTTGTTTTTTCGGTTTTTTTTTATTTAAATTTTTGTTGTATGTGATTAATTGATCTATGATGTTGAAAAGCAGACGGGCGGACTGAAATGATGCCATGTTGATTGTCTGCCACTTCCATCTTTGGAATGTCTCTGAGATTCAATTTTCTATTTTGTAATGTTTTTATTAAACAATAAATACCTCTGCTATGAAGATGTTGCATCAATATGTCTGGACTTATGAAAGTTTTTTCTGATTAAATATGCTACTTCTGAGCAGTATTGTCCTATGTGTTTTATATTATTTTCATACGAACTTATGTTTGAAACTTTTCTTTTGAAGTTGTCAAAATTTTGGTTTCACGTATTGTTTTGCTATCGACACTAAAATCGAAATTCCCGGTTGTCTATTTTAATTTTCTAAATATTTATATGTTATAATGATGTTGATCTTTCAATTTGTAGCCTATGTGAGCCTTTTACCGAATTCTTCGATTAATCATCCTCTGAATTCTTTTAGAGATCAGAGCGAGTTCATCCTCATCGTTTTCTGCTTTTGTAACCTCTTCAGCTCGCTTGGAGGATGGACTTTCAATTTGATTTGTCTTGAGAGCCACTATTTTTCCTTTCTTGCTTGGTTTGTCTGAGAGCAGCAGTGGTTCATGTGCTCTAAGTGTTCCAACCAGATCTTCTAATTTCATGGTGGCCAAGTCTTTAGCTTGTGTGATGGCAGTCACCATTGGCCTTCATTCTTTAGGTAGACTTCTTAGAATTTTTCTTATCCTTTCTTGGACAGAATATTCTTTTCCAAGGGATCGAAGATTGTTCAGTATGATGGTGAGTCTTGAGAACATTTCATCAATGGTTTCCTCCTCCTTCATTTCAAATAATTCAAATTCTCGTACTCCCATGTCAATTCTTGCTTCTTTTACGTGACTTGATCCTTCATGATGGATCTTCAAGGTGTCCCAAAGTTCTTTAGCACTATTGCATTCTTCAACTCTGTCATATTCTTCCTTGCTTAAAGCACACGTTAGAAATAAATGAGCTTTAGAATTAAGGAGTACCTTAGCATTTTCATCAGTTGTCCATTGTCCTTGAGGTTTCTCGTCGGAGGTTGAATTTGCGCTATTGATTCTGATAACGTGATTTCCATGTTCAACCACTGACCACATGTTGTTATCTTGTGATATGAGAAACAATCTCATTTTTCCCTTCCAATGGTAGTAGTTTGTACCATCAAAGTAAGGAGGTCGGCTGGATGAACCTCCTTCTGTTATATACTTAGTTTTAGACATTTTCTTGTTTCTTGATCTTTTTCTCTTACACTGTTAGATGTAGTTTTCAAGAGAACCTTGCTCTGATGCCAATTGAAGTAGCTAAAATATCACTAGAAGGGGGGTTGAATAGAGATATTTGGGGTTTTTAATTTTTCTTATGAATATGTATCCTCTGTGAGAGGATGAAGATCAAAGTAGGGTAAATTTAAAAACTTTAAAACACATCAAAGTAGGGTAAATTTAAAAACTTTAAAACACAGTTAAACATAAGTAGAAGAGTTTAGAGAATGACACACCAAGATTTATACTGGTTCACCCAATAAAGGCTACGTCCAGTCCTCACACACTTGTGAGTTTTCACTATGGCTCAAATTGGCCTGTCCTTTTTACGGACCTCTTTTCAAAATGTATATTCCTAGCTTCACCAGGCTTACGATTCTTTTTCTTTCTGAGTAACTTGGAAATTACAGTATAAAAGATTTGAGAGATCTTTCTCTTTACTAGAACTTTCTAAGAGGATACTCTAAAGATATAGTTTTGTTATCATTAAAAAAATAATCATAATCATTAAATAATTTTGTTATCATTAAAACTATTTGAGAGAGATTTTGTCTCATGACACATTACAAGGATCTATTCAGGGAACTACATCGATGTTCATCAGAAGTTCGACTTTGAAATGGCAATTACATTGACGTGAAAGGAAAATGAACAATAACAATTTCAACTTATTCTACAAATGATTTTTAAAAATAATTTTTAACCTCTTTGTATACAATTTTGTAATAATGATTTTCTTTTTACCTACAATGACCATTTCGTAGACACATTTTAAAATTTGATCAATGTAATTGAGTATTTCTAAAAAACCAATAAATAAACACACACAACAAAAAAATAACGTAGAAAAATCAAAAAAGAGAACAAAACTTACTGGATAAAAATCTAAATGATGGTCGCATGTAATGAGAAAACTAACAACGTCGTGGAAAGAGAAAAAATGGTCAAAAAGGAGAAAAACGAACTAATGAATTGATGTAAACCGATAGATAAAAATTTATTAAAAATGAATAAAAGGCAATTTGGATTTTCAAAATAAGGTAACGGTAATTGCATCATTTTCTCTAGTTAATAAGTTAAGTTCCGTGTTTTTCAATTGTGTTTCGTTTTTCTCTCTCATCTATCGCAAGAGGCAAATGCGAGAAACTATTATTTTTATCTTTTCATTTTTAGCCAAAAAATGATTTTCAAAATAAGGTAACGGTAATTGCATCATTTTTTCTAGTTAATAAGTTAAGTTCCGTGTTTTTCAATTATGTTTCGTTTTTCTCTCTCATCTTTCGCAAGAGGCAAATGCGAGAAACTATTATTTTTATCTTTTCATTTTTAGCCAAAAAATGATTTTTTTAACAAAATCATTTTCAAAAAATCTAAAACAAACACCCTTTAAACCCTACAAAATGATTTTTGGCTTGAAAAAATAGATTTTTTCATGAAAAAAATCTGAAACAAACGCACCCAATATCTAATGAAAAAAGGCTTATTCATAATCCTAATATTGTAAAATAATAATGTAAGATATTTTAATATACAAAATAATTATTTAGATTTTTACTAGAAAAAAGAAGAAGCAAAATTATAGGAATAAATTGTCGTTATGAAAGTCCCACAATTTGTCGATGGGGTCGTTCTATGCCCCTTTACGTTGTCTAGTATACTCAACCGATTTATTTCTTTTCTTTTTTCAAGGCTTCTTTGAATATTATTTGAAGTAGCAATATCAATCACAAGGAAAGAGGTTTTACTTGTTATTTTTTTAAAAAAATATTAATTTCTACTTTCAATTTATACTAACTCAAGATCAATATTGGTTACTCATAAAAATCTAGAACCTTCTTGTTAGTTAAAAATAAGTAAAATAAATTATTTGAGTAACCACACAATGATCTTGGTTCACCCAAGGTGGGCTACATCTAATCCTCACAATTTGTAAGTTTTTCCACTAATGTGATTCACACAAGAACAATCTTGCTTTCACACAGTCTTCTTTGATCACTCTTGATCAGTTACAACATTCACCTTTCAACCTTGAAAGGATTTTTACAGTTACCTTTCAGTCTAGAAATGAATTTGAGTTTCAAATTGTAATGAAGGTTGTAGGATCATAATCTACTCAACACTTGTTTGAGAATGATTATCAGTAATAAATCAATAAAGAGATCCTTGAATATAGTATAAGAGAATTGGAGTTTTTGGTTGATTGAAGAGTTTTGCTTCGCGTATAGTTGTTTTACTAATGAATTGATTGCTCTGAAAACTCTTGGTATTAGCTTCACATTGATGTTCCTTTTATAGATATGATGAAGGTTAGAGAAAGCTCATGATAGTCGTTATTGATCTTTAAGAAAGACATATCTTCAGAGTGATAATAGACATGTGTTCTATTTAATCGAAAACGTTCTCCCTTTGCAACCAGAACATTCTTGGTATTGTTTTTGAATGAACATCGTGACGAAGGATTTACCAGTTGTCTAATGTCATTTCACTTTCTTGCACGCATGTTGGATTTTTTGCAAAGGTGCAACAGTAGTGTCTTTTTCATCCTTGTTGTTCTAGTTGTACTTGTTCATAGCTCATCAATCGGGAGATTGATTTGGTTATTGTTCTTGATGTTTTTTTGCTTCTTTGGGCCTTTAGCTAAACCTTTGGCTTGATCATTGTTCTGAGCAGCCTTGATATTCATTTCAGTTAAGATCTGGACTTTGGGAAATGATTCATTTCACTTCTATCGTTAAAACGAATTACCCAAAATGATCTTGATAGACCAGAATGATACTGTTATAAATCATAATGATCTTGGTTGGCCCAAACTGATATCAAAATGATCTGTTATGCATCAGAATGATCATGATTTTTCTAGATTGATCTTGTCATCAATTTCCAATTTATTTAAGACATGCTTTACTTTGATTAATATCATGGTGTGATCATTGATTGTTGTATGAGTGTTCTTGATTACCTATCTTTGAATAATACAATCAAAAACACAAGTAAAATAGCAACACAATCAGAACCATGATTAGAGATTTAATTAACTTGTTTGTTTGTCTTTAAAACACTTGATAATATATAGACCTCACTTTTTCTTGATCCTCAGTTTTATATTCTACAGGTTTTTTCTCTTTTGCATACCTCATATCATCATCATGATTTTCTTGATCCTCTAAGTCTAACTGCTCAATTGCAGCATGTAAATCTTTAGTATGTTCCCTCAACATCTTTTGCATTTGAGCAATTATAGCATCCACTAACCATACGTTGTTTCCCCCTTGAGGAGGGATATCATCACCACCTATTCTTGTCATATTTTAAATAACAAACAAACAAAAGTGAAAGAAAAAGACCTCACGTGCTCACGTGTTTACACTCATGAATTTGTCACTCGCGTTTAACTCAATTTAGACTTTTTCTATAACGTATCTCTCTTGCCTTTTTACACTCAATTGCTCTCTTCAAGTTCTTAATTGAATCAACAAGAACAGATTGGAGCCCACATTGGTTAGAAGAAAGTAAAGTAACACAAAACAACAGTAATGTGATGGAAAAATACTCTTAGGAATTTTGTCAAATAGGTAGTGTGCAGTACTTTTAACGAAACAACAACACACAAATAAAGAATCTAATGACACAATTCAAACAAAAACAACACAACTAGCAATTTATGTTTCACCAAAAAATGCACAAACAGAATCACTTTTGTCTTGAATCACTCTGGTAGTAAATGATATGATCCTGTTTGTCATGAATCATTTTAAGGACCGTTCTAAGTTGGATACTTACAGATTGCAGGCAAAATCACGTTTTGCTGAAGACTCGTAAGATTTCATTAGGTTCATTGAGACATAATTTGATGGTCGAGGGAGAAGAGTGGTTTGAATGTGCATAACTTACAAGATTTTAATAAGGAGTAAATGATGTTGGTGGTTGAGGAGTGAGTGTGAGGGGTTGTGGTATAAGGTGTTATTAAACAAATATGGGTGGAAAGTGTTTGAGTAAGAGGTGTGTTGAGTAAATGAGTTATTATTCTATCAGTGGTGGTGATGGAGGAGGTAATGAGAAGTGGTTTAATAGTAGCTTGGATAGATTTGTAGGTGATCGGAAGACCACTTCTTTTTGGCGTGGCTCGTGGTTAATGGATGTTATGTGTGAGAAGTTTCCTAGATTATATGAGATGTGTACATAGCAAGGGGTCTCAGTGGCTTATATGTTTTAGAGAGGTATTGGAGAAGACAGTGGTGGGTGGAGATGGAGGAGGCGTATGTTTCAGTGGGAAGAGGAGTTAGTGAAGGAATGAAGAGGTGTTACAAATTGATATTTCAACTATTAGTCACGGAACAATCTTGTAGGAGCGATCTATTCAATTAAATAGGCTTATTTTGTATTGCAGGATCAGATTGGGGTTGCTCATCGCCTTTGAAAATGTATTTATTTGCATGGAGATTATTTAATAACAAATTACCAATAAAAGGTAATTGGTTCACAGATGGGTGTTTGTTCTAGATATTCTTGCATGCACTAATAATTGTGGTGGAAATGAGTCTGTTCAAATTCTACTTTTTGAGTGTTTATTCTATACAAATATGTGGAGTGATATTTTAGATTGGTTGGATACACATACACATAGTGTTTTCCTTCACTATAGTCTTGATCATGTTTGTCTTTTCAAATATTTGATTTCAAATTGTAAGAGGGTTCTTGATTGTTTGAATTTTGTTTGGTCTATTCAAAAGTTCTTTAATATACTGATTTGGTGTCAGTGTTGTTGTCAATTATTCATAGGTGTCAACCATGTAGTATGCTTTTTCTTTTTTTTTTAATCTCAAACATAACATTCTTTATTTTTATCTCATGATCTAAGCCAACCTTAATTGGGTTGGATCGTATTTGACAAAAGTACCAAATTTTTATCCAAGAAATTGGATGGAAGAAAGTGAGTTTCTTTTCTCTCCACATCTTCTCAACAACCTCCCATTTTTGTCCATATTAATCAATTCATATATGTATTTTAACACATAGAGAGACGGAAGAAAAAGCACCCTTAAAGAAATTTGATTGAATCAGATATCAATCCGACTGGTTTACACTTCAACCCACCAAGTAAATCCCCAACCCACATTCATCAAACCACCACACCCTGCCACTCCATGGCTACCTCGAGAAGCACCATTCGTGTTAATACACACCCAACCCAAATATGGAGGCTGCCATTTGACATTGGTTAGGGACTGCAAGCTCAAGGTGCTTCTCAATAATGGACCAAGGTTGCATGGGTCACATATAAAAGGTATCAGAAAATGCTCATACATCCCCCGATTTTGTCCATTAACTCTCATTACACTATCAAAAGCTAGAATCTTATAAAAAATGAGCCAACATGTGTAATTGGATCAACATTCACCAAAAGTATCATGGTCTAATTCTATGTTGGAAATTGTATCATTTAGGAGTGAAGTCATCTTTTCTAATTGCTATATTTAGAAGAAAATTATTTATGTTCAACGCTTTCGATGGTTCGATGGTTATAGTCAAGAACATAAAGTTACAAACTACACGTGTTATGAAAAAAAAAGGGTTTTCGTCAACAACATAAAGTTACAAGTTACACGTTTTATAAAAAATAAAAAGTTACAAACTACACATATGTTGAAAATAAATATCTAATATCTTTAGAAAATATTATAAATAGATTTATATTAAAATATATTTTGGATTTAAAATGAAATATCATTAGAATATATAATTAAAATACTTTTAAAATTTGTTAGATTTTTTCTTGGTTTCTTATTTTAAGAATATGATTTAAAATACTATCCACCACTACGAATCTAAAGAACCATACATTATTAGGAAATGACCAACATATACATGAAACGTAGTTATTGGAACATGTTAAGATGAGGGAAAATGACCGACTCTATATTTGAAAAGAAATGATTGGAACATGCCTATGTTGCCCACTTTATGTTGATGGCATGCTTGTGATAGAAAGCAATTTACAATTGCTATTAAATTCTAGAAGGAAATATTCCATCGCAGCTACAGTATCCTTATTCCAGAGAAAGTGTGATGTAATATAAATATTATCAAGAAATTTAGGCTAGAATCATGAAAAGAAGTGAAACAACAATGCCGAAAAATGAGAGTCTAAATCAGTCTCAGCCTATTGAAGATTGGTAAGCAGCTTCCTGTACTTGACAGTATTGAATTAAGGTTCTTAGTTATAATTTACATTTTTCAATATTGAGAACACCAACAATATCCACATTGGAGTTGCAAAATCGGTGATGAAGTAATAATGTAAGATACAACATATCTTGACATTGGGTAGTTAAAGACAATGAGTTGAGCTAAATGTTATGACTTGAACAGCAGTTCATAAACGAGTTGAGCCTGTATGTATTTGCATTTAAATAGGCATTCTCATTTAGGAAGTAATGGTAGTTTTCCTTCAACTTTGTACAGTTATTATCATTACATGCAAAGTTACAAATTTACCAAAATCGTTATCCGGGAAGAGTACTCTATTCCAAACACAAGTGATAATTTTAAAAATAAACATGGAAACATTTTTTTGACTTGACAATGAATTCAATTACGGTAAATAACAATATCTCATCATGACGAATTGTCAAAGCAACTAAATTAAGAGAACAAAATTGGTTAAGTTGATCTAAATGCTGCTACAGTCTGTGTAGGAAATAAATATCCTAAATCGAACAAAAGCATTTACAATGTGCGACCAAAATGTATGTACATCTACCGCAACAACCTCATGCATAAAATTTAATTTTAATCTTACCTTAATCTTCTACAGTCTGGATCTCACCCATCATGATCCGGTTACTCACAACATTAAAACCCAAAACTAAGGGGCTAACCTTTTTCCCCTTCTTGCCCTTCTTCTTTCCACCTCCTTTGGAGGATCCTTCAGTTTGGTCCACATCCTGTATATCTGCAGCTTTAGCTGATGCCATGCCAGCAGCAGCAGCACCAAGTCCGTTAACTTTCTTGTCATGCCTACTCTGGAAAGCTATGTCCAACACATCCGATGGTAACAACTCTTTGTAATTGAGGAATTTATCAATGAATTGATGGTCAGGGTCATATGATCCAAGGTTTTCTATAAGAAGGGTCTCAGCTTCTGATCTGGATTGCTTCAAGCAAAATTCAAGGAAACTTGTATCTGCCATACCCACCAAAAAGAGTTTAAGACATTTAATTGTGCATCAAGAATAACATGCTCTTAACCATAAATCTATCAGCTGAAGGATTCAAGCAAAGTGATAATAATAATAATAAACGGACATACATCAAATCCTATACCCAGCATTACTCATTAATCCCCATGGTATCATATTTAACATTACACACATATTTCACATATCATAAACCCGCAATAAAAAACTGAAATGGTGTAAGTACCTTTTGTCCCAATGAGCTTAACACACTCATTCTCGCACCAATCTCTGAAGCCCATGGCCTCTGAAAATTTAATCAAACAAACTATGCATCAGTAGTCTAGAGAATCATCAATTGATCCAGTTTAGAGGATCAAACAAAAGGACTCAATTGGATTAAACTAAGAAAGTGGAAGCAATATATCTTTTCCTACCAGAATGCTTAGTCATGGCATCTTTTTTCAGTTTCAGCGCCGATTGAGAAGAGGCAGGTGGTGATTGTAGAGGTCGCTCCATTGGCTTGCCACTTGCTGATTTCTGCCGGGTTAAAAATCCTGGTGAATTACCTTTCAGGGCTACATTTTTCGACCCCCAGCTTCCCTGGCTAGCCAGCTGAGGAAAATCTGAACTGCTTCCAAACAAATACAGCAAACAAATCAATCACGGCACACTAACTCTCTCCCTCAAAACTGGATATTTATATGCAAACAACTTTCAGTCATCTACACTTGGATTGAATATTTTACTTAAGCAAGTCCAAGTCTTGTAATAAAAGGCACACAATTCTCCAATGCCCCAATAAAGCAAGAGAATGAGGCAAAAGAGACTTATCGACAACAACAAAATTTTGGGAACCTAAGATATACAAGGTTAAAGCAACAAAATAAACAATAGACTATAACCTATTTTTTAGCTAATAAACCCTGCTCTGTACTCTACTTGCGGCATGTGATACATAGCAAATTTGTACTCTACTTGTGGCATGTGATACATAGCAAAATTTAATTGCAGCTATACATACATGTGTAATCAACAGATGCAACAAAACTCAACAATTTCAGGAAGGTATGGAAAATGCACATGGGCACAGTTTAGTGACCTTCATGGGAAATCATTCAAAAATAAAAACTGTCAAAGAGACGATTGTTCACATTCGTTAGAAAGATGCATTTGGAAGCTTATTTTGCTTTTGAAAAACTGGTGGACAAAATACTCAGGATGTTTTGGTGGAAAAACTTCCATATAAACTAATCAAAATCAAACATGCATATATTTGATAAAACATCAAAGAGACAGAAGTCATACTGCTTAGTTTCTTGCTTGGATTGTTCAATTGGACCCCAGAACAAGTCATCATCCCCTTTATATTTTGATTGATGGGAAGTATGCGAATTTATCTGAATTGGAGAGGCGGCTTTAGATGGAGAGGAAGCTGAAATTGACCTTGAAGAAGTACTGCTCCAATTAGCTTGGGCAGGCTGTGATTTCTGAGGTGTAGGCATTGGGATCGAAGGCAGTGCAGAAGAAGCTTTTCTCTCCTGCTCCTTCAAAATGTCCCGTAAGGAAGTCGGTTTAGGAACCCTACCAGAATCAGTAGACCATGCTGGAGAAGGAGATGGGATAGGTTGCTCCCGCTCTCCTTTCCAAAGAACAAAGTCTCCCAGAGAGGGTCCTGCAGGGATTGAAGGCAATACTTCTTTCTCCTGCTGAGCAGACCGGGAACTTTTACCTTTTTCAATCGGGCTTGAAGATATAGGTACTTCAGCAGACGCAGCGGGAACTGGGGCTTTAACTCCTGAACCCTTTGATTTCCCTGACTTCTTTCGGCTTCTTTTAGATTCTTTTGCCTCTATGAAGGTACCATCATCAACTGGTTCTGAATGCACAGCAATATCATGCAAAGACAATGTGCTATCTGGAACCTCTGCATCTGTTTCATTAAATTTCTTTAAAACTTCTTCAGCTAATAGATCATGCAGCGGACTTTTCTTGCTCTTAAGATTCTGAGAAGATTGAGATTTAACAGAAAATTCTGTATTGTCTTCTCTGTGACTTTCACTAAATACCTTAACAGAGTCTGGATTAGTCACCACCCCAGCCCAGGGAGTTGCCAGGCTCATAGAATTGACAGAAGCAGCGACATCAGATACAAGCATTTCAGTCTCTGCCTTTCTCTGTTCTTCCTGTTGAATTTCTAATAACGACTTTGGCTTGACACTTGGAGCAGGTTTCCAGGCTCGTCCCGCAGGAGCTTCGGTATTTTGAGTGGAAACAGAACCAACTGTCTTAGACTCACCTGCAACGAATGTTTCAGTCATGTTTCTACTAACACTGGCAGCTGGGGCATTGACATATGTTTCATGTAGCCCATTGTTGTTGGTTTCACCCAACTCATTAAAATTTGGTATTTCAACTTCCGACTGCTTTGATGGCTGCAAAGTTTTGTTTTTCAGCAATCCCTTTGCTTGGTCAGCAGATTGAGGTTTGTTTGATTTTTGCTTCTTAGATTTCTTCTCTGTAGCCTTTTTGGGTTCACGTGCTTCAACATTCCGTTCATCATCTCCCACAGATGGCTCAGCAACGGAGCTGTCTATTACAGCCTGCTGCTCTTGATGTGCAATATCTGAACCAAGATGACTAGCTGGGGGTAATTCAATCCCACTAGATACGGCTGAGGATATATCAACAGCAGGCGCATCACCCTGTAAATGTATTGAATTCTCAGAAGGCATAGAAGTTGCAGGTATGACCACATCCGGTTTGAAGGTGCTTCCTGGTACCTGCTCCAATGACTTAGCAGTATAGTCAAAAACAGAAACAGGTTCCTTCACAATGTGGGGTTCCTCTTTGGACCTGTTCAGATCATGCAATAGTGAACTCTCGACATGAGACGCTGGCGTTTGCTTCTGATACTTATCATTAATTTGCTCAGCAAGAGTAGGAGCCCAGTTATTCTGAGGGATAGTATCCCCAAATAACTGGTGAGGCAGACGCATAGTTGAAGCTTTACTGGTAACCGTATTACTGGTTTCTTGGGTGACTTGAAGATGCAAATTCATAGAACTGGTATTAAGTTCATTGTGCACACTAGGAATTGGTATCTGGGAGCTCATGGGAAAAATCTCCTGAGGTGGTTGAAGTTGAGAAGGATCCACACGCAAATTCCCCATTGGTAATGCACTTTGCAACTGTCCATAAGATGAATTGCCAAAAAGCTGGCTAGACTGTTGATCCTGCAACATTTTGGAAAGCAATTGCTGCTGTTGTTGCCGCAAGAACAGCTGCTGCTCTTCCTGCTTCTGTTGCTGCTTCAGTAACAGGAGTTTATCTAACAGGGGCAATTGAGGAGCTGAAGCAGCTGCTTGAGAATGCAACTGCAACAAGTATTGCTGTTGCAGCAGATTCATTATTTGTGGATCTTGTGATATTCCAGAAGAAAGTATCTTCTCTGCTGTCAAAGCACCAGCTGGGTTATCAGTAGCTTGAGATAGTAAATTGCTTAGAGACAACTGATTTTGCGGTGTCAGCCTTTGTTGTTGAATTCCAAACGGCATTTGAGGGAAATTCTGATCATGAAGGGAGTCAATTTTATTATGAAGGAGATCCAATCCACCTTGTACGGGATTATTTGGCCATCCAGCTGTACCATTATTTATGCCTGCAGATGTCCTGTCGGAGGATAATCCTTGGATTATCGACAACAACTCGGAATTTTGGGACTGAGGTTGACGTGAATTGTCACTCGCTGAAGACAAGAGACTTGGATGCAGTGACACATCAGGGACATCTGATTTTGGAGCAAGGGATGCTGCATCCTGACCCGGCCAATACGGATAAGAATTGGGTAGGGACATCTGGCGTTCAAGTGCTAACCTCTTGGCAAGCAAATACATGTTTCCACTATCTACTCCTGATGGGCCCAGATTACCAGAGTTATTGCCAGCAAACCCTTGAAAACCTGAATAGCATATATAAAAAATGTTGTCAAACATTACTCTCCAAAAAAACAGAGTAAACATAGAGTGCGTAGACGAAAAAGGAAAAAACAATCATGGTATGGATATAAATTTATATTCAAATAATCTAAACATATGGAAAATAATTAAACAAAGCAGGTACAACCTTCGGATACTGCCAGGTTGTTGAGTGTAGGACTACTCTTGTTACCAGACATGAGTGACTCCAGAAACCTATTTTCAACTCCAGTATCAGAACCCTGACGATGTCTAGAATCACTTTTCAACATCTCAACCTCACTCAAGCCAGTGAGGGTATTTCCAAATGTACCAGGATTTTGGCGGTTAGTTATTTCTGCCAAGTCATTCGGTTTTGGTGCAGGAAATCCAGGTGGTGGTCGGGCTTTAGCTCGCAAATGTGGCATGACATCACCAAGAGAAAACCATGGTGAGTCAACAGCTGAATTTTCCAGACGAACAGGTAAATCAATACCAAAATATCCAGCCTCAAACCATCCAATAATATCAATTCCTTTAAATGGACCTTGGATTTGACCCTTAGGGTCTTTATACAAAAGGGATAACTCCTCTGGAGCAGTTGGTGGTACTCTTCTGGTTCCATGTTCACTTTCCAAAATACCAGATAGCTGTCTCTTTACAATGGGATCTTCACTTGCTTGCCACTTACCTACTTCTTTGGAGTCGGATACAAAACCCAAATTACTTTCCCATTGACTATGAGGATCCTTTGGTTGGTGTGTACTCGCATCTGATTTCCTTTGTCTAACATCACTAGGTACATCTCTGCTATTGTGCAAGAAAGTACTTGTGTGTTCACCTGCTGGCGTTGCTCGCCATGCAGATCCAGGATGAAGAGAACTATTTCCTTCAAAGGATGAATCTCTATTACTGGACAACTCATCAGATACTTTGTAAGAACCTCCATCTTCTCCTCTATCTGTGCATAGAAGTTATTAGAAAAACTCACAGTATGAGCAGTAAAAGGATATTATACTTGTGAAATGCCCAAAAATTTATAAGCAAGGCTGTGTTTCACTTGATTTATTTTACACACATGGATGAGGGAGGATTAGGAAAGAAACAACATCAACTTGATAATGAGCCATAACACTTAAAACATGGTGGATACAGGGAAAAAACATAGAGAGAGTGAAATTCATTAAGAACTAAGCTTGTTTGTTGTGATGTAAACAAATTGAAGTTTTCATACGGTTAGCACTATGTTAAAAAATAGATGGCAACTTGAAATTCAAATAGAGAGATAGCAACATATAGTTTGATGATATAAAAAATACCACAATTCCATGGTTTTATATCACTAGTCATGCCTTAATTTATTAACCTTTTGGAGGATATCTTAAGATACCTGTATCTTTTCAATTTAGTTAGGGAGCTAAAACTGAGTGTTTACTGTTTACTTTTAAGCAATTTATATGAACTTAACAGTATTACCAGTGACGGTCTATAGCCACAGTATAAATATGGTGTTGCGGCCTATGGCAGATGGCACACAATCCACCATGGCAACAATTCAACAATAATGAAACTTAGAAGGCCACAACCACAATCTCTGAAATTAGTACCAAAGCCAACAAAAACAATTCATTTCCAAAAGTTATCCTACACCTGAACCTATCTAAAAGTATATATCCCAAGTGTACCTTGGAGAGGAGTGATTCCAGGCTTCATTCGTCTAGTATGTGTAAAATCTGTTGAGCCCTTTCCTTCCTTTGTCACTTGAGGTGCACTGCTACTGATTATTTCCCCTTTGTCAATACCATTTAAGACAGACTGTTCAAACAGTAAAGCAGCAGATTAAAATCATGAGAAAAGACAGACTGTAAAAAATGAACAAAGAGACTAAGTACCAGTTCCTCAGAATTTGGTGTCGTAAGAGCAAGTGGCTCCAATGGTTCATCCTGTGTAAGATTCGGAACCTGCACAAAATCATCAACAAGTTTTTTATTTGTACCCATATTAGTCACTCTGTACACATCAAGCAATTTTGTCCTATTGTATCTGAAGGGGCAAGGTTCTTCGTGTCCACTTTCGACATTTTCCAGTGCAGTTCCAGAATACGGGCTATTTAAAGGGCTACCACCAGAGCCACCACGGCCGTGTCCAAGACTGAAGAGTGGAGGTGTATTCTCCCCACGACCACGACCATAGGAAAATGTAGAGACTTGTTTGTTTGGCGGTGTACTTTGGGAATGAGGAGGCTCTACCCTTCCACGGCTTTGTGAAAAGTTTGGTCTCCATGGTCGAACATGATCTCCTTCCTTCTCATCCTTCCCATGAGACAAACCTTTATCCTGATGTATATCACCATCTTTTCCAGAGTCACTCCATTTTTCACGACCTTCTGGCTCCTTATCATTGGGACCCCAGCGTGAGTTCCACTTGCTTTCACGCCGCTGATCAAAGTTAGCTTCTCGGTTTCCTGAATCATTCCATCTATGACTATCAGATGTAACACGACGTGCTTCTCCTAAGTTCTTTGGAGCTGAATTTTCACCCCATCGGTCCACCTTCCGAGAATCACCCAAGTCTTTGTCCCCATCCCTCCAACGATCCTTACGAATGGAGGACTTAGTGTCTCTCTCTTCATCACGCCAACGATCACGACGTCCACTTTCTGAGTCAAACATGGATGGTCTAAAGACATCCTTCCTCTTCTGGGCATCAAGTCCATCCTCTCCATCACCATATGTCTTCATGGTCTCTGGGCGGCTTCCATGTGATGGGTTTGAGATCACACGGTTTTCCTGTGTCATGAGAAACAGATAAGAGGAAAAGCTAAAGACTTAGAATAAATTATAAACTACTTTTGGAATGCTGTAGCTGCACTCAAATCTTTTTTTGCATATAAACATTCAACAAAATTATAGACAAACAAAAACAAGCATCCAGAGGTAGTCAATACACACCATATTTCCTGTTCCAGATTTACTTTCCCCTGGCTTTGGCAGAAGCCATTGCGGAGAAAGCGGAATAGAAACATCAGAGCCTTGGACATCTGCATAAAAGGGAGAGAAGCTTCAGTTAAAACAAAAAAAATAAACCATTGCCATAAGCTATTCACCTCCATTTCAACAAGAGAAAAATATGTATACATATGAAGCATGTAAAATCTAAAAATACAGCCTTAGACCATTACAAAAGTTAGAACAGAGTTTGTCAGACACTTCAATTTCCCATGGAAAAAGAAAAGTTTCACCATTTGAAATAACATAAGCCATTAATTGCCCTCTATTCTGTTCTAAGTTCTAACACACACATGTAAACCCAGTACAGTACCAAGAAAACATAAGAAAAATAATAATAAATCGTGATAGAATTTATGCATTGATAGTCTCTAGCAGTAAGATGCTGAAATCAATTGGTTGAATAAGATCAAGCCAAGTGATGTTGATTGTGTGGAGTACAGCGTTAACACTTATGGCGTCAAAAATGTCTAATGCCTAATATCAATTCAGGCATTGAGAATCGGGAGTTGAAATGTAGACAAAGGAAGTACAAACACATCAATATAGTCCATCCAAATACACACACACAAGATTAAAAAAAAGACGTGATAAATTGTGCTGATAGACTGAGAAGAGGAGCAACACTACAGATCAGTATATATCAACACAAAAAAATATTTTTTTTCTAATTAAGTTAGCAAGCAGACACAATAATAACTAAAATACCGAATATTTTCCAATTCCGAGCATAAAAAACTAATATCCCCAAAATACAATCTGAACCCCAGAGCAATAAAATCAACCAAATATCTTCACAAAAAATTAAATAAATAAATAAATTTAAATACAGTGACGTTCACTGCACTGTAAAGCCGTAAACTTGCAAACTCAAACTAACAACAAATGCAGCACATACAAAAGTCACTGATAATTAACAATTCGCATAGTCAAAAACTTCGTATAAGAAATGCGGCGTGTAAACCCTTCAATAGCGACGAATTCGTCAATGTCAAAAGAAAACCCTAAAATTAGAGTTATTAACAAAAACAAGAAAACAAAACCCAAAGTTGCCACAGGCGCTAGGGTTTATGAACGAAAACAATAAACCAGATCGAAAATGAAACAATCGAAGCTAAAAAAATCAAAAGAAGTTATAATTATAATTAAAAGGCTAAAACCTTTGGAGATCTGAAGTGGAGGTGCAGCGTTAGCGTGGTGACGAGTATCGGAGGTTGAGTTTTGAGCCATGGATGATGATGGCGGTGATGATCAACGAACAAGATTGAGTTAAGAAGGAACCGAGTGAACACAGTGAAACGAAAACTCTTCGATGTGAGAAAGAGAGATAGATAGATAGAGAGATGAAGGCCGAACGGGAAAGGGTAAGGAGAAAACGTAGGTTAAGCCTTCAACACAATATAAATGTTGTAGTGTGCACGTTAATACTGTGGAACTTAGGAGGCGCACGTTAGTGATTGCCTCTCTGATTCTCGGGATTAAATTACCACGCGCCTTCGAGTTTATCGTGTTTGGCACGTTTGCATGTTTTGAAGTCTGTGTATGACACGCGCGTTTGGTGGTGAGAAATGTTGAAATTGTGGAAGTATTTTTTTTTTCTTTTGTGTTGATAGAATTTTCCCTCGAATTTTTTGGATTGCTTTCAGTTTCAGTGGTGCTCTTACTTTTGCACTGAACTTGTTTTTAGTAACGTAAGGGTTGACCAATCCCTTTATTTGATGAGTGAACTGAACTAACTGAATGTTTAACCTAGCTAAGGGTTAGTGGTTAGGGGTGGAATAGGATTCCATGCAGCCAAACAACTATTGATCATCATGGTTGGATCTAAATCAATATAGAAGATATTGTTTGTGGAATTTAATTCATCATTTATTTTACAATTGGACAGTTTTGAGTTCTTAATCAAATTTTGTAATAAGATAACTAATTTGAAACTATGTGGTTTGTGGCACACAATCACATAATCCATAACTATTTATATTTATTAATTATTTATATATTATTAAGTAGATTATAAAATAGATTATTTAAGAAGTTGAAATTAAAGTTTTTAATGATTTTATTATAAATTCATGACTATTAATTCTTCGATATTTTCGTATTATATGTTTCTTTAAAATATGTTACGTCTCATTTTTTTAGTTGAAAAATACGATTTATGAAACAAAATTATTAGAATTTCAAATAAATAAATTAATTTTGTGAATTAATAAAATAAAGGTATTAAAATTATAATTAATCTAAATTATAATTTGATTTTAGCGATGATGGGTATTTTGTGTCTTTTGTTTTCAAATTAAAAGTCAAGATTAATTATTGTTATAGTAGTGAATATGGATCTCTAAGAATAGGGGTACCAATCTTCATATAATTTGTATAGTCCGAACGAAGAAATTGAAAATTTTAAAGAATTTAAAAAATAAAAAATAAAAAGAATCACGTCCTTACGGTTTCAATTGCATTCTCTTTATTTGTATATTTTTTTTGTTTGGATAGAGCTATGACTTATTTAATAGGGTAGTTTTTATTAATTTTGAAAGTCACACGACAAAAAATTTAAAATATTTAGAATATCGAAGGATTAATTTGTAAAATTTAATTTAATTGTAGTTTTAGTTTTCTTATTTTCTTTGATTTACAAAATTGTTTTTCCTATTTTAAAATTTAATAATTATGATTCCTCTCTCGTATTTTTTAACTAAAAAAATCGTGAGGAGCATGATTGTACGTGGGTTGTTTTGGATTGGATTTGGCTAAAACCGATACTCAAACCGTGTAAGGAGCACTAAGTTGGGTCTGGTAAAAAAACATTTGTTACAGTATTAGGGTTGGGTTACCTTGCTCATTTATGAGTTAGATGGGATACTGAGTTACTCACGTTCATTTTTTTCTATTGTTAATGAGATGGAACATCACATTATTTCAAGAAAAATGTTACAACCTTAATTTTTCCACAAAAATTTAATGTATTTTCACTATCTTTTTAGCAACTAATATATATAAACATACAATTAATGAGTATATCAAAATCATAAAATACATTTATTGCAAGTATCAATATAAGCAAAGTTACAAGGTTCATAAAATTGCATAAAATGCTTTCAACTATCAAAATAATTAAAGTGCAACATCATAACTTAATCAATTAATTTTTAAGAATCGGATCACCTTAATAAAATTGGTGGTTTGGTTTTACCAAGCACCCAAATTTTTTGAGCGAATTTATATTTTGTGAAATGAAACCAGGATCGTTTATTCACACTAATTACTCCGACCCAAACCATTTTTTTGAGTCGATCCAGATTGAGTTTGTCGGGTTGGTTGAGTTAGACCGACCCATGAACAACCTTAGCGAGGAGACATACTTAAATGACGTGATATATAATGTTAAATTATTAATACTCATGAAATTACAACAAAACTCTTAAAAACTTCATTTTCAACTTTAGAAATTATTTATTTTTGTAATTTATTTAATAATATATAAATAATGAACGCATTAAAATAATTCTACATCATAACATTGTGTGTTACATCATTTAAAATGTGTCAAATTACTATTTTGAGGTTGAACAAAATTATTCAAATATGAGAGAGAAACCAAAATTATTGAGTTGCCAAACAAGTCATAAGGGTTTGTTTGATTGTGTTTTACTTTTTAGTTTTTGAAAACTATTTTATAAATAAATTTTAAAAAACTGTTTTTAAAAAGAAATTTAAAAAAAAATCTGTTTGGCAACTCTAATTTTTCAAAATAATTTTTTACTAGAGAATTAAAAAAATTGAAAAATAAAAAGTAAAACATCATTTATCTATTTTGCTTTTTTAGTTTTTAAAAATATAATATTAAAAATAGTTTTACAAAACAATTTTAAAAAATAAGATATCCAAACAAGTTTTTTAGTTTTTAAATTTTAAAATATTGAAATAGAGTTTTTGGGATGTGAATCAAACAAACCCTAAAACACCATTTACCTATTTTGCTTTTTTAGTTTTAAAAAGTATAATATTAAAAATAGTTTTACAAAACAGTTTTTAAAAATAAGAAATCCAAACAAAATTTTTAGTTTTTAAATTTTAAAATACTAAAATAGAGTTTTCTGGATATGAATCAAACAAACCCTAATTTTAAAATTTTGAAAAATTAGAGCGGCCAGTTTGCTAAATCTGGGAAATTACTATAAAATCCAACTCAAAAAAATTATAAAAATTTACGTTCAAATTTTGAAACAAACCGAGACAAATTTGTAATTTATGAAAATAAATTATACAGACGCTTTTAAGATAAACATATTATAAGGTAAGTGAATATTGCAGTGAGATAGTGAAGGTGGTTAAAAAAATTAAAACCAAAATTTTATATGACTAAAAGTTATTTAATTTAAAAAAAAAAATTAAAAACAAAATAATTGAATTTTATAGCAATAAAGATTTATTTAATCTCCATAAAGTTGTTCGCAGCCGCCTCACCCAAATCACAAACATTAGTTTATTTTCCTCTTTCTCTCTTACATAGAGGTAATTTATGACCATTTTTATGGTCTATAATCATCCCTTTAAATTATTTTTTCTATATTTTATTTAAATAAATAGTTTTTATATAAATTTAGTTTTTTTTTTTAATTTTTTTTTTACAATTTCGGCGTTGGATGTGAGTTTGTTGTCCTTTTTGATGTTTAAGTATTTGGTGTGGTGCTATTAATTTTCCGTTTTGGTGCGGTGTTCGTATTGGTTCAAATTTACAAAGTAGTTTTGATTCATCATATATTCAATCAATGAATTTGATATCATCAACGTTACAAATTCAGAGACATATGTATTATGGACACTTGAATTGTATCAAATTTATAAATATGTTACTGTTTTACGCTATTAACTTGAGTATTGTAAGTTTGTTTGCAGATTATTATTTTTTTTTAATAAAGTTGAATTTTTATTGTATCAATATATTCTACCATTTGAATCAATGAATATTATTTATTTTAGTAAAAAAAAACACTCATTTAATCTTTCAAAAGAGTTAAAGGGTAAAAATCATAAATTCACAATTTGAGTATTAAGATATTGTAAAAATCTCATTTCAAAGTAGTTGTTTATATTTGTAAGTTATTCAAGTATATGAATTACTTATTATCAACATTACAATAGTAAACTTAAAAGTCTTGTATTTCTTCACCTGCAAAATTGAACAGATATGAGTGCGAGTATACATCCCGTATGCACTCGCATTTATATAAATATATTAAGTATTTATTATATATTATATTTATGTTTAGTTTAATTATTTATTTATTTTTATGTTTTAGCATCTATTGTTATAATTGAACCACTACAATATTTATAATAGGAAGATAAATATTTTGTAAAATTTTCAAGAATTTGATTACGATGAAGAAATAAATAATTGTGACATTATAACTAAGAGTTATGTGTTATTAATCGCGACTTTATAATTTATAGATCTCAGATAATATCATACATAACTTGCAACTTCATAAAATATAATTATAGATGTTTGGATGTTTATTGTAATGTGTGTTCATTTGAAATGTTTTTGATGTTTTGAGTTAACAAAATATTTTAATTTGTAATACTTGATGATTTAGATAATTTTAAATTTAATTACAATCACAACAAGTACAGACATGTGTATTTTTTTTTTTTTTTTAAATACGAATATGAAAATAGGTACTATAATACCCAATCTTAACCTACCAATTGTTAAAATAATATCAATATTTTATACAAATGATTAAATTCAAAATATGTATCTTATGTACCACACATTTACTTACACGTGTCAGTGATATTTACCAAATGAAATGAAATTGATATATCAAAGTTACTTTAGTTTGTATTTTAATTCAAACTTGTCTCTAATTGGTGAAATTTCGAAGTGAACTTGATCAAAATTATGAATAAAAAAGAAAACTTGATCAAAATGATTATAGCCAAACATCTCTTTTGTGCTCAAAAGAAATTAACAGCACATCATGTTATTAAAATAAATAAAAAATCAAATAATTTATAATTCTTGTATTTTCTTTAACTTTTTAAAGGACCCATATTATTATTGAGCTTGTAAAACTAGTCTAAATTACCATGAGAGGAGATCTTGCTATGTTAACTTTCCATTGAGTTTTAGAGGGACAAGTTTTGCACTTTCTACAAGCTTTTTAACTAATTAAAACGCATATAGTTAAACGATTGAATAAATAAAAGGACAACCTATAAATAAATACAAATTTCTATTTACTACAAAAAGGGAAACTAAAATTGAAATGAACACACACTTGTGCTCACAAACTTTACCATCATTATAATTGTGATGTAGCAAAAGTGGGCATTCTTGAAGCAAGTTTGCCATGAGCATCCACTGTAGTCAATATTTGAGGTATTGACATACCACCGGATATAACAATTTCTGTATCACAATGAAACATTCATGTTACAATTATATATATCAACAAATAAAATAATAATTATTAACAAAATAAATAGTAATCAAACTGGTTCTTAAGTCATAGTTCAACAGACAAATATCAATATTTTTACTTTAAACATCACAAGCCAGATGCACAACTTAATAACAACCTTTAGAAAAAATTGAAAAATCTTGTATTCGAAGTCGAGCCCTTACATTTATCATTTATTTCTATAGTACTTAACACTTTATCAAATTTGTTATGTTGGTCCAATGTTCCATCTTTGCCTCTAAAAAATCTCCTCCAACCAACTATTAACATTTGTGAATTAAATGAGTGTGACAACAATAGAAAACATGATATATACCTATCCCTTCACGAACAGAAAGATTAGGCCTCAAAATATCATTTGGGCTAACGAGAAAAATATCACCAAGATATAAATGATTGGTGGGAATGTAGACACAAAAAAACTCTTCTTCATCTCTGCTCCTTCTTAGCATTACTGTAGATGTGATGAATCCTATTGCATACTCTCCAATACGAGGGTGCCTAACGAGGGCCACTTCTTTGAAAGCATTAGAGGTTTGATCTACAATGTACCATGAAAAAAAGATTAATCAAATATTATTGTTAATATTCAAAAGCTCAAAAAATCAAAATAACATTAATATGGATTTAAAAATCAAATTATGAATTTTTTTTTCTAGGTACTTCTATCTTAACACATAAATTGTGTTTGGAGTATAGCATTTCAATAAATCATTAATTTATTTTAATTCTATTCAGCACTAACAGAAAATATTATATGATTAAAAATCGAAGAAAAAATTAATATAAAATAAAAATTAAAATTTAAAATTTTATAAAAATTAAAAACATGTTAAACACATTGATATATATACCTGGTGATATTGCTGCACTTATTTGCTTAGAGGCAGCATATATGTAGCTCACGAGAGGCATTTTCTTGATGAACCATTCACCTAAGGTTAGAACAGAAGCTCCTAACCATGAAGACATAAAAATTCCAACTAGGAAGATGAAAGTGATGGATGTAACAAATCCAAGACCTGTCCAATTGCCCAAATTAATTAATTTGTTAGTAGGCATTATAACATAACATCTATTACAATTGTGTAATGAGTATAAGCATGATACTTGAAACTTTAAAATCATACTTCCAAAAGGACAAAAATTTAGTATATTGCATGTTTTATTTTTGTTAAAGATATATTTGCATTCAATTTTTTTTTTTAATGAAACTATGGCACTTGATTTTGCAGGGGTTGTGGTGATCATTGACCACATGGTTTCTATTTCACTTTGCTTCAAATGAAAATAAACAACTTATATAATGAAACAATGTTCTTAAGATATGAATGAATATTTTCAGTTAATTAAAAAAATGTATTGATATTGCCTTATATATATGGTCCACCTCATGAAAAAAAATGCAAGTTTTTTTTTAGGCAAATGGTAACAATTTATCATCACAGTTAAAGCTACAATGTTTCAATATGAATTTTATAAATCTTAATCTGTACAATTCCATCTTCAAGCTATAACCAAGCACATGACCAAAGACTTGAAGAATTAAAACTTAACCAATGTAAAGAGAAGATCTTATATTCATAAATAAAAATGCAAGAGATACATTATAAGTACATGAACTTACCAAAAATATTGATCCCGAGATGACTATATATAGGAGAGAAGAAACCATCAACAAACCGAACAAATCCCCATGTGACATAGAATGTTATTGCAATGGGAAGAAGGATGACACTGCATATTACATTACATTAATGATATTGCTTATAAAAAACATTACATTATATTACTTCTAGTAATAGGAATGGTAAATAGTAAAATGTTTAATTTTCATACAATATCAAATGTAAACAAATTTACATTGTCGGTATTTCACAATCATCTACATATATGACTTTCGAAATAATTATGATAAAAAGTCAAATATTTTAAATGATCTAACATTTATGATTTATGGTATAAATAAATTAAATTTAATAAGTACTAAAAAGAAGTAACTATAGCTCCCAAAAGGATGACATTGATGAGAACAACATGATTCATGAATGTTGCTCTAGAAAAATCATCATGAATGTTGCTCTAGTGAATTAATGACACTACACCATGAGGTGTTGTGAGCTTAGTTTTAACTGTTAAGAACTCAATATTGTATTCTTAAATGACTGAATTCAATTCTCGGTATGGTATGAGACAATTATAAAATAATTATTAGGGTTATCATTTTTAATAAGAATAATTTCTCATTTCCCATGAAAAACAAAATTACAAGTACTTTAAACCATTGAGACTATAAAGTTTAAGTAGTTCAATCCCTTTTGCTTAAATCATCATCACTTTGTCACTATATGAATCTCTCTAACCATATATACAAATCTCAAGAGAATGCAATCATGTTATATATATGCAAATATTGTAAAAGTTAAAATAAAAAATAAACTATAGAAACTTATAGGCGATTACTAAAATAAACACAAACATATACGTACCATCCTGTCATAAACTTCTTTGAAGCCCAACTACGAATCACTTTAGAAAACGCCTAACATAAGTGAATAAAATAAAATAAAATAACACAAAAAAGAAAGAAGAAGTGTCATCGTTAATTTCATTTTTCACTTATACATCAAAATGAATAGAAAATATATAAGTAAATGAAAAAACACAAAATTAATATATATATATATATATATATATATTAAAATTGTGAAATTTAATATCTGATAAGCGGATTAACTCAGACAAAAGTTATTGACCTTACCTCTTGGCCGGAGTGATGTTGGGTGGAGAGAACGATGCCGATGCTGGAAGACGAAGAATTAGAGGATGATTTAGAGCTTCCATTTTCAGAAATGTTTGAAACTGGAATTAGAAGCTCTAGATCTCTTGAAGCAGCCATCGTCCTTCTCCTTTTCCCTATTACTATTATTATTGTTCTTTTTTCTCTCTTTCAGAGCGTCAAGGACCGAGGGATAGTCGGAACCTTGTAACAGAATGTTAAAATAAATTCAACTAATTACAAAACTTAACAACCATCTTGTTCTTGTGTTGTTTGTCCAAGTGCATGTGTATTTTTATTTATTTTCTAATTATTATTATTGTTATTCTTTTTACTAAATTTTTTTTTTGTTTTCTAATTATTAATAATCATGTGATGTGGCATGTTCTATGTTGGTGAAATGGTTGTAAGTGAGTGAGAGTGCTTCTATACTTCTATTTTATCCTTATGTGATAGGATAGATGATTAAATTACACTTCTCTCCCCTCTTATGCTATATGTATTATTGATTATTACACTTTCTTCTGTTAAAATATAACTGAATTACATTATGTTAAAATATACACTTCCATCGCTTGATAAACACTTTAGTCCATTTTAATATAATGAAACTTCTAATGTATATTTTTCTCTATTTTGATTTACAAATATCATTAACATGTAGTTTTATATCCTATTATAAACTATAGATCAATAGTACAAAGATAAAATAAATGTTGGTCTCACTACGCGTAGGTTGTCCAACTAAAAGCAACTACCACAAGCAATTGTCTAAATTTCCACAATGCATCAAATGCATGACTTCATTTTTCTTCTTCTATGTAAAAATTAAAAATTAGAGGAAAGGTCCACTTTTGTTTCTGCAAAATTTTAAGAGACTTCATTTAGTCATTAAGAAATATAAAAATACTTTTTAATTCTGAAGAAAAATAAATCAAGGTAAATTAGTCTTTATATGAACCACACTTAGAAAATTGAGTTTTTTTTATGATTTGTTCGATGATTCATCAACTTGATTATCCACGTGTAATTTTTATAAAAAAGAATGACAATTAGATCCTTGATAATAATTAAAAATAGACAATTAATTCCCTGATAAAGATTAAATAAACAATTTAGAGTATTTGCCAACGACTTTTTAATTTATGGTAATGACCTAATTGTCACTTTTTATAGAAATTACATGTGAGATAATCAAGTTGATGACAAGTCAGCAAAAAAACCCAATTTTTTAGCTGTGGTTCACATAAAGACTAATTTGGCCCGATTTATTTTTCTTAGACTAAAAAGTATTTTAATTTTTCTCAATAACTAAATTAGGTCTCTCAAAAAATATCAGAGACCAAAATGGACTTTTACTCTAAAAATTATGTTTTTTTTTTGTGGATAGTCTATTTTAATTAACGCCGTTCTACTCAAAATATTTTGGTGGTTGTTCATTTACCCAAAATGTTTACTCATAAGTGTAAAAAATACTACCAAAATCATATTTTCAATAACCTTGAGCTCAATTACATAATTATAATTGTATAATTTAGGAGAGGAGTTATAATTTATATATAGCATGGTAGGGGTGTCTTGTGTCTTTTATGTGATTCTGGCGAGGAGGAGTGTACATATTTATTTATTTTGTAACAAATTAATTTGGATGAATATATTTGCCTGAATTGGCTTTTATATTGCAACACACCCCTGTTGTTGTAAGGATTATTATATGAAGTTCAAACTCATACAAGAGATGGGAGGGAGAGTAAGGAGAATAACATATACCATAATACCATATGGTATCGCTTGTACGGCCCATTTGGCTGTCGAGGAACGACATTGTAGATAAAGATGGAAAATTTGTCGTAATTCCTATTTTTGATTTGATTAAAGTAAAGATAAATAAAGATGGAAAATTTCTCATAATTTATATTTTTCATCTGATTAAAGTAAGATCGAGGTCACGGTAGGCAAATATATGTATGAATATGCACTTTATATTGAGTTGGAGTATGCCATGTATTTTCTTAATCCATTTTGATTATAAAAGAAAAGATCGTTGTTCTTCTTAAACTGATTTCACAAATCTGATATCTTTGATGATATTCATCTTTGTTTGGCGTAAGGAGACAAAATTGAAGTTATTTAAAGACAACAAAGTTGTAGAAATGGATTATGTAGCATGTTTGGCATATAGTTTTCGATTTTTACATTATTTTTCTCTCTTTAAGTGTTTTTTCTCCCATCTTAAATTCGATGTCCACACTCATTGATATATGATATCGAGATATGATGTTGATTTTGTGTGTTCAAATAACACATATGATCCTTTTAGAGAGGCTATGACTGATAAAATTATGGCAGCAAATGCAAAGTTAGTACATGAATTGTTGTGCCATGAAAGCAAAATTAAGAAGCAAGGTATACGTGTTCGGTGTTTTTGAGAAGTAAAGGTTCCTAAACGTATAGTTGGAGCATCTAAATTGGGGAATTGAGGATCATCTTTTTCTTGTTGTAGCTCATCTTTTTCACATTTGATATTGGTGTACTAATAGTTGTCGTTTTGAGCATTGTTCTTGATTGTTTTTCTTTATCATTAGTATCTTTGTGCTAGACATTAGTACTACATGTCATCAATGCTTTAGAAAGAATATCTCAACAATCAAATTTTACCTATAAATTTTTTGACAAAATGGCCAGTTTAAGAAGAAAAAAAAAATCATATTATTTGAGCCTGTATATTAACATGGACTCTAGGATTTCCAATAATAACTCAACACTTCACAATAAACACACACCATACATCAACAATACAACAACTTGATTCTAACAAAGATATTAAAAAGTTAACAATTGTAATAGAGGAAGATCCTCCTCCATACATGCACCACTCTTCTATTTAAGAGCACTCTCAAAATCAGAACATTTCTTAACGATTAAGAACAATAATTTAAACAACAAAAAAGCACCATCCTTTATCTACTTTGTTGTTTTTTAGGTTAGACATTTCCTCCGGCGTAAATGCAACTATTATAGCCTACAAAATAAACAAGAGTAAATATTGTAAATTGAGCACATTGATTTAGTAAAATGATCAAAGCATTTTAAACACCCTGACATTTAAAATCCTATATTCCACATTCTCAATTCCCCAAATTCAAGGCATAAACAAGACGACGCCATTTTTTCACTTAAAAAAAAACTTAATGATCTCACAAACATTTGAACATTGTATTAAGTCATAATCACTGAACTTTTGCCGAAGAATGGAAATCGTATAACTTTCACACAATGTAGCATTTGAACAAGAGTTTTTATTAAGTAAAAATAAGATATAAGTTAGCTAATAGAGAGCAACTCTAATTCAGTAATGTCTCAAAAGAATTTGTTGTCTCAAAACGATATGTTTTCTGTAAAGTAAGCTACCGCTTAAATGGATAAAGTAAAACATCTCAACCATTGACTATGGACAAGAAATTCAATTGACGTGGTCTAACACATTAATAATTATCGTGACTATGCACATAATATCTACATGTGATTTATGATTGAGATTATTTGCTTTAGAGAATTTCTCAATTAAAACTTTAGAGAAACTGAGTCTATCTAAAAGGTGAGAATATAAAAACATAAAATACATGTTATGCAGAAATCACATGAGGACTTACTTGGGTTATTTGTTGTTAGTGTGGCTGTTTGTGAGAAATCACAAGTTAATGGATTTTGCCCAACAGTGTGATAGAAGAGATTCATGGCATATGCAGCATGGTTCGCTAATGTGTTAGGTTCGAAACAAGCTCCTCCCGGTTGGATTAAGCTACAATCAATCCCCTGCCCACAAGCATAATCCAAATTTGCCTGAAGTTGTGCATCTGTTACTCCTGGTTTAGGCACACACCATGCTATATTACTATTATTCGGTTTTGTTGGACTTGAAACTTTCGGCGTCGAATTCGTAGGAGATTTTGACACATTTGGATTAATCTTCAATCAAATTAAGAAATACATAATGTCAAATACTACTAGAACAACATTAAGATGAAAAGTGCTAGCATGATTAATGATTGCAAAATGCTGGCTTCGTATTCCGCTTTATTTGGTGTAGGACTATGGCCTTTTGGTGTACCACTTGGGCCTGTTGGTGCTGGAATCACTGGAGATTTTGATACTTCCGGAGTCTTCAATCAAATTCAAAAATACATTGTTAAACACAACAATAGTGTAGACACTCTAGAGCAGTTTCAAGATGAGAGCTATGAAAATGATGATACTTGGTGATTCAAGGTTCATGGTTCATGCCTATTAAACTATTTGAAGTTGGTTAATCAATGACAATATTTAATTAATGGTTATATAAATATTATAGTGACAGAATTCATACCGGGGCCACCACGGGGCTAGTAGTAGGAGTAGGACTAGTACTCTGCTGCTTAGAGAGGCCGACGTCGTAGATCATGGATTGGTCAGGGTTGTAAAGGCCAAAGGCTCTCTCAGAAGCAGCTCCAGGCTTCAAGTCCTCATCATACAAGGCAAAAATGTATGTGTCCACGGATTTCCCGGGCATCAATGGGGTCCCGACCTTGGATCGGAGGTGCGAAATCAAATTACCATTGTAAGCCTTCGCATTCTCAAGACTCGGTCCAGCCTCATCGTTGTCTCCTTTGTACGGCCACCCCGTCTCCGCAACCACAATCTCAACTTCCTTAAAACCCATAGAATCTAATGCAGATCGAACAGCATCCACCTGCGCATTACACAATCATGAATAAAACATGAATTTTAGACTTCACAATACTACTATGAGAACTAATTTATAATTTGTTGCTAAAACTAAAAGTTATGATATTTAACTCCCTACTACACAAAATATTTTCTAATAATGTAAACTTATTTCACAAGATTATTCCTTGTGTAACTAATAACTATTAGTTAAATGGCTACATACCCACAATGTAATTTTATTCCTTGGGTATATTGCTTCCTAAAATATCTTCACAAATATTCGTATCATGAAATATGATAAAATGCATCCGTAAATTTATTTTTATAGTGACACTAGATAGTCTTTAACTCAATGACTAGTATACAATTATTATTTTAACTCAACAAATAGAATAGATCAAATATGATTAGACAGTTATTTACATATAAAATGTAAAACCTCAACTAATATGTACAATTATAATTTCCTTGACTCGTATGTAATTACAAAGTAAACTATATTTTTTTATGAATACAAAGTAACTATATAATTAATAATTAATTCTACTGATATACTAAACAATTAACAGAGTTGAAAAAGCAAATTCATCAATTAAAATCAGCACAAGTAGTGCTACCAGTACATCCAGTCAAAGTAAATAAATACATCTCCCTACATAGCAGACAAATAAACTAAGAAACATCACAAAATTACACCACTAATTATTTACCTAAAACACTGTCACATAGAAAGATAATAGTAGTATGTTAATTACACAAGTATGCAATTTAATTATTTGTTTACATAAATGAGTACATAGAAATTGATTTAATTTATATATATTATTGGTGTAAATAGTTGTTCAAAAATGTTAAACTCTACACAAATACTATATTAACCACTAATTTTTGCACATAGAAAAAAGTAAAACAACATATATAGCCAATTTTTAAAGACGAGTAATAACAAATTATCATTATAAAGCTACAAGAAATTTAATCTAATTTGACTAACCTGAGCATCAAACATATTCATGTAATTGAGTTTAGTGTTTGAGTCAACTCGGCCCGAGTTAGGTTGAAAAAGGCAAAAAGCCAAATTATCAGCTCTTCCAGGGTCACTTTTGTAAGCAAAGTAAGGGTAAGGGTTAATCGCAAAAGGAGAACCAGTATCCTTATTAAACGACAACAAACCCTGCAAAACGACACTATATTCAGGATGAAATCTTCCAGCAGAAGGAGGTTCGGAATCCTTCAAAACCGCCATAGAATGAACCGTTGAGACCTTAATTTTGCCACTTAGAGAAACGGAATCAAGTGCGTTTTGCACGTTCTGTATCGCCGGCAACATCTGGTTCACGAGATTCGTGTCGTTTGAAGTTATGACTTCGTTTCCGACGGTTATGAGGATGATGTTGCTGGCGGGATAATAGGGAATGACGTTGGAGTTTATCCATGTTTTTGCGAAATTTGGATCGGATGAGAGTGATGGAATGTCGCCGTTTGCAGCTCCGATTACGATTCCGATTCCGGTGTTGGCTAGTGCTTTGATTATGGCTGGATCTGTTCCGTATAATCGGACTTTTTCGATTGAAGTTGATTGGAGTAGTTTTGCGGTGGCTGACGGTGGTGGAAGATTGTCGGCAACTTGTCCATAGTTCACGCCGAGGAATGGTTCAGAATCTGCACATAATATTAAATTCACTTGAACAAACTTTTTTTTTTGTATACATTCAGAAAAATAAACTTTAAAATAGTGAGACAAAAAATTTCACGTAACGGCTAGTATAGTTTGTTTATTTATAAACTTAACGGTTTTTAGTAACCGTATCACATCAAGTTAATCTATCGATATCTACGTGTCTCATGTTAGAATTCAAAATTTTACCGTATAAATTACGGTGATATAAGAAGGCTTTGAAGGAAACTTACTTGCAAGGTTGAAAGCGAGAAAGAGGGACACGAAGGGTAGAAGAAATGAGGAGCAAGAAACCAAGATTGCCATATTTGAGACTTTGAAACTGCACTTAGACCAAAAGGAGGAAATGGAAATATATAGCAAGCAATCAAGAGGGTAAAACCGTAAAGTAGAAAGTGTTAAGCTTAATAAAATGCATTTTAAAAGTAAACATTTAAAAATTGTTACGTATTGTATATGTGGCTACTTATGCGTTTCAAAAAGTGAAAAATTCAATAAAATCACTTAACTAGAAATATACCAAAAAGAAGGCTACTTATGGATTTTAAAAAGTGATCATTTCAATAAAATCAGTCAAACAAAAAGAAAGAATAAATGATTGGTTCTCAAAATTATATTTATCCATTAAATAGTTTTTATTTTTTACAAATCAGTAAATATATTTTAAAAATCATCGAAATAGTACGACGTTACATAAAAATTAATTAAATATATTGTTATTTTACGTTAATCTCACATTAATATTATTGTACTAAAGAGTAATTTTATTATGAAGTTTAGTTATTTTAATGTCTAATTTATTAGTACTATGTTTAATATATCATCAACATACAATGTAAAATGTTCACTTAAAGTTAAAGTGTCATGTAAGAGTTATAGTGACAACAGAAATTAACATGTGAACTATTTTAAAATTTATTTTTCAATTCATAAATAGCAACTAACATTAACAAATCATATGACGGAGCAGGTAGCCATTACTTGCATGTTAAACAAAGAACATTCTGGCAGCCGAATACGAAGTCACATATCACATATACTAAAAGTGAGACGAGTTTGAACATACATAAAGTAAAGCATTTATATCTTTGATCAAAAGCATAACATCGTTAGAATGTTATTTTGCTTCGAGGAGCAAGTAAGAACCAAAGGACTTAGGACTAAGGAAACTTCGTCAAGGTTGGCACAGTCCATGCGCAAGCAATCTTTTTATGTTTCAAATATAGTTTAATAATTTACCATCTAGATTTGAATTTAGTTGAAGAGGGGTAGTTTCCTACTACATAGTGAATAACAATTCAAATACTAATTGAGAGAAATGTTATTAACTTCATATTAATTTTTTTTACAATGTCTCGAACAATATTTACCACCGGTGGTAAAATATAGTTTAATAATTTAATAAAAATAGAAAATAGTACACCTTTATTTTTATGATTTGTTATTGCATTTTGAAATAAATGATACGTAACAATATTTTTATGTTTGTAAAACAATTAGTTGTTCGACCAGGTATGTGGCCGAAGTGGATAAAACGTACTTAAAGACGACGATATAAATAGTAGTATAGTGTACTTATAAAAACTCTAATTTTCAAGTTAGTTAGAGATTGAGGTGAGTGAAATGTATCGAGAATTGAACTTTAATTATAAACGTCTAAAGTCTTTCTTGTATGTCTGATCAAAATAACTTTTTTATTTTATTATTGATAGGCCCACTTTCGTTAAGAAATTAAGTCTCTTTTGTAAGGCTTCTTTTGCATTTAGTCGTTAAATTATTACACTAATTTGTTTAGAACTAATAATTAGATCATTGTTAATGAATAATGTAAATTAGGGATGGTAACATAACTTTCGCACTAGCGGGTATCCACCTAAACTCTTTGATTTGGATGGAAAACCCGCTTTAATTAGATACGGGTGCAGAGTTTCTCTGAAATTAAAATTCGGGAGCGGGACGGGTTTGGATGTGGTGATATCCAACCCGCACCCGAACCTGCCTCGCACGTAATATTATTGTAATTTTTAAATTTTTTATACATGTACATGTTGAATATACTTAATATTTTTTTAAATATTAAAAATTATAATCTTATATCTATAGAAAATATATTTTAATTTTATTATTGTCTAATAATAAATATTTTATTATAATAATTATTTTATTATATTAATTATAATATATATAATTTTTAAATTTATAATTTTATATACAAATGAGTGTGGGTGTGGATAGGGAAATCCGAATTTCGTTGTGGGCGGGGATGAGAGTCTAGATATCACACCCGCGGTAAAACGAGAGCGTATGCAGATTTTTCCCGATTAGTCGGATGTGGGGATGGAAGAGGTAAAATCCACCTCGCCCCGCCCGGTTGCGATGCCCAATGTAAATAGCTAATAAGCACAAATTCAAATTTACCAAGTACGTATATTTATGTTGAACTTGTACACTTATTGTTTCAATTATTTAACTTTTTAATTATGTTATCAATTTTATTTGCAATAGTATTTTAATCTTAAAATAATTTTTTTATTTAATTACTTGTCTATAAAATATAATCTTAGAAAATTAGACCTCACAACAAATGTTTCTTTTAGGTCTTACATTACGTTTAACTAACCTTTAAACTAAGCAAATAAAATATTAGATGACGAGTTAAATAGAACCATGTCTTTTGCCTATGACAATCTAGCAATCAATTCCATGGATTCTAATTTTAGGAGTTATTGTTAGGTGGTTTTAGATTAGATAATTAATTAATATAGACATTTTAAAAAAATTATTTTATGTAAAAGAAGTATATTTTCCTATAAAAAAAACCGAGCCAACATTGGCATTGACACCAAGAAAAATATTCAATTTAAACAAATGTGCTAAGAGAAACGTTCTTCATTTTGGCAATTATAATTTCCTCTATAAAGTGTGGAGATAATCGAATGGTTGTTATCTCTTGAGGTCCAATTTACTTTTATGAATGTATTTATTGACACACACAAAAACACATAGCGCTTCAATTATTTCTAAGCAAACATGTTAGTGCTGCCAAATGTTATAACAAGCAAGTCAAATTCAAATGAAAAATGTTTATTTATTACAAAAAACTTAAAAATACTTTGTTAGTAGCCCGTGATATTGACAAATAATAATCACCTACACTTTCATATGTAGTCAATTAAAAATTGATTAGTCAAGTATTATATGTTTATGAATTACTTTCCTTTTTATATTATTCGTTATTAAATAATTATTTATCTTGCGTCTGCGTATTTAGTGCATGTTTAGTATCACAATAGAGTTGTCAAAATCACAGTGAATCATTGTAATTTTAAAAAATTACTACAATAGTGTATTGTGATTCTGACAACTTCATCGTAATACCAAACATAAACATAAAATTTACTTTCAGTGAAAACAAATACTCCCTATGAAATAATAGTGATCAATTCAAATACTTAATGTTAAATCGTGTTTGATATAACAAAAGTAAAGCAAAAAAACAAAGTAGTGCTGTTTCCTCTTTTGGCTTGGCACCACATTCAAATTAGTTAAGTAACAAACTAAGTAAAATTAAAGTGCATTGGAGCTTTTAACGACAAAGTAGTGTTGTAGGAGTGGGACGAAAGGGTAGGCCACGACCTCCACTTCCGTTCAATAATTGTCCATCTCCTTCTAGATCAACCATTCGCATTTCTTTCACTTTTTTAAAAACAAAAAACAATTCTCATTTCTTAATTTGTAAGTTACCCAATACAACATGATCAAATGATGTCGTGTTCGGTTTGTCGGCGAAAAATGAGTCGTCACTAATTTTATTTTTTAAAAGAAAAAACTAGATAAAATCTAAAATAAATATGTTGAACCAATAAAATGAATTCAGCAGTCGAGTACGAGTAGAGTCCGTTAAAATAGTTATCCTATAATTAATTGTATACAAATTATTTATTTATTTATTTTATCCCATAAAAGATTAAAAAAAAGGAAAATAAACTATTTACATTAATAAAAGAATGAAAAATATATTTTTATTAATTTTGTTTGCCAAGGGAAAGACTTTGCTCCTACGTCTCCCAGGTGCAATAGAAAAATAAAAAAAAAACAAGTAGTTTTTAGGTAGAAAATATTTAGGTGTTGTCCGATTTTTATTATTACTCTATTTTAATTATTTTTTATTATAATTATTATTAGGTATGTGTCCAAAAATAAAAATGTAATAATAATAACGAAAAAAATGTGAGATGTCTCTTCACGGATTGTATCATTTTATTTTTGTATTTTTGTTTTAAAGTAAAGAAAAATTGATTTTTGTTAGAAAACAACGGTAACGTGGCGGTATGTAAACGAAACAAATGGACGCTACAGTGAAGCAGCCTGTTAAAGGATTTGCTCGTCCATTGTAGGATCTATTGCGGCACAAAGGTCACCAACGACGGTTGGGGGTGAGTGATGTGACACAGCTAGCGAGGATGAATTTTATCTGGCGGCGGCGACTATTAATTCTAATCCTAAGGGAAAAAAAACTATTTATTCTTTGTTAATGAGGTGTAGTTTGTTTTTCTTGGTGATCGATTTATAAACATCAATTATTTGTGTTTTTTTTTTTTAGTATTTGTGCTACAAAACAGTTTTAAGAACATACAACTTAAGAAAAATGAAATTTTAATATATGAGTTTATTTTTGCATAAATAGAATGAAAAAAACTAAACTACATTTTCTTTTAAAGGATTCAATACAAAGAAGCTAATTAGAAAACAACAAGAAAGCGATACCTTACTGCTGAATTGATTTTGTTGGACTGATTTTATCAAGTTCAGATTTTCTCCTTCTCTTTTGCCTATTATTCTCTCTTCTTTTTTTTTTTACTCAATAGTGTTTTCTCGTTTTTCTCCTTGGTGTGAATTATTTATAGATTTTTTGGATGTAGGTTACAAAAGATAAAGAAATAATTGCGAATTGATCACCATTTTTATTTCTATTAATCCATTTATTTTCACTCAATTGATCACCATTATACTGATTTTTATTATCATTGCTTAATTTCTTTTCAGTTTTTTTTTTCATTTAATTTATCACCATTATAATGATTTTTACTATCATCAATTCATTTCTTTTTGGTTTCTTTTCATTCAATTATACACGTTTTTTGTTTTTTTGTTTTTTTTTTTATGTTTTAGAAAATAGTGAAATGTCTGAACAGAAATCAGAGGCAAATAGGAACTAGAAGCACCAATGATTTTCTAAAGTTTAAAGCCCTAATTTTTTATTTTTTATCATTACATATATTTTTTTTCGTTATTTATATACAAAAATCTTAAAACAACGGACAAAAATAGGTGTCAACAGCTGCCCCTCTTTACTTAGAATTTATTTGAGAAACAAAGTAAATGATAAGTAAACATGACAACACTAATTTTGTCATAAAATAATTTTTCTAGAAGGGTGCAAGTCGTTTTCTCGGCTTCAAGATGCAGGTCGTTTTCTCGGCTTTGGGTGCTAGTCGTTTTCTCGACTTTAAGATGTAGGTCGTTTTCTCGGCTTCGGGTGCGAGTCATTTTTCTAGCTTCAAGATGCGGGTCGTTTTCTCAGCTTCGGGTGCAAGTCATTTTCCCAGCTTCAAGATGCGGGTTTTTTTCTCGGCTTCGAGTGCGAGTCGTTTTCCCTGCTTCAAGATGCAGGTCGTTTTCTCAGCTTCGAGTGCGAGTCGTTTTCCCGACTTCAAGATGCAGGTTGTTTTCTAGGCTTTGTGTGCGAGTCGTTTTCCCGACTTCAAGACGCGGGTCGTTTTTCTTGTCGTTTTCCCGACATCAAGATGCGGGTCGTTTTATCAGCTTTGGGTGCGAGTCGTTTTCTCGGTTTCAGGTGCGAGTCGTTTTCCCGAGATCAAGATGCAGATCAGTTTATCGGCTTCGGGTGCGAGTTGTTTTACCGGCTTTAAGATGCGAGTCATTTTATCGGCTTCATGTGCGAGTCGTTTTCCCAGCTTCAAGATGCAGGTCGTTTTCTCTAGTGCGAGTCATTTTTCGGCTTCAAGACGCGGGTCGTTTTATCGGCTTTGGGTGTGAGTTATTTTCCTGGCTTCAAGATGCGGATCATTTTGCAAGTTGTTTTCCCGGCTTCAAGATGCATGTCGTTTTACGAGTTGTTTTCCCAGCTTCAAGATGCGGGTCGTTTTATCGACTTTGGGTGCGAGTCGTTTTCCCAGCTTTAAGATACGGATTGTTTTCTCGGCTTTGGGTGCGAGTCATTTTCCCGACTTCAAGATGCGGGTCATTTTCTCGGCTTCGGGTGCGAGTCATTTTTCGGCTTCAAGATGCAGGTCGTTTTCTCGGCTTCGGGTGCGAGTCGTTTTTCCAACTCCAAGATGCGAATCGTTTTCTCGGATTCAGAGGCGAGTCATTTTCCCGACTTCAAGATGCGGGTCGTTTTCTCGGCTTTGGGTGCAAGTCGTTTTCCCGACTTCAAGATGCGGGTCGTTTTCTCGACTTTAAGACGTCGGTCGTTTTCTTAGTTTCGAGTGCGAGTCGTTTTCCGTCTTCAAGATGAAAGAATCGTCACATAAACAATATGAAAGAACGTGACAAATTTTTTTTCTACTTCTTAGTATAGATAATATAATATTTCATAAAACAAACACAAACGTTCTTCTTATCAATTTTAATAATAAAAATTAATATTTTAATATATATTCATTTTATTATATTATAATTATTATTTTCTTGAAGAAATATATTATAATTATTAGTGTGAACATTCACTTTCTTTTATAGAAACACGAGTATTAACTTTATATTATTTGATTCACGGTATATGTATACTTGATATAATATATTATTATGTAAATATTTTTCAGTAGAATATTGATTTTTTAAATAGCGTTAATGTTTAGTCCGATTCGAAGGTGTGATACTTCATTCTTTAGGTGTGTAATATAATATATAAGATGATAATATCATGATAATAATCTTCACAATAAAAAGGAATTAATAATTTTCTTTATACATTTCTGAAAAACATAACTGATATGATAACAATGACTAATATAACTTTAAATCTCTCGACGAAATTGTATTAATTTTATAGGTTTTTATTCAATAATTTTTTATTTATTGTCTATATTTATTTATTATTGTAATTGATAATATTTTCCAAAAATCTAATAGGTTCTTTCAAATCTTATTATGCATAAAATATTTCCAATTCATACGAATGGTTAAAAATTATCG